>JACTTY020000092.1:1200000-1564977 GCA_014595695.2 Epargyreus clarus clarus
GTAGTGCCATGACAACATAAAATATGTATTGTATTGTAATAAACGTATGGCATTGTATTAACATTATTAACATAACATATAGCATAATTCATATATTTTATTATATAACTCATAATATGCCATTGTTAGCAAAATTGTAACTTTTAACTGAATGGCATTTTGTTCTAATTGTTCAATTTATATTGTCTCTTAACATGTATTATTGGAAATAAATAAAGAAATTTAGAAATCGAATGTAACTCCATCGCCCAGGTAGTACAAGTATACATAGAAAGCTTGTCTTCAAAAGCACAATTCTGGTATCTCATCTATGTAATGGATCCAATATCTAAATTTGCGTACCTATTGGATACGACTGCAGTAGTATGCAAATAGCTGTCCCAGGCAATACTTCGTCGTAGCCTTTTGTCGTATTGATAGTGGATACAATGCTTTCCGTTTCTGTATTTGGGAGACAAACTCGTCTCCTACGCTTGTACATGTTCCGTGTATTGGTATGTAACAACTCTGTACAACAACGTAGGATACGTTATATTATTCGAAATCTTGGGTAATTTATACGGGATTATTTATGGATGTTTGTTTCCGACGGGTTTCATGATAAACTAAACGTTTTCTATCAGTGTCGCAAATATATTGTCGTCCTTGAAAAAAAAACATTTAAAACAAGACACAAGTCTTATTTTTAATACAGACAATAATTGTAAAATGGTATAAAATTAGGTCATTTTCAGAGTAGATTTCAACTTGAGACAAACCATCTTATTCCTCAGAGGTGACTGTGTATTTGGAATCGGCTTCAGCTGGAATCTCTGTTCTATGTTGGACAGAACTCTATGGTCGGCTGCGACCACTTATTACTAGGCGAACTTCTGATTTGCTACCTTTATATTTAACTAGCTGACCCGGCAAATTTTGTACCGCCTCAAAACCTATTATCAAATAATATTTCATATAAAATATACCCTATGTTACTCGTGGATAATGTAGCTTTCGAATGGTGAAAGATTTTTTAAAATCGGTCCAGTAGTTTTTGAGCCTATTCATTACAAACAAACATACAAACAAAGTTTCCCTCTTTATAATATTAGTATAGAAAAAAATCACTTAGATTACGTTCTTAAGTAATTTGATATGTACGAGGTTATATTAAGGTTCTTGAATACTAAAAGAGCAACGAAGTAGGAATGGCCATATAAACGAAATAGGTTTGAACTTCGGACCCTCCAAAGTTTCAATTGGTTACCCAAAGGATCCTAAGATATATTCTGAATAATATTATCTATGCGTACGAATAAAATTGACATGTGTGTCTGTGACTTCAAACCTACATCATATTATTTCTATTCGTATTTAAGCAAATGTACTGATTGTAATGACTTCGTTATGATAAAAGATAAACAAAAGTATATTCAGTATTCAAAAGTTGCAAGATTTTCCCCACTTTGTTTTAATATTTGCTGATCGGATTTTTTTTAATCGGAGACACACACACACACTTTCTACACTCACAGCCCCACACTAGGATTCCCTATGTCGTGGGTAACATGCAAACACACAAAGACGAATACACAAACACCCAGACCCAGAAACAGAAATCTAAATTCATCATTTAGATATCTATCTGGCCGGGAATCGAACCCGGGACCCTCTGCGCGTCAGACCAGTATGGTAACCGCTCCGCCACGCGGGTCGTCCACGGGATACTACGGACGAACCCATGTACAAAAAAGTGGGCACACAAAGTCATCGTTTATGTTACAGTTTAACATGAATTCGAACCTAGGCCCTTTTAGGCGTACTTTTCGAATATTCACATCAAATCTTTGTGATCACTGAATACTGGAAATCGCAAGCGAAGTCACAAGCTACCGTTAGTATATCACATAAGTATTCCTATCATATTCCGCTATATGAAAACCGAGATACCAACGGAACAAGATTTCAATACGTGGTGTACGTGGGTACGTACGGTTCCAATACAAACTTGTACCGGGTGTTCACGTTGACCAGGATACGCTGAACTTACAAGACAGAAGCCTACGTAAGGCGTCCGGTGCACGTTCAGTTTGTTGTCAGTTACCGTTCCTACGGTAAATTATTTCGTAAGGCATTCTTGGACGTAAAGTTTTAAGCAAAATCAATTTAAGTACAAATATTGTGTCCATCATAATTATTGCAACATTAATTATGTTTCTATTCAGAGTAAATATTCAGAGTAAATTGCTAAATATAAGGGTTTTCGAAAATTATATTAGAGTAGATTGTCTTTAGAAGTGTCTTTTAATACAAAAATGCCTATTGATTCTTAAAAAAACATTATTAAAGTACCAATTTATAATTATATACAAATCTTCTATTCATTTTGTTTTGTCAAATGTTAAGTTAATAATTCAATAAGTTTAATATATGTTTATGCGTATTGCGTACATAAGAATGACCGTCTGTCAATTTAAAATAGCTTTCAAGCTCAGATGCTTTATTGTGCGCTGGATACTAAGAAAAGGGGAACGTAACAGTATCTATTTCTTGTTTATAATTGGGAGTTAATATTTGAAAAATCTGAGCCACAGGAGTCCTACAGTTGCAATATTGACATTATAATATTCAAACAAGTTTACGTAGAGACTTAACGTATGTGAGCAGCCTTACGCCCCTCAGGATACAGGATCACCGATCAAGTTCGAGAGGTCTGCGGTGAGCTGGCGTCGGTTATGCGATCCTCGTTAGGATAATATCGTGGCGTTTGATAGGCCAACTTCATATTGCGAGTGGAGAAACTGTTCAGTGTTCAGCCAGCTCAATATTCTCCGTAGTTAATAGGTTTGTAAGTGAGTCGCAGCTCAATATGAGAAAATGTATTATTTTGATTCAAGTGTTACAGGCACATCACATTGATTCATTTATATTGCTGGTTGTTAATACTTTACGTCACTTATTAAATACTTTTCTATTTTATATTTTTAGAATATTCATTCCTGCTTTGAGTTATGAATTGTCAACTGATTTTCGCAATGTCTTTTATTATGGAGATGTGGTAAAATAGTGGATTAAGATGTATTAATGTAAATTTTGAAGATTATGGAAGAATATATTGGTATTGCTGGAATCCCTTCTGAGCGTTTTCATACAAGTTTACTTTAGATTTTTCATTACGATTGTTTTTCTTAATTCTCAAGTTGTATTAGTGTTTTTGTCATTATTTTGATTGTTGGTGCTTCATATTCACTTATGTATGTCAAAGCTCAAATAACCCAGATCATAGAACAACGATCTTTATTAATAATCATTCTTTGAGTTCGACTTTTGACAACTCCTTCTTACAACAAATTTTCAAATTAGGATCTGTGTAGGCAAAAATAGAACAGATAAAAATAGAATAACAGACGTTATACGACTACTTTTGAACACGTATTACAAGTAACATCTTAGGTAGCAATGTATTTCGTTCAGTAGCTGACCCGGCAGACGTTGTGTTGCTGTATAAATAAAAAAATGTTAAGGGTGAACAACCCTTATCACTTAGGGCTATGAAAAATAGATAGTAGCCGATTCTCAGACCTACTGAATATGCATATAAAATTTGGTGAAAATCGGTAAAGCCGTTTCGGAGGAGTACGGTAACTAACATTGTGACACGAGATTTTATATATAAGAAGATTAAACTGACAATATATTTCTTCGAGTAATCATATAAAAAACTTGAAAAGGAAAACAAAACAGCACACATAAATCGGAATATTTTTTCCATTTCGTACGATATTCGGCGATATGAGCTTCGGCATATTTTCCACTCGCATGACTGCAGCTCTAGGGATATAAGAGAGGGGACTCAATAACCGCTAATGCTATTACGTACCTATTACATTAAATGAGCTCTCGTAATACCTTAGTGAGTTCGTACGTTCTTTCCATTGTACGGGAACAACAAATTTTCTATTTTTACTTTTAATTAAGTATTGGTACTTGATATCGTAGAAAATATAGATATATATCCTTTTATAATTTTTTGTAAACTTTTGTTTCAATTTCCTAATTTTTGTTTAAACTTAAGTATAAAATGGCTTTTACAGTCAAAAGTTATTAATAATTATTTAGTTTTTATTTCATTAATAACCATCAAGATTATATCTTGATTCAAAAGTAATACATAATCTGTAAAAAAAATCAAGTGTCTTTCTATTACGGCTTAAGAAATTGGCAGACGGAGGCTTAGTAATAGGGTTTCGTTTTTACCCTTTAGATGCGGAACCCTAAAAAGCATTTCTATACTTTATAGAAGCGTGGAATGAAAAGGTAATTCCATTATTTCTTACATACGTCGGTTTCTCTTCGGTTTGCTATCGCGACGATCGTTTAACTGGAAAAATTGGATTCCATACTTAGCCGGCCGAACCTTTTTTATGTCGCCATCAATTATTCCTTTCAGAAAATCCATAGGTACGATTATTTTGCCGGTTCACTGTAAAATGGAATCGTACGGATCGTAAACTCGTTATTTCTTACGATAAAGCATATTAGAGTTTTGTGTTGCGATTATAATGCTTAATAATCTAATCACTCATTTTATATCTCGTATAAGGATTTCCAGTGTTGTATGAACATTAACGAACTCGAAACCCTCAGCGCTATGGACCAATTTGGTGAGTGGATCTACATTACTAGGCTCGAAAGTTTATGGGCGTCAATGACCATGATGATAAAAATTTCTTTATTTTATTAAAAGCAATGTTAAGTTATCAAAATTTACAAATTTAGGGTTTTAAAAACGGACATAAAAGTAAGTACATCGAAATGGTCAACATTTTAGACTAAATTAGAGATTTCATTGGTACAACGTATACTATTCATAATAATACCTAAAGAGAACAGTTCTACAGTATAATATAGAGCCAACACAGTTTGGAGTTAAGAGTTCCATAATATATTAAATATTAAATTCCGTAGGTATATATTCGTTTCGTAAATAAATATTACTTTATGTTTATATCAAATCAAATATCAGTATGTTATCATCGTTAATACGAAGCTTGAATATTAACGATATCACATTTTTATATTAGTACTTTAAAATAATAAGTTACTCATTTGATTACTACAGTTCAAACATAGATGCAGTGGGGATGTCAAGTGGGGATGATATCATGGCGACGCTCGAGCTAACAGAGAGCGACATTCTGGTCGGAGACTTCAGCAAGAACAGTTTAATAACGGGAATAGTTATAATACCTCTAATCACTAGTGTGTACCTACTTACGTGTAATTGTAATATCGTTACTCTGTACCGTATATGTGACAATATTTATACATGACTACCTTCAAGAAGGCTTCGATCACAAGTAGTCATTTTATATAGAAGCTAAATCCGATTCCAATACAATGTAGGTAAGCGATCCTCCCGTATTTCTATATCGCACGGACTTACCCGGTCATTCCTTCCGGTACATTGTCTTATCCGGGCCGCGCGGCCGCCATCAATCATACCCGGGTCAGTACGCCGTCGTCGGTGCGCCCGGTCAAACGTACTTCGCGATATGTGTGACGTCATAAGGTTACTGCTAGATCTCATGAAGTTGTATAAGAATGTTTCTTGGGATTATCAATGTATTTTTTTCAAGATGAGTACAAAATATTGCGTAACTATACAAGTGCAGATCTAGATATTCACAATTTTAAATATGGTATTTCATTGGCTTTAGTTAGCGATGATTAGTCAGTCAATGAATATACCTTTACTTTTATACATATAGAGAAATTTAACACTGAAGCTAAATACCATATCTAAACAACGTAGGTAAGCGATCCTCCCGTATTTCTATATCGCACGGACTTACCCGGTCATTCCTTCCGGTACATTGTCTTATCCGGGCCGCGCGGCCGCCATCAATCATACCCGGGTCAGCTCGTCGTCGGCGCGCCCGGTCAAACGTACTTCGCGATATGTGTGACGTCGTAGGGTTACTGCTAGATCTCAATGTTATGTTATGCTGTAAGAAGTTTTCTTGATATTTTAAGCGATTTATTATGATGAGTACAAAACGTATTGCATAGCTATACAGTGCAGATCTGAATATGCACATTTTCATACATGGCTTTTCATTGGCTTTATTTCTGCGACGACTAGTCAGTCAGTGAGTATTTTTTTGCATACATATAAAAATTTGTAGTTATTTAATATCGAAGCTAAATACCATATCAAAACAATGTAGGTAAGTGATCCTCCCGTATTTCTATATCGCACCGACTTACCCGGTCATTCCTTCCGGTACATTGTCTTATCCGGGCCGCGCGGCCTCCATCAATCATACCCGGGTGAGGTCGCCGTCGTCGGCGCGCCCGGTCAAACGTACTTCGCGATATGTGTGTGACGGCGTAGGGTTAGATCTCAAGTTGTAAGAAGAACGTTTCTTGAGGCTATCAAAGTATTTCAAAACTAGAAATAATATTGTGATTTAAGCAAGTGATTTATTGAGATTTAAGCAAGTGATAATTAATTTAGTTTTTTGTTAGTTATGTAGTTACCAAACATCTCACGTGCGTGAACCTTGGATCTCTTTATTCTCCTAGACAGTTTTTAACAAATGGTTTATTACTGCTTAATTTTGGGGTTTCATTATAATGCATGAATTCTAAATATTTTAAGGATAAAAAAGTTTATAATCCTTGTGAAGTCTTCTTGGATATTTTTGTAATATTACATGGAAATTTCGAAAAAAACGATTTATCGGTTAAACAGAAAAATTGATACTTAGTTTACATAGATAAAGGGAAACGTAGCTGAAAAGTAAATAAAAGGATATAAATGAAAACTTTTAAATACTTCATAGGATTTTCATGTTTACTTTTATTACAAAAGCATTATAAGTCAAAGATAATTATTTCAAAACCCATTATTTGACTTTTGACAAGTTTAAACACTGTTAATAGCTTCACAAATTCGTTTAAGTGTTTCCGACATGCAATCGTAAAGTAAGATATAGTTTCAAAACAATTATTTTACGAGGACTTATTAAAAGTTTTAACATTAAATATTAATTCACTTGCTAAACTTTTTTATTTTTGTCGGTAATAGCTATTTAGTAGAGAATTAATTCATTTACAACTTTGTTAATCGTTATTGGGTCTAAGTAGTTAAGCGTTTATAAAGAAAAATCGTATATAGAAAAAATACAATCGTTAAAACAGTTGAACTTATTTAAATGGGAGTTTAATGCAAAAAGGCAAACTTTGTGTGGGAAATAGTATTTGCAATTGCAGTGCGTGTGGCAGGAAGCAACCTTATATTAATGATTCAAAAAAAAACTTGTGAAATAAAGTAATTAAACTGGAATAAGACTAAATTAATGAACTTTGCCAAGTTTCATAGGATATTTTATGTATTAATCCGTTTGAAATCGAGTTCTCGGATAATATGTAACTATTATCTACTAAAAATAATTTTGTTTATACAAATTCACGGCTATAAACTCGAATAAAACTTATAATCACTACTGAGTCTTAAACCAAGTAAAGTAAAACATTGTTAATAACGCACTTCGTGCGAATTTTTTTTATGTTTCCAAAAACATCTTGATGAAACGTGATATTCCATTACAAAACTTATTACAACATTCATTCGTATCACAATCAATCTCTATCGACATCTCCTAACATGCCATTCGGAGCAGTTGCGTCGGATCGTCATCCATCATGTAATATTAGGTTTTGGCCCTTCAGATGAAGTGCCCTGCAACATCTTGTGGTGATCTAAGGACTCTATTACATTCTTTTTGGGAGCAATTTTATGGGCATAATCGATGTTTTCATGTTTGAAGATATTTTTTGTGAAATATGCTACACACAAAAGTTCAGTCTCCCTGATGGTAAGGGGTCCCTATCGCCCATGGATATCGGCAATTAACATAATGCACAAAGTTGAAAGTCCTTCTGTCTTTCTTACTACTTATTTATTGAAAGAAATTGATATTGATCGAGTTTATGAATAATACGTTAAAAAAATCTAACGTAATACTCAAGAATTCATAGCTATACGCAGGTGTCATCGACTTCAGATACTCTAATCTTTTTTGTAGTTGATCACAGACTTCATGGGCAACTGCGATCTCTTTAGTAAAATGCGAGCTCGTTAGTGATCTCAATTTTTTTTATGAAATATTAAACGCTTCTCATACATATAAACACTAGAGAGACAAAGCGAATTAAACCAAATATATATTTCATTAATTTATCTTTAATTTTCACCTGACTATCGTATTACGACTCTAGGCAGTAGCCACTTAGTTAGTGCCTTTTAGTCAGCGAATTACAAAAGTTTTTCCCCATTTCGCTGCCGTGTTGCCGTACTATTAGTGCCGCTTCGCAAACAGATAATTTTGTGTGCAAGCACAAGCACTATTAGCGTAGCCCTAATGCTCTTTTATAAGCTCTGTTGATGCTATTAAGAGGCGATGTTCGTAAACTTACTAGTTAATTCGGTTTGCGCCTTGTACGAATATTTCTAACGTAGTTTTTTTTTGTAAGTTATAGTACTTTATAAGCCGTAGTTGGTTAAATAATTCAAGTAACTTAAAGTAAATAAAATAAGTAACTAAATGAATAAGTAAATAAGTAAGCAAATTGAGTCATAAATGTTTAATTTGTGATCTTGAAAAATATGTATAAATAAATACATAAAGAAACATTTTGTTCACCTTTTTAAACACATCGCGCGCTCTGAGTGTAAGATTTGTTATAATTATAGTTCATATAGAGAAAAACTGCATCAATATAAAATATACCTTTGTGGTGCAAATTTGTTTAATAAAATAAAACCTTTACTATTTACTTTATCTTGCAATATTTGGTCCCGGTAATAGGCGGCAGTGACGACGTATAATTAGAATAACTGCTTCCATTACTTAAAAACTTTTAAATATTCGTTAAAACAATGCATTTTGAATTTTTCCTACATTATTTATCAGACGAAATGTAATCCCAAAAATGCGAATTATTTTCATTACATAGCATCGATACGCGCTTTAGTGCCTGTTTTAAAATATTTTCAAACTGAATTGTGGAATGTCGAAAAAATGTTCAAACATAATATTAAAGTACGGAAGAATTCTTGGCAAAAATTTGAATTATGACATCCATGGGCTGTGGGGTACATTATGACCCTTGGCGGTATTAAGGTGACATTTGGAGGGTTCTGTGAAATATGGCCCAGGAATTCGGGTAGGGCTGACATGGTCTTACGTTGGATAAGCACAATTTTGGTGCCAAGTAAAATCGAGTAGTTCTCACAATATTAGAGGTCTAATAAAAACATTGATCTTCATTTTGACGACATGAAGTAATAAAAACTTGTAGGTATAGGATTAAAAAAATTGGGTCAAATTCATTCTCACGTAACTATTGGCATATATAAATAAATAAAATTGGACAGACTTATTGAGTTTTAAAAATAAGCGTCATTATAATTTTCACTTGTTATTACTTTTTTTTAAATAACGATAATTGAAATTTTCGCCGATTCATCCCTGCTTAATCTTTATAATGCCTGAATTAATTTCGATTAAACTTTCTCGCAAATAATACTTTATTGAAATAATATTCTATGATTTCAGCACAAAAATTCAAGCTACTCGTAATCCAAGCCAGGTGTCAAGCTTGTATCCCGCTGATAATTTCTATAACAATAAGGTCCGTAGGGTATACTAATTGGCTACGTAATGTTATTATAAGCAACACCGCTAATTACTCGATTAGTAGGCTCCCAGTGATCCTGAGTGACCTCTATCGTGATAATGTAACTAGTTAAACCGTACACATAGGGGATATTAATATAAATGTACATTACCTGGGCTTAGGTTAACGTAGAAAGTCACTCATAATTATTTCCAAAAATAGGTATTTAGGGACATATTCGAAGTGATTGTCCTATTTTAGGCGAAGGGTAAATTGCCTCATTTTATAATCAAAACAAAATATATTTGTTAAAAATATTTTTAATGATTATTTTTCAACTCTAATAAAATATTACTACCTGTTTTTTGGCAAGGTGTTGCAGTACAGCCACGATATCATTATCATTGGTTTAGCATTAATCTTCTGATTAATAACGAATCTTTATGATGTCTTTTATGTAAAATTTCATTATAATACTTTTATAATTATTTTATGTTAATAAGAGTCTATTTAATTGCTGATGAGTAGCAATCTATAAAAAGAAAGCAGAGCGGGAAACCATATAAAAAGAAAGAGGAATATATTATCTGGAGCAATATAATAATATTGCTCCAGATATTAAAATATCATAGAATGGATTATCAGAGAAAATAACGAATGTTATTATTATATAATCTTTTTCTTATATAAAATAGTCTTTCAAGAATAATGAGTTTATAATTAGCACATACATCATTATAACACTATATTACTATTATAAATAGTAAAATTAATGCTTTACTAATCTATTGCACCATTAAGGCTTGATATTATAGGCACGGGGCTGAGAATTTGAATTATTTCAGAGGGTGGCCGCGTCGTTATCTGTGAAATTCCTTCAATTTGATAAACCCAATTATCGTGTGACCACATCTCGCTTCTTCAATTATCATCATCAAGTCATACTGTCCCACAGCTGGGCACGGGTCTCCTACCTTAACTGAGAGGGTTTACGTATCTTCGTTAAAACGAATTGATTCATACGATTGTTTTTTTTTACTTTCTCTTTTGTTTTTCTGCGAAGATAAGTAGTATTCTTTTCTATAACAGTTTGATTAAAGCATCATAGGACCGCGATTTACAATACTATAACTCAATTCTTCCCGTTATGAGTACAAACGTAACACCTTATAGGTACATACTAGTACTGATGGCTTTGTCTAAATTGAGATAGTTCCAGGCAATATTTTTAAGCAGACGTATTAAATATTTTTTTAATGTAATTTTAATTTCTCATGTAATTAAACTAAATGCTTGTGCTTGGGATAGGAACCCCGGATACCCAATGTGTACCAGTAAGCAATCACTATTACGAATTTATGAAATTGAAGTAAACAACAATCATGCAGTTCACCTAAAGGTAAATGGCCTCTAATAATAAAGTCTATACAATTCAAAGCGGAATTCTAAAGGTTCTACGGGATGTCACGGGGTTCAAAGTAGGTCCCCTCTCGAGCATCGATCGGGCCTCGCCTATAAAACTTATTGACATGGGACTTGAAATTTGCCCTTACAAACTCCGACGAAGTATTCCTACGAAGATTTATGTATTAAGATTAAAGGTCTTTCCAAGTTTATGGGTAGAGTGGAAGGGAGAACTTTTCGTGGTGACTGCGGAGGCTTGTATAAGACAGGGATTGCTCAGTGGTTGAATCTCGGCCTCTTAATCGGGGGTCCGAAGTTAGAACCCAGACACGTATCTCTGATTTTTCAAAGTTACGTGCGTATTAGAAAATAATAATAACTAGTTATAATGGCGAAAGAAAACATCATGAGGAATCCTATATGCTTGAGACTTTTTAAAAAAGTTCTCAAAGGAAGGAATGAGACATACGTACGCTGAGAGGTGCCAAGGATTAATTTACACGTATGTAGGCTCGTCAAACATTACCCTTCGCGGTCAAGTAATATTAAAATAATCCCAATGGCTTTATCTATCTTTGTAATATTCGGCGAAAATTTTACCCACCGTAATAATAGAGTTATCAAGGTGAGCGTCGCGGAAGGAATTAGCGGACCATCAATTTATATATCTAGACGTGTCAGGGGTAGGAAACTTTCGGCTCGCTAGTTTGGGTTCCGTGCCAGCAAAATACGATAGTTTCCATTTGTTAAAACTTTGTTTATGAGAAACACAGAGTAGAAGGAAAAATAAGAAAGAAAGAATTATGTTCAATTTATTATTAGAAAGTATATTCGTATATAACATTATTTTATCGACAAAGTAATAAAATATAACTATAGTACTTTTCTTGAAGTAGATAGAAAATAATAAATAAGTTTATTGCATCTATTAAAATTAAATGTTAATTAACTTTTGGCATATGTCATTTAATTATTTATTGGTGTAGGTAATATATCTAGTATGGATTGGCAGACCGTATCGTACCTTTCAAAACTTTCTCTTTAAACATCTCTCAGATATGTAAGTTCTTAATGTTTCTCCTTATCGTTAGAGCAAGTGATATATTTTTTTATAATTACATTGAAAAGTTAGCGTTACCGGTCTGAAGAAACCTCGGGTTTTGGATTAAGAGGACGATTTTTTTAGGCCATCATATATTTTTAATAATTAGCTACCCGATAAATATCCATTCTATATGCCCCTTGCCGAATAGCTGAGTATACCCTACCGTACCCTAAGTCGAATGGACCACTAATGGTAGTCAATTACTTAAGCTTCAGAAACTCGATCATATACCCGCGCCATCCATCAAACTTTGGTTAACGTCCCGGAAGTATGGACCTAAATATAATAATATGTAGTTGTAGTGACCTTTGTTGATAAATAATAAGAATTTCTTCAATGATCAATATAATAATATAACAATCTTAAAGTTGGGCAACTCGGTATCTTCAGTATGTCACTATCTTAAGTATGGGCAACTTAACTTAAAATGCGGTCATAATAGTTTTGTGGAATCACAAAATTGATACTATTACGTCTTAAGTACGTGTATTTATTTAGTATTTAAAATATCTTAAGGCCGGGCAAATAAAAAAAAAAAACGTTAAGAATTCGTCCAATTAACGAATATCACCTCTAGCACAAATCTATAAAATGACACTTAAAAAAACAATCCACTATACACTTTTCCTACCCCAACCGTATAATAAGAGCCTTAAGCTTCTGGCTAGTTAATGGCGACAGTCAATTACTTAAGGCCGGGCAACTCGATCTTAAATCGGTCATCGATCAAAGTTTTGTGCAACCACAACAATTATAGTATTACATTTGATTGGTATTTATTTATCGTAAAGAGAAAATGTGATACAGATAAAACAAGAATAAGTATTATGATTTAATTTTAACTAATAAAAGTTTACCTAGTTATCGACAAAAAAAAGTAATTACATTTTCACGCCACATTTTGTGTTACTACTCACTCCACATAAATATAAACAATAACATAGTTATAGCTCGAACTCAGTACTTATACACATAATCCACTAAACACTTTTCCTACCCTAACCATATAATACGAGCCCCTAAGCTTCTGGCTAGTTAATGGCGACAGTCAATTACTTAAGGCCGGGCAACTCGATCATAAATCCGGTCATCGATCAAAGCTCGCCGGAACCGCACAAATGTAGTTTTTCGATTTTTCGAGCGCGCTCCGCTCCGACCAACGTTGATTTATTATTTAGCCGTAAAGTTAGCGACGGACGATTAGGCTTTAAGATGTTGTGCGGTGACATTTACTAAATAAAATATTGATTCATTGCTATCGGGGTTTCGGTTTCTTAGTTTTACATTTTTATTACAAAGTTATTTTATGACGCAAATTTTAAGCCCCAGAGTCAGGCCAGATTTCAGGTACTTTTATGATTTCTCAAACATATTTTTACATTGTAATAATATATTATATAATATATATATAAATTTTCATAGATTTTGAAGTGTAATTTTTATTAGCAAAAAAAAAATTATTTTAACAACATCTTATTTTTGCAAATAAAAAGATTCTTGTCCTACAGTTGAAAAGAGTAGTGCCAGCTTTACTGTATGATAGGGAACACTAGCATGCATTAATTGCAAATTTTCTTGATGTGGCGATAAACTATCTCCAAAATTAAAAGGTGCCTGACGTATACACAACGATCGTATTAAGTAGCCAGGGGTAAGTGTTATGACCGACAGTTGTGGTATTTTCAATTTACTAAACATTTTTTCTACCTCAATCGTATAATACGAGCCCCTAAGCTTCTGGCTAGTTAATGGCGACAGTCAATTACTTAAGGCCGGGCAACTCGATCATAAATCCGGTCATCGATCAAAGCTCGCCGGAACCGCACAAATGTAGTTTTTCGATTTTTCGAGCGCGCTCCGCTCCGACCAACGTTGATTTATTATTTAGCCGTAAAGTTAGCGACGGACGATTAGGCTTTAAGATGTTGTGCGGTGACATTTACTAAATAAAATATTGATTCATTGCTATCGGGGTTTCGGTCCAAACTATGAGACATTTTGGAATGTAACGTATGGCAATTTTATGACGCGAGTTTTAAAACGCGGATAGCCAGATTTCAGGTCCTTTTATCAACAGGTAAATTTTTCGAATACTATTTTTTAGATTTTAAGTATTTGTAAACGTTCTAAAAACTTGCATAGATTTTGAAGCGTCATTTTTATTAACTACAAAAATATAAAGGAAAAGGCTAATTTTATGGAAAATACATTATTCTTCATACATTCTCATTCTATTTTTATTCAAATCGTCAATATAAAAAACTCCTCCACTAAATCGTCAGATGAAGGGTTATGATAAGTAAAACATCAGCTGGAATTTCCTGTATAATAATCTTACGCCCTCTAGTGTGGCATGATAACGATTTTTTTTTTTGCATTTTCGAAGAGTCACTGACAGTCTTTCGAATCGGATCGTCAGTCTTTCGAATGGGCGACTCATCTGGGGTAACTTCATATCCCCTTTGAAAATCGAATGCGCTGGTTACTTTTTTCCATTTTTACCTCTCGTATGGCTGTCTCGTATGGATAAACATATTTCCGGCATCAGAGATATATACTCTATCACTAACCTGCCGCGCCTTGAGTATGTCTGACTCTGCTTTTTACATCTTTCGAATCGTCTAGAAACTATTTCCACGGTGAATCGAAAAATATCACACAACCTTTTCTTCACTCTAACGTGTAATCTACACAATCGTATAGGTCCTATCGACGCTCGAGTTTCTACCCATTTAACATCATGGGCTCCCCTACTACTCGTACATTTCGCGGACAGAAACACAGATTCATTAACTGCAAATGTAACTTTGTCATCCTATATAACTTATATAGGATACAAAGTTATTTAATGTAGTTGGTGTATCTAGATAACTGGACAGAAATTGCAAAATATTTTAGTTTTCCCATGAGTTATATACTAAACACTAATTGTATTCTCAATTTCAACCTTCTATGTCTGCTAGAAGTGAAACTTAAACTTAAACTTTTGATGATCGGTCAGTCAGTCAGTGAGTGAGTGAGTGACAAAATTACGAAATTTGACTACTTGTAATTCTTAAACTACTGATTCAAATTTAATGAAATTTGAAATGTACCGTGTCTACACAATGCTTGCTTGGCTCCTGAAAATTCAGGCTTCTAGCTTCATATGCAACGAAGTTACAGGAGGTCGAAAATGGGCCGAATTGCTTCGAGAAAAGAATGCTACGGCCGTGCCGCTTTTTTTGGCTTTGGCTCGACTTGGCGGAGGCACTGCCGTGCCTCCAGATTTAGACAAGGTTAAAAAATGTTTAGTCTCGTAAAAAATATTCAGATTCGGTTTCGAATTTTAAATACGTTATCTACATTTATGAACAACATACGTTTTCTGACATCTTTTTCATTTTTTAATTAAAAACCTTCATGTTCTCTAGCTGTAAAGAGCAGTGCCAGCCCTACTGTAGGATAGCGAACACGAGCATGCATTAATTGCAAGCTTTCTTGATGTGGCGATAAACTACCCTTAAAATTAAAAGGCTTCTGACGTTTAGACAGCGATCGTATTAAGTAGCCGGGGGTAAGTGTTAGGGACGGTGGTCGTGGTAATTTGAGCTTTATCATTAGTTAAAGTTGGATTTTCAATATTGTAAGTTGAGAAACTTTCGCAGATAATGACAATCACCGAGACGGTTACAAAGTTTCGATCCAAATATTCCAGTACAATTCCAACTTCCTCTCTGATGGCAAGACGCACGCGACCGCATTTGTCATGTAACGCACGACGTGACATTTGTTAACGTCACATCTGCTTGCGACGTCGTCACTCACGATGACGTCTTCTGCACGTTCTATTGCAAAGTTGAGAAAGTTCGCCACAAGAATTAATAGATTCAATTCAGCAGCCATAACAAAGTTCAGTATTAGGTATTTACTAATAATATTCATTATTAAAAAGAAGGAAACAATAAAAACATTATTTTACTTAGGTTGCTAAATTACATTTGTCAATAATAGTATAATGTTAAAGAAATCAAACCAGTTTGCATAGAGTCTAATGAAAAACACCAAGACAAATACAAAGTTTCGATTCAAATATTCCAGTACAATTTCAACTTCCCCTCTGATGGCAAGACGCACGCGACCGCATTTGTCATGTAACGCACGACGTGACATTTGTTAACGTCACATCTGCGTGCGACGTCGTCACTCACGATGACGTCTTCTGCACGTCTTACAAGGTTTCAGCAAAGTTTATACGCAAATTAATTAATTTAGTACGGTATATGAAACTTAATATAGTAAGTTAATTTATAAAATAAAATTATTAAATATTGAAAACATAATTCAAACGTGCAATGTTTCCCCTTTCTCCTCCGAGTCATACATTAGCAAACACGCACATCAGTTTACGTCGTATCGACGGAAGGGTGTATCGCTTACATTCAAATTTCGGGAAGATAACTTTTACCGTAGCAACATTATTGCCTATGAGTATTTGAATGTATGTATATGTGATATATAAAAACATATATTTTTATTTTTTTTTAGAAATAGCAAACGAGTATGCAGTTTTCCTGTTGGTGGCTACTGCCGCCTATGAACATCTGTAGTAAGCCCCAGATAAGATTAAAGTCCTACCCAAAGTCGGCCCTATATAACATATGGGTTAGTACTCCTGATCACCAAGTTGAAGAGCCTCGGATAAGTATGTCCCATTACCACACCATTCAAATCTGAATACAGCTGCGTTTAACACTACTGTTGTTAGGCGGACATAGGTGTGGCGGTAGTGCCACGAGGTCGAACCACATTGTTTTACCAACTTATTATTATTAAAATAGATAGAATACGCCAAACTGAAATATAATTTAGTATACGAGCAAATACTATCTATATACTAAAACATTAGGCCGTGAAACGAAATTATGTTCGCGAGATGCGAGTGAGCGATGCGGACGCGCGCCGGAGCGACGTGAACTGATGTGTGCATCCGCGCTAATGTATGACTGGAGGAGAGCGGGGAATACTTTGCATGTTTTATTGTGATGAAATTTACACGTGTAACTTAATTGGTGTCACAAAAAAGTATCTTCTAACTTATTTGGGTGGAAATGCCAAATTGTCCACGGGCGGCAGTGCCTACCTTACCAAGTTGACTGGATGAAAGCGAATAATTTATTCACACTAGATATAAGTATAGTGGTACCTTTCCAGTCGAGTCATACAGATATCTTTCAAATTTAAATTCACTTTGAATAAAAAAAATAACCACTTACTAATGATATTAAATATCACTATAGTGCAATGCAAAACGAATGTCTGTAGAATTCATTATCACTTAGTAGCAGTGGAAAGATGGATTTTAAAATTCATGAAAGATATCGTTAAAGATGAGTGCGGTGTAAATGAAGGCGGAATAAAAACTGCTTAATGAAGTTTCTCGTTACTAAATGGCTAGAGGATAATGGATGGTTATCGATGGCTTTCATTAACGTAATCAAACTCCATTTAAAAGACTGCTCGGATTTTTAGGCGAAATAAGAATTTGGTAGTCTCGGACTTTTCACGTAAACCGACCGCCGAAATGCTGTAGTATCTACGTTCTTTATAGGACTCAATATTATAATATTTAAATATCCGATAAAGTTGAAGAATTCACTGACAAATAAAACAACAAGAGTTTCACAAATCAGGACTGCAATATCGACCAACATCCAACTCAAGAAAAACACCTAACAATGATAAAAATGTCTACAAATGTCACTCAAAATATACTGAACGTAATCAACCGATGAGCCAATAAAGGATGAATACAAAGAACAACTCAAAACAAGAACACGAAACAAAACAAACTATCATACTGAACACAAGAAAGAAAATCAAATAACAATTATAATACATACAAATACAAATGACACTCAAAATACACTGAACGTAATGCACCTGACCGAGCCACTAAATAATGAAAACAAAGGGGGGACTGAAAATGAGAACGTAAATAGGATGGGACGAACAAATCAACAAATATTTCCCCGATTCCGAAGTTGGATCGCGCTCCACTTACCTGCCACTGCCAACAAAGTGCGCTGCGAATCAATCGACGAAGAAAAAAAATCCCGATAATATAATACGAGGACAAGTGAATTACTGCAGGATTGATCGCAAACCTAACCTAATGTAACAATGATTAGTATATCTAAAAATGATACTCAACCAACAGAGTCATTAAGGAACAAATATACAGAAAAACTCGAAACAAGAACACGTAATAAAATAAACTATCAAGAAGGAAAACCTAACAGTAATAATTATAATATACACAACGGACACTCAAAATACACTGAAAGTAATACACCTGACCGAGCCACTAAAGAATGAAAACAAAGGGGGACTGAAAATGAGAACGTAAATAGGATGGGACGAACAATTGGACCAATCAACAAATATTTCCCCGATTCCGAAGTTGGATCGCGCTCCACTTACCTGCCACCGCCATCAAAGAGCGCTGCGAATCAATCGACGGAGAAAAAAACCCCGATAATATAATACGAGGAGAATTGAATTATCGCTGGAATGAAGAGGACCTTCGATAAGGGTGTCCGCTCTTTGGAACAAATATACGGGACACGCGCTATTAGATGTGGAATATAGAAATCATAAAATAATGTGTCAATGAAAATAGTACATTACAATACGAGGACGAAAAATTTTTTTCTGACAAGTGTGAGTTTGCAGGCCGAGCCGCAGGCGAGGACTGCAATCACACGAGTCAGAAAAACATTTTTCGTCCGCGTGTTGTATAAAATTTTATATTACGGGGTCGGAAATGGGGGTTTTGCGCACGCGAAGCGTGCGTAAAACGTCAATTTACGCACGCCGTGATATAAAATATTATTCATATTAATACAAATACGATATGAGATACAAATTGAGTAAGAATAATAATTAAAGGTCTTACATATTTTAATTCGAAATATCAACAAACAACAACGCTATATGATTTCTAAAATTACCTCACGTTTAGCTAGCAATATTCAAAACTAGTGGCTAGACCCAGAATAGACATATAAATTATTTAACAATTACAAATCTGGCCAGTCAAGAATCGAATCAAATATAGTACATTGGAATATAGTCTAGTGTACTATCGAGACAGCGATCTATTGTACTAGACTGCACATGGTATATTCCTAAAATAATGTTGGTTTCGGATTTCGGATAACATTATTCTATTCTCAACATAAATGAGCCGCTTTGTAATGGTTTTCTTATAATAAAATCCGATGATAATTACATAAAATAATATATAGATATATTTTGTGTTAAATATCACCGGAATTTCCACCAAGAAACAAAATAAGGGTTAACCGTTTACGAGAAAACGCTCGATCTGAAGTGAAAGACTCCATAATTCGATTGCGCTTGCTAACAATCGGCGCGTAATCGAATGGCCCTGTTTGTTCTCTATTGATAAAATAATGGGTATTGACGCGTCTGTGGTACAAATAAATATTATGTGGTACGCGCTTTTAAAATACATATTTTGTTTAAAATCAGTGCTTTTGCAATAAATGTCGCTTAGATGTACCTATACAGAAATCAATAAAAGCTAGGATAATGTGCATCTGTGGCCGATTTCAGGTAGGAATATCTAATACTATCTGGGGTTGATTACAGATGTCCATGGGCGGCAGTAGTCACTTACCATCAGATGGACTGCATGCTCGTCTGCTTCTCCTATATTATAAAAAAAACAGTAAGATCACGCCCGAATCTGTATTTAGGTTGTATCTTCTATCATTATGTCGGAAAAATAAGTGTACATTTTCTAATAATTCCTTTCTCAAAAATGACGCGAGAAGCGTAATACTTGTGTGCACCCGAAAATATATAGGTACGATGTCTCGTAAAAGTGCATATTACGAGTGCTCGTAAATATATAATATAATTTTCTTGTTGTGCTAAACTTTGTACCAAACTTTTATTTAAGGTTTATCATCTGAAAAGTATTAATACTTCGCTGGAAAATCGAAAAAGTCACATGTAAATTCGCAAACTTATCTGCATCTGAACATGCAACCTCTTTTACAAAAAAATGCTGATTTACACCCGACGGAAGCAAATGTTTGTGCGTAGACTATAATATAATTAAAAATATATATAGGTCTTGTTATTCTTCTCGTTTATTAGAGAACCCCTAGTTCCTAATTTCAAGCTACATACGTGGATATAAAAGAAGATTTACTCCGTGGAGAACATGCAACAAACAACATCGATCAACACGATAACGTTGAGCAAATATATTCGAAGTCGCGTCAGGACTCAGGATACAATGGAAAAATTCTGTTGTGATAAGCAACAGGTTTTGTTTGGATAAAACATAAACAGTGCTGTGAATAGTGTGTACAAACAAGTGTACCTAGTGTTTGTATGCAATTGTTGTTTAGTATTATCGAATATGATTTGTAGATGTAGAGGTTGATGATGATTATCGATTGTATAACAATTTGGTGGTGATTCTTCAAGCCTGAATAGAAATTTAACTGTACATCACACAAAATGATTGATACTATTGTCTAAATTTATTTTACTTTATTTACCGTTTAATAAACATAAAATATGCCTGTCCGTAAATTTTGTTACAATTTGAAAAAAAAAGTTATTATTAAAAATGTCAGTAATTTTACTATAAAATAAACATTGATACATAAAATAAATCTACATACAAAAGTAACAAAATAACTAAAGGAGAAACTGCTCTTCGAAAAGAGACGAATTCTCCCAAAAAACATCAATACGCCTCCTAAAATTGCACATCCTACAGACTACATACAGAACTATGAACATTTTAAATATTTCAAATCATAACAAAACATACGGGCAGGCTACATATAGGATAGCGAAACATATAAACGCACTTACCCCGGTCAATGTTTTGATATTGTGCAAAGCGTCCTGGGCTTTCAACGCCGCTTTGCGCGTGTAAAACGTCACAAAACAGCATCCTGTAACAGAAGCGCACACTTACACACACGTACGTGACACGGGCACAACGGGACACGGGACATGGTCCTATAAACAGGGTGGAGATATTGTCAACGGTCGATTATTTTATTTGTGATAATTAATCTAACTTTTTTAAATCATAAAATATCTTCTTATATATCATAAAATATTTTCTTATAGTAATATTAATATTATCAAAAATGTTGACTATATATCTCGCTTACAATGAAGAGGTAAATAAATGGAAAAGGTAACATTTTGGATAACAATATTTGTTGATAAAAGTTATATTTTTTATCATAACAATTCAATAATTATGCAATACAGCAAAACATCACGTTATAGTACTAATTTAGTATCGACAATATAACAAATTATTGTAATTTAATAACATGATGATTAAAATATATATTTTTTGTAATCGATTGTTAATAAATAGTCTCCACCATAAGTAATTTACACATATCTACATTGAAACATAAAAAATAAGTTTTACAAACGACATAAATAAAATACAAACAGTGTTAACGTGCCTTTAGCTGTACATTCGTTACGATTTTACAATTTTACAAATTTCAAAGCACGTTTTTTTAAATTAAACGCAAGCTGAACAAACTGAAGACATATAAGCATATCAAGGGCTTTTTATATCATCATTGGACTCGTATGAATATTGTAGATTATATATTTAGAACCCTATTGGGTTATCGTATCTTTTAAAAAGTTGTGTAAAAGTTTTACGTTGTAGGCATTAATATTGCATATTATATAAAGCATTATGTAACCTCATTGAAACTTATTTACTTTTGCATTGTGAAGAAAGGTGGGAGTAAAGTGTAAGAATAATATTTTTTTTTATTTAAGACGTATTTTGTTTTACTATATTTATTTTGTCTTTACTCGTTCTCTCAAATATTTTTTTTTCACTTTATAAATATCATAGATATAAAAAGTATTTATTTTTAAAAATGATCTATTTTTCACATATTTACGAAAAGAGAAATGTCCTATATAAAGTAATTTCTTAAAAGAAATAAATTGAAGGCTTCGTAGAAGGCCTGTAGATACGTAGCAATTCCGTAGCTGTTCTACAAACTCGGGTAAACGTACCCAGTATGAAGGTTACCGAGATTGTAATGCGCTGGTGTTGAATACTAGTAAAACTAAAGAAAATTACTGCAAACTCTTATATCATCCTTTATAGCGTGCAATAAATTAGAAAAAAAGAGTTTTTGCTATCTAAGTCAAGCTGCTTGGACAAAAGATAAGAAAGTAACACTTTAATCCAGTCTTTAAAAAGACTTCATGCTTAGTCGCACGTCCTAAACAAAAACTTTGCTTGGAAAATCTAAAAGCAAGCTCAAATTTCAATGGCGGGATCAATTTTATAGCGGAAGAGGAAGACTTTCCGATCACTGGGCGATATTAAAAAAGTTGCCAACAACTGGACGAGGCTGGCACCGAGACAAGTTTCTAAAGCAGTGGTTGTAAACATTTTAGTAGTAGTTTTTTCTTCTAAAGCGTGATGTCTTGAATTTCTTAAGTTACAATAACAGCAATTGTTACATTTTTTAAAGCAAGTGCGAATTTGCAATATGATAGACGTACAGAACATTTTTTTAATGAAACGTTTACAATTTTCTTGCGACTACTTTAAAACATACTCGTTTTATCAACGTGGGATTAACCATTGTGTTCTGATAAACGTGTCTGTCTATTATCTATGGGAACCAGGAAAAGTGGCGGCGAATAGGCCGGGACAGTATCACGTGACACGTGACAAACTCTATATTATATATGATGTGAACATATATATGACAACGAATGTCTACGCATCGGTCAGTAAGGCCAACTAGTTATTAAATTATAAGTATAGATGTTATTTATTAAATTTATAACTAAACTAACTGCTATTCATTAAATTGATATCTAGACGATATGTTAGATATAAATGTGAGGTTCATTAATATACTGTTACTTTTTATTAAAATCCTTACGATAGATCTCTATTAAGATTATTATTATATATGCATTTTGTTTAATTATAATCACTAAGCAACGTTAATGCGAATGGCCCAGTGACCGTGACACGTGACATTTGTCGCAACTGTCCTGAATATGCATATTAACACTACAGTAATTGGACGTCATTTTCTGGCATATTACAGGCCTTGGTCATAGAAAGTTATATCATTAACAGACATTTAACCGACAAAATAAGTCCTTATTTTAAGACAAATGTAATGGCAACAAAATAAATTAGTGCCTTAAGAATTCTTTCTTCTTTTTTGTCAGTACTAAAAAAATAATTCAGATTAATGTTGTATATATATATTTTACGTTGTATTCCTTCTTTGCTTTGTCACATAACAATTACAACTGGAAAAGTGACATTGAACAGGCACAGTGACCGCGGAACGTGACACGTGACGGGCGCTACGTCCGTCCGGAAACGTACGTCCGCATACCGATTACCGGTGCTTGCTTGTAACCCTCTTGTTTAATAAACAATCTGCAAAATGCTGACTTACATATTTCTGTGATGCTAAAATTTCTTTGTGACTGGGAAAACTGTTTCGTAGAAACACTGACTGTGGCCCTGATCGTGACCATCAGAGATTCTGATAAATTTGATATAGTCTGTATTCCTGAATTTCTACTGTAAGTAGGTCTCGTATACTATTGAAGCATTATTAAAATAAACTTATATCACTGATTTGCTTTTCTCTTTGTCGTGTAACAATTACAACTGACTAAAGTGACGTTGAACAGGCACAGAGACCGCGGAACGTGACACGTGACGGGCGCCGCGTCCGTCCGGAAACGTGCGTCCGCATACCGATCAACGCAGTCCGTTTGTCACTTACTTAGTAAAATACCTGCGCAATGCACACTTGTATGTGGTAAAGGTTAAAAAAAAAGATTTTTGATTCATTTTCGAAATACATAATAAAAGGCATGTTCTTGGAAAAACATTGTGACGAAGGTATAAGTTTAAGACAACCATGATAATCGTACTATCAGTGAGCATTTTAAAGCGCAGTTTAAATAAAAAGATACTATTTACAAATATTATGCAGAACATTGAGATCTGTTATTTGCTTTCCTCTTTGTCATGTAACATTTGCATTGGGATAAAGTGACGTTGAACAGGCACAGTCACCGCGGAACGTGACACGTGACGGGCGCCGCGTCCGTCCGGAAACGCGCGTCCGCATACCGATCAACGGGACCCGATTGTCACTTGTTTATTGATCGATCTACGCTATAGTTCCTTGTGTGTGACGAAATATTGCGAAAGTATAATGAGTGTATTCTGGTTTGGAGAGTTTGGTAAGGGAGACTTATTTTTTCCGAGGCATTCCAGCTTAGTCCTCAGGGGTAGCGGTGCATCTGTGGCCGACCTGAGGTAGGAATATCTAATCCTATCTGCGTTCGATTACAGATGTCCATGGGCGGCAGTAACCACTTACCATCAGGTGGACTGCATGCTCGTCTGCTACTCTCATATTATCCTTATCCTTACTACTATTATAAATCCGAAAGTAACTCTGTCTGTCTGTCTGGTTGTCTTTTCTCCACGCCTAAATGTGTTATGTTATTTTCTTTTAAACGCGGGCGAAGCCGCGGGCAAAAACTAGTAAAAAATAAACAAAAATTTTGTAAAGAAATAATAAAAGTGCCAATACATATCCAGTGGACAAATGAAAATATTTAATGAACTTTCCTGTCACTGCGGCCAATATACAACCATAACGAGATTCAGTTACATAAGTAGAAGGATAATATTTCATCTAATAATAAAGTAAAATCTTACGAAGCTGAAACAGCGAAGAAATGGAATGGTTTTACCGCATCCAAAGACATTGTTAGTGCAACTCCTTTTGTAATTCTCCATAAGTACCAAATTAACAAACACCGACCTAGGCCGTGATTTGAATAACCCTTTAAACCTAATAAAGAGAGGTCAATGCCACGATAAAAATTTTATTATAGCTATAATCCCATTTAATACAGTCACTATTTAGGCAAAAGGCCATAATCTAGACATTGTAGAATATTAAATTGCTAATTAACTTTCGGCTTTATTACATCTGATAGTACTAAGTTTGACCATTAACTTATTAATGGATTTCGGAACTGCGTTTAAAAACGTTCAAGTTAAATGTGTTAACAAAACGGAGAATGTGTTGTAATGCAAATTAGTCTTCAATTGCACGTGCAACGGACATTGCAACATTTCTCGCTCGTATGATGAGATACGCGAAAATTAACAACATGTGAAAAAATAGTGTTTGTAATTTTTGATTTCTCGTTCGTATGATGATATATGCGAAACAACACGTGAAAAAATAGTGTTTGTACATTTTGTCTATTTATATCTAATTTCAACAAATATTGAAAAAAATAAAATTAAAATGTTATGTATTAAAATTACATCAATAAGCCTTCTCAAAAATGACTTTGCTAATAGTAATCACGTTTTTTTTCCTAATTTTATAGAAGACTTGACACACAATTATGACTACAACCATAAATTTAACCTCATAACCCGTACTTTAACTACGTTTTATATTTTTAAAATATTCAAACAGTGAAATTATCCAGACAACTATACAACGTAAACGTAATTATGAAGAGTAAAGTCCATTTAAACAGTTAAAACAACGCTTTGCTACGACAATTAGCTTTGAAACTCTAAGCAGATTTAAAATGTAATTTTATAAAAGCCACATTTAAAACAATGAATCGTTTGTTTGAAGTAGGTTGGCAAATTAACGTGGGTCCTGCGTACAATGTGTCAATTTAGGTATATTGTAGCTTTAAATATATTTTTTTATATTTCTTACTTTAATTTGGATATAGAATTGTCCGATTATTTAATTCAAGTAATAATATCATAAATTTTAAAAGTGTAAAAACTCGTATATCGCAATAGTTAATGTTGCGCTAGCCTTTATTTCTATTTTGAGGATCATAGTGTGTCACTAATTGTATTGTGTGTGTTGCCAAATTGTCAGACAAGTTAGTCTTTACGTTGTATAAATATATGTGGTCGTGGCAATTTAATGAGGTTTTATAAGTATCACTTATTTTAGTATTTTACTTTACATTTAAAAGATGTTTAATTATTTTTATTTGAGTGGGTTAAAACTAAACTTACTTTATCTAATTTGTATTAAGTGTAAATTTTGAAGATGCGTGGGAATTAAAAGAAACACGAGTTATAAAAGAAACTCAAAATATATAATTAAGTCATTCGCCATGTCCAGCTGTACGAGTGGATCTAATATTATTACACAATGCGTCCATTTTTAACATGAATACTCACAAAAGGCGCTTTTTCAAACAAAAGACGTGGTTTATGCAAACAGAAATGTCAACATGTTAGGAGTAGATGTAAACGTTTAGTTAAAATTTAGGGTTACTAGATACGATATTCTATTTCCCCCTTTTGTATATTATTACTGATAATTAGCACGACTTTTCCGTGTAAAAATAAACGTATTTCCCATTATTTTTAGTTGTTTTTAATAAGTCTGCAATCAATTGTTAACCCTATACTTGGCAGAGAATTTTATCCTAAAAAAAATATACTTTTGCTACTTCCCTGCGTTAATTGGGTTATAAGGATATTAGGAAAAATAAAATAAAAAATCTCTGAATTTCAGTTTTCAGAATATAGTATGTGTCTTTAAGTGCACACTGCCAGGTTCACGAGAAAAAAAATATGTGTCTTTAAATGCACACCGCCAAGTACTCACTAAACTAAGAAATAATTAAAAAATATAAAAAATATCATACATTTTGAAAATACTAAAGATAAAAGTCTCGGAAGTTATGACATGTCAACAAGTTTTGAGATATTTTAGTTGAGTTGAGAGATTAGAAGACCTCCTCCCAAAAAAACACAGTTCCCACATAAAGCGACTCGAAACTTTTTGAGTGGCAATAATTTTTGTTTACCGCTGTTCCCATGACGAAACAGCAACCAGGAATTACAAACAAAGATGTCTAGGATCTGTGTGGACAATACTAACAATGGCCTATCACATTTGTACGCTATAAAGTGACTTGTCTGTTTAGACCTGCATCCATGTTTCCGTTAGAATGTTGTATTAAATTTGAGCATATGATTGGACTTTATTCCACTTGTTTGAAGGATGTGGTAAGAAGATATACTTTTTTGAGGCATTCCAGCTTAGTCTTCAGGGCTAGTGGCGCATCTATAGCCGACCTCAAGTGGAAATTTGGTCTTATCTGGGATTGATATTGCAGATGTTCTGGAATCATCATTATTGGAGATGTTTACATTTTTGACAGAAGACGCTATTGATTGGACAGGACTTGAGTTCAGGGACGTCTTTATGAGACCTAGACATCTCGAATTCATCTTTCTAGGGATTTGCTGGATTCTACATCCGATTTAATTACGCAATTTAGACACCAAAGCTAGAATTTTTCGGCCTCCAGTCATTTGAAAAAAATATTGCAAGCTAAGGACTGGTAATTTAGTGGAAACGGGGAAATATTAATTTCAGTCATGAATTATAAAAAAAAAACTCTGTCTGAACTTTGTTCACCCAACCCCCTACCTTGTGTGCAGAACCTTAGTATATAGTAGCAAAGTTGGCAGTGTGCATTTAAAGACACAATATTGACAAACAGTAATATTGTATGTCGTTGGCCGTGTGCATTTTAATGCACACATAACAAAAGTCATGAATTACTATATATTCAAAACATTATATCTCAAAAAAATATCACCAAAACATTGCATAAAGCTTGCAGAAAGTAAGATTATATAAATTTCGTACATATAACTTAATTTCATTCAGATAAAATAAGATTCTTAGAGAGCGTTGCGCAGGCGCTGAATGACGGCTCGCTATTTTGTTTACCATTTACAATGTGTGAACGAGACAGATATTGATTTCATTTTCTGACATAAAGAAACGTTTGCTAATTCGCTTTCAGTTATTATTAGTAAGATTCGATGTCGCATTATCCGAAAAAAAAATTCTGATTCTAATGTGCATTTAAGTGCACAATGTCAAGTATAGGGTTAAGTAAAAAATAAATAATGTTTTATGATTTTACAACTAATAAAAGCCAATCGCTTAAATTTTCTGAAGCAAAAAGTAGTACTCGCATTAATAGTACCTAGTCGTAGCAATAATAAAAAATATTAAATCTATTTTTCTTAATATTTTTACTAATAACATTCGAAAGGGAAATTTTAAAATTTCCCATTTACTTGGCAACATTTGTGCAAGTGCTGACAACCATGATGAAAACAGTACAAATGAGATTCTTGCCAGTGCCTTTGTAAAGTATGAATAAGTTGCAAGTTTTAATAGAATAGTCCTAAGCCTTTGCAAATATGTAGGTTTTGTTAATCTGGCTTTTGTGTTACACGACGAGATTACAATGTACATGTGAATTCCCTTGTTTAAGGCATAAATGACGGATGTGGAGGAGTTCTGAATGGGACTTATGTTTCAGAGTTGCGTTTAGCCTAGTACTGCTGTGTACCTATGATAAGGCATAATACTCGTATAAGGTGTTTGAACTTTGTCTTCAATAGTACGAAAGTGTTGGATTCGACGTTAGCCAAGAAGACGTTTATTATATTTAAATTTTGTAAAAGTGACCATTCTAGCTTATGTGGAGTGCATGTATTTTTTGTAGATCCTATGTATAAAATTGATAAACACATCTCTGTTTTTCTTTATCATATATTTCGTTTAATTTAAAAAAAACGTAAGCAAGCGGTCGACATACTTATTAAGTTACTATTAATCTTCAAGATATAAAACAATCCCAAATAGGATGGGAATCAACTCTGTAATGGACCACAGATACGATGCTACTTGCTACACATAATTGAAACTAGGGCACAGGAGCGTTCTGCGTGCCCTTGAAGACAAATGTAGACGTGGCAATGGTTCCGCCGGAATCGAACCGTGAATGATTTTCATCATGTTTAAAATATTTATTTTCTACAAATACTATAGGAAATTTGTCAGGGAAAGCACCACCAACTAACCCATATCCTAATAAGCACACACCACATAACTAGAACAACATCAATCAAACGCAAACGAGACAAAATCTCCCACAAATGTTTGTCTCCCACATTTTCCCCGTAATTTAGCAAAAAAGATGTCACGGCCCGGAATATCTTTCATTCATTTCGGATCATTGTGTGGACATCATATTTTACATTCCAACATAAATCTTCGCGTCCTGACAGCTCCTGGCCTGTTCCTGGAGGAACAAGAGCAATATTAATTTATGTTTTTGTGCCCTCCGCGTTTCTTCGAACGGCGCTTCGTAAATTATTAACGTAATCATATTTCCCTGGCATTGTTCCTAGTTCCCGGTTTGCTTTGTTTGTTATTTTATTTGAATATTTTTTTTATTGAACGCTTTCGTATTCTATTTAGGTTCCAAAAGAAATGCATTTTCGAAAATCGTTCATCTGCGATATGAGTGAAAGCATTCCTGTACAAAATGTCATGACTTTAGACTCGGGCTTAAGTTATGTATGATATTGTTTGCTAGTCCTGTATAAGAATTATTAAGAAGTTGCCCAAAGTTAGTAAATACTTTTTTTAAATAATGCTAAGTTTACAATAAAAAAATCATTTGTATTTGTAGTGGAGTGAACTATGCGATGTAACAAGTCAATGAATGCGTTAGTACGTAGTTTTTTCAAATCACATTGGTAAGAACACTGCTGTCATATAAAAAAATGTTATATGTGTTGACGCCGCAAAAAAAATACATCTTCATAGCCCACTTGTGATTGAGTGAAGTTAACTATTCAGAGACCTCTGTAAATAACTTCAAATAGGAGTCTTATCTGAAGCTAGCCATAAGTCTGCTAAACTTAAATACACCAGCTTGATACAACTAATACATCACCTATAAATAAAAACGTGCGAGAGAAAAGAGGAAGGAATCATGGAAGGTAGATCTAACCTTTACTCGAGCCAGTGATCTTGTCCCGAAGCACGTTGATCTGGTGTACTCTGCCGAACTCCTCAAACATCAGCCGGAGGTCATTCTCGTCCATGCTTCTGGGTACCTGACCAACGAACATCTGGAACAGGGGAATTGCTCAATTAGAAAATGCTTTCGAGATACTTTTAACTAGGAACATCGAGTATAAAAATATGATGTTGCCTAGTAACACATTCGTAAGAAGGCATCTGGATTTGATTTGTCTTACGCCGAAAAATCACTTTTGTAAAGATACAATTTGTGTACAGTTTTATTTATATATCTTCCTCGATTCAAAATATCTTTTCGGAATCGAACGAGTCGTTAGATTCCCGGCTAGGGAAATAGATTAAAAAATGTAATGTGCAGTTTTAGTTTTTATCAGAATCGGCCTCGAACTCCTTTTAGCCTTTAATCCTATAAGGTTTTGGATTTGGATTTTAGACTTAGCCCAGAAGGTCCATTAGAAAAATCACCCCATGTAATATATGCAGCCGACCACTATAGATTAAATATAATTCTTCTCAAGTATAGTAGTTAAGTTGTAAAATCGGTGCCAATATTCCTTTGATACAATGCGCTTGACCAAATAACTTTGAAAAGGCTCATAGGATTAATATAAATTTATAATACCCTAAATTATGAAAATAACTTTGTATTTTACTCTCTATTTGATCTCCGAAGTTAAACTATTGTAATAAAGATCCCGATGGTACACCAAAGTATTCTATTAACTCACAAGACTCACGTAATATCGTAACCGTTCTTTCAATAAAGTCAAAGTCATTAGGTGTCTGCTACAAAGTAAAGTTCTAAAGGTCGCAAGGAAAATTGTCCTTCGAGGAATCGTTTATAAGGTCGTATGAATCAAAGGAAAGTTGAGAACAACTTTCAATAATAGTGTAGAATAATGTTCTAGAAAATTGCATTTCGAAGGATCCTGTAGAAGTTTTTTGGATAATTTGTAGTTGTAAATGAGTATGGAGTGCAGTGTTAAGTGAGCTTTGTCGCCAATGGAGACTTGTAATCAACTCTGGATAGAATTGCGGTCCTATCTAAGGTCGACCACAGATGCCACAGATGCTTAATTATATGCATATTCAGTAGATCTGAGAATCGGCTACTATCTATTTTTCATACCTCTAAGTGATAAGGTCACTTCATTTGCGAATTTGTTGCGAATATGTTTAAAAAACGTTGTTTTTATTAGGCACTTTTAACGACTAACTTCTTTATTATAAGTTCAAACAAAAAAAAAAACAACAAAATTTACACCAAACTATATACCTACGAGGATTTCACTAACGTAATCTAAAAATTATATTTATTACTAGCTGACCCGGACACACTTTGTACCACCTCAAAATCTATCTTATCATATATACTCGTATTTCATATAAAATATAGCCTATGTTACTCGTGGATAATGTAGCTTTCGAATGGTAAAAGAATTTTTAAAATCGGTCCAGTAGTTTTTGAGCCTATTCATTACAATCAAACAAACAAACAAAGTTTTCCTCCTTATAATATTAGAATAGACAATTATTATTTACTTATTTATTGATTACATTTATTACAATTTACTTATAGTTATTGTAGTTTATGTAAAACAACAATAACAATAAGTTCCATTAAAACAGTAACAAATTGAAAGTAGGCGAGAGGGGATCGACATCGGCGGCGCGAAACCTTTTTAATTACCTCTATATATCACTTCATTTGCGAATTTGCGAGTTCGCCCTCCTTCTCGCGATTTACGAATCGGGTTTTACTTCGCGGGAATACTATTTAAGTGCTTTTATCATTAGTTTATTATGCATATCATTTGAATCAAATAAAGGAATAACTAATTTTACACTTACAGTCGCACACTAGGATTCCTTGTGTCGTGGATGCCATGAATACACACAAAGAAAGTTTCACAAACACCTAAACCTAGGACAGTAATCGGAATTCATCATCATCAACCCATTACTGTCCTACTGCTGGGCACAGGTTTCCTCTGAGAATGAGAATTGGCAAATACGAATTGGTAGATTCACATACCATTGAAAACTTTTGTCAATTGGATTTTTTAAGTATCTATGCAGATTTCCTCGCGATGTTTTTCATCACATGTGATGATTCACAATCATCAGTATTATATTCACACGTATTAAGCAAGTAATAATTTATTTCTAATACGCACATAATTTTTAATTTAAATTTAATTTCGAAAATCAGAGGTACGTGCCTGGGATTTGAACCTCAGACCCCTCTATCTAGAGGCCACGCTTCTTGACCACTGGGCTATAAATGTATCGAAATTCAACATTCATATTTGGCCGAGGATTGAACCTGGAACCCTTTGCGCGTTAGACCGGTGATCGCTCCGTCGCAGGGCTTGCCTAATAATGTCAGGTAATATTAAGCTACGTTAGCTTACGATTGCCTAAAAAAACTGTTGATCTAAAACAGTTCAGAGTCTTCTTAAAAGAGACCACGTTTGCGTTCCCAAACACCATCCAACATCAGATATGACGCAAGCCTATGCAAAGAATGATAAGCGCCACGCGGCCGATAACGACTAGGGATGGCGATTGTATCCAAAAAGATCGATTCTTGAATCGATTCGAATCGAAGTGCAATAAATCGATTCACAAAAAAATCGAGGCCCAAAGAATCGATTCTCCAATAATTGATCTTCGATATTTTTATCTGAAAAGTGCAAAAATAGCGAAAAAAAGGTCTTCAGGACCACAAAAGCACTGTGATACGTATCCGTCTGCGAAAAGGTCTATAATACATTCAACCAACTTGGAAAAGAACGACTTTCGTTTTTCTAGGATGAAAGACCGATTTACTGAATCGATCCATTACTGTAGATCCATTAAAGTAATCATTTTTTTTAGCCCAAAAGATCGATCTCAGATCGCCAACCCTAATTACGTATCAGTAGATTCGGTGCCGGCGCAAAAATTGCGTCGCCACCTTTATCTAATTCGGTGTCAGTTGAACTTTAAGTGGGACACCTGGATTGCTCTTTTGTTATGACGCAAAAATGGCTTTTGCGTTATAAAATCGTTGTTGAAGGTGTTTTGTTTGTGGAATTGAAGTTGTAAATTAGCGTGTTGTCTACGTCATGTGATAGGTCATCCGATTATAGAAATGTATTTATCATTTGTTAACTGGTTGTAAAAGGTAGTAAATTTATTCGCGGTCCGACTCCGGGGGCATTATTCCAGATTTCTGGATTATAACAAATGACGGTAAGCACTGCTGTGTCTCAGTTTAAAAGGCAAGAAAATTATAAGAGGTATTTCAACTTAGGAGTCAGGGGTAACAACGCACCTGTGGTCGACCATAGATAGTAGATAGATAGAATATTCTTTATTGCACACTTCAATAGAATAGAACAATAATAAACAATTATACAAGTTAATTGTATGCAATAGGCGGCCTTATCGCTAAGCTGCGATCTCTTCCAGACAACCTATGCATGGAAAAAGTAAGGAGGATAGTGAGGAAAGTGTGTATGAAGTTATAGTAACGACTATATTAACTGAACTACATGCCGCTTCTACTCGTACAATCTTAAAAAATCAAATACTATAGGAGTGATACGTAAGATCGCATATAAATGTGTTACTACTACCGTCAGGAGCTAAAAACTCTTAAAACAGGTAATGACACTGTAGTCAAATCCCAAAGACATCTATCCCTTCTTACGGGGGATTTAAATGAGTGATATAAGAATAACAATAACATCTCAATAGCGTTTCTTGTTATATTTGTGCACTCCAGTGGTTTTAACAAGCCTGTTATCAAATAATATAGTTATAAAATGTATATCACAAGTTATATTATTGTTGTTCATCATGATAAGAATGTAAACGTACGACAATCATATTATTATGCGTGAAGTTATTTTGCCTTAAATATTTTGTTGCATAAACATTGTTCAGGACGGTTTTTTTTTATAAAACGAAAATTGTATCAAGTGCCTATCCTCATACCTATTGGCTATTACGTCGCCGTCGACCCTTTATTGACCCACTGTTGGGCACAGGTCCCCAGGTGGGCACAGGTGTAAGGGTTTTTAGGTAATAGTATACTGTGCTCGCTAAGTGTGAATTGTTAGACATAAGACACTCTTGAAGACTTTTTTTGTGAACTATCAGAAATGCAGTTTTCTTCACGTTTTCTTTCAGTATTTAAGTAAGTATTAATAGCACGCACATGAATTCAATTTGAATTCACGTGTCTGGGATCCGAACTTTTGGTCTACAAATGAGAAACTGGATTTATAATCAGTAGTAAGCTAAAATATTTAAAAACATGTCCGAGAGCATTTACTTAACACCTCGTCAATATCTTAATCATCTATATTGTTTATTTTATATAATATGTATGTGTTCGTTTATATATTTTGATATATATCTAATGTATATGTATTTTATTATGTATTTATAATAAATTACATATTTAACTTCATGTATATATAATTAACACCTGCCTCCATTTTCTCCATCCACCAAGGGTTGACTGGCAGAGAATGCCATCAGGCATTAAGTTTGCCCTATTGTATCTGTTATTTTTATAGAGGTGCAATAAATAAATAAATAAAAAATATTTGTACAAAATTTAAAAATGTTTCTAAGGCCGATGATTAACTTGATATTTAAAATATGTACTTAGTTAAAACAAAAAAATCGATAACAATTCAAATATACTACAGAACCGCGAGCACTTCAGGGCCGAGCCCGATTAGGTAACTTAATGTTCTAATAGCTGAGAAAGTGGTAAGCCGGTTACAAGAAGATTTATTTGGTTCCCACCCGCCGCATGTAACAGCTCACGGTAAAGCTTGGATACAAACACAAATCCCCGTACACAGATAGCATGATTCGTAGTGAATAAGGCCGTTGGTACACTGTGAAACGTATTGCTAATGTTGATTCAAAGGTGTTTGACTGAAAAAAGTAAACACTCGACAATTTGTAACCTATAATTCCTGGGAAAGTTGATTGAAATACACGAAGTGCGCGTAATGAAGTAAGTAATGAAGTATGTTTGAATTAATATTCTACACAAATTTAAAAATAAAAATATATAAGGGTATGTGATTAAATATTCTACAGTATTTTAAATTTTAAAACATTTAAGAATGTAAGTGCAATTTTGGGACCTAGATTTTCTTATAATAAACATTTTATTGGTGCATAATTTTAAATTGTAGTCTGGTCTACAATACTGAATTACTACGATACTGATCATTTAAATCAACCGAACGACCTCTAGTTTAAGGAACTGGAAACAGAGCGTATAATTATATATTATAATTTGGTATAATTATATTGATATAAACTATGTTCTAGGCATATCGAAACATTTTTATATACGTGCTGCACAGTGTGTAAGGCGCCTACGAATAAATCGAAATTCTGCAAATCTCATGCATTAGTGAGTAGTTCGCGAATACTACACAGAAAATAGCCTGCGATATTGTATCGTACAAATAATTACATTTATTTGTTCATATAACTAGAATATTATTCTAAGAACAAAAACCCGACTGCTAAAAAAATATAGTCTTTATCACTCCCTACATTGTTTAGACGAATTCAACGTGTTATTATGTCAAAATCTGTCAAGCCGTTTGAGCTGTAACGCGGACCAAAAAAATACATACAATTGTTCGAAAAACATTACCCTCCACAATCGGATAAAAATGTATTTTTTCTTTGGATTTAAATTGGTTTTGTAATTCATTCCTTTTGTAATTATTTTAAATTTAATAATATATAAAAAATATATTGGAGAATTGTAACTGATTAAGGTATTAGGTACATTAACGCATTATGGAACCCTGTAATGTTAGATGTAAGATATGGGTGAATAAATAAATAATAAATCGATCTAGATAGAGGTTTATACCGTAAATTATTTTCAATAAGCTTTGTAGCACTAAATGGGTCCTTTAAAAGATTTGACCTTTTAGTACTAGTTTATTCTAATTTACAGCTATCCCAAAAACTTTGCAACAAAGTTAAAAACTTTTAAAATAATAAATTATTAATTACCTTAATATAGTCAGGGTCCGGTAAGTCAGACTTCTCGTCATTGTTGTTGTTGTTGATGCTCGTGCTGTTGTTGTTGTTTATGTTCATATTCAGCCCACTGGAACAACAATAAAGAATATTAACAACACGAAACGCTATTTCGGTTACAATGTTTTTAATAATTAGCACTGAATATTTTACTATTAGGTGCTTTCTTCTTCCCATGTGCACCAATTATTTATTAGATAATCGCAGGAATATAAGATATTCTTAGGATAAGATAAAGAAAGGCTATAACTAAATACAACATTCCATCTTTGCATGCATGTAGACCTGTACCCTTACCAGGAGTTTTTAGGTTTTGACAAATATAACTGTTTTGGTATTTGTTTACGTATTGGCCCGTACTATTTCCAAGTTCTGACACAATCCGCTAGGGGCGCTGATTGGAAATTGTATGCACAAATACGTAAACATATACCAAAACAGTCATATTTGTCAAAACGTAAAAACTCCTGGTAATGGTACTGATCGACACGTACATAGATATCGTGTTCGATGAGGTCGGTTACAAAAAGACACCATGACAAGTTAACTTAAAGAGGCATGCTTCCAATTAACTTACAGTATCCTTAAATTAAATAAAATATATTAGGTGCCCCGCGGATAACCTCGTTGTAGTGTCAAACTTGTTTGTTGGCCGAGGTAAGCTCCAGTATGGTGCTTTTAGTTCAGTTCATTAGGCGGTTATACGTCATGTCTTAATAGGTATCACGCATAACCTAATACTAACTATATACATATAGGTATCTACTACAATGATTAACTAAGTCAATATAGTCATTCACTACAATAGATGTTTCATTCACAAGTGTAATACTAATATTAGTCATTCCATAATAGGTACAGAACCGTTTTTAAATTGCATAAAGGTGGTGAAATGAATAAAAATGATTTATATACAATAAATATAATAAATTCAAGAAAAAAAAATTTAGTTACATTCAAACAACAAATAAACAATTTATTCTTATCATTCCACATAATTAAAATATTTAATAAACATGAACTACTTATTTTACAAAAATGTCTGTATATAATATAATCATCATCATCATCAACCCATTACTGTCCCACTGCTGGGCACGAGTCTCCTCTCATAATGACAAGGATTAGGCCATAGTTTACCGCGCTGGCCAAGTGCGTATTGGTAAACTTCACATACATTTGAGATATTTTATAAATCTCTCAAGTATGCAGGTTTCCTCATGATGTTTTTCTTCACCATTTAGCAAGTGATAATTAATTTCTAATACACACATAACTTTGAAAAATTAGAGGTGCGTGCCTGGGATTTGAACCTCGGACCTCTCGATCGAGAGGCCAAGTTTCTTAACCACTAGGCTATCACTGCTTTTATATAATATAATATAAACCATTCCACTAAGCATTCCACTAATATCATTTCTTACTTACATATCATACAATAATTAAAAAAAACACAAAATGATAAAATAAATTACAGCGTTTAATTAATGACTTCGTGTATCATAATAATTCGCGTTGAAAAAAACTTCAGGCAAATTTTGTGAGTACATGTAATGGAAAGTTACAAATATTTATTGTGTAGATAAATACTGATTTCTTCAAGGAACACAGCTAAGAATAAAGTACACAATTACACTAAATATTTTTTGTATAAGAAATTATTATATAGATTCGGATCATCAACAACAAACTGGTATGGAATACTAGGACTTCAGCGATTCTTAGTAAATCCAATACTACTCGTATATTATCACTTTGGCAATAAACCTCGGCTTAAGGGAGCTCAACATATCCAAAACTCACATACCTCAACGCCATCCGAATCAAATAACACAAGCACAGAACATTTCGTTCATCACAAACTACTTTTAGGTTATGTTATGTTGGTACCTGATATTTCTCGGGCCGGCTCTCCATACGCGGTACTCAGCGTACTTGTTTGCAGTGCCGTTATCACTGATAAGAGTATACATGGCTCGATTACGCCTTATCACTTATCACTCGATCAACAAAGGCCCCGAGAACAAGTTATAATGCAAGCCAAGTACCAGTGTTGACTGAATTCGTCTATGCAACCTACCCGCGTTTGGGCTGATATTTTTCGGTTGTATTACTTGTGGCTGAGGTATACGAATAATATGAAATAGCAATATATATTTACTAGTATAGTATTACGAGTGACAGGGATAGATTGAAAGGCATTACGTGAGCCGATGTAATCAGAAGCATGTTGTATTTAAATATGTATGTATAAGGAAGTAGTTAAGCGCGTATCGGAATACGCACAAGGGTTCTGTAGTCGGCACGACAGAAATAGGTTAATATTTTTCTTACTGTTTCTCGAAGAATATTAATAATTCGGATGTTAGAATTAGTTATACACTCATTATATTCATATCGATACCTTAATTCGCAAATCAGCCAACTCCACTTTTTGTCAAAATGTTTTTTTTTTATTTATTTTGATAGTAAATGGCGTTGAACGATATCAACATAAATAAAAAAAAAAACATTTGGAAAAAAGTGGAGTTGGCTGATTTGCGAATTAAGGTATCGATATATAGTATATATGATATGTCTTATAAAATATTGACTTCAAAGTCATTATGAATTATCTATATCATTTTAAGAGCTGATAGTCCACACGTTTAATTCCAAAATAAATGTATATTTTATGTTTTACGAAAATCAGATGAGAGTGATTTTTTCTTCTTAGTTACACATACGGTTCATGCTATTAAATTATACAGCTAAATACCACGCTAATTTACCACGGAACCCTAATATGAGTAAATATTGTTAAAATTCTGTATGATACAGTTACATAGCAAGCACTCGATTTTTATCTTTTTATCTATTGATCGGTGTTGTGTTACTATCTATTGATCGTGGAATATAACAAAATGTTTACTGTAATACAGAAGTGTTCTTAAAACAGACTTAACTAATTACATATTCAATAAAATTGTATTCAATAAAATTCCGTTAGAAATACGAACATTGTCAGATAGTTTCGTATTTAAACAAAAGTTTCGAACATACCTTGTAGAGAAATGTTTCTACACAGTTAATGAATATCTTAATGACAAGTAATGCACGTATCTGATTTACTAAATAGCGCAAAATGTTTAAATTTAAATTAATTTTCATTGTTATCAATATTTGTAAGTGTTTGTAATTGTGGTGTTTGTAATAATTTGACATAAACTTGTAATAATTGTTGTAATTTTAATTAGATTAGAAATTTTGTTATCATTTGTACGCCAATTATTGGTACAGTAAGCGTTGTTCCCAAAGTGCAAATATCCAATATTGTAATCCTTACTGACAAATGAATAAATGATTATGATTGTTACCTTTCCTATATTTTAATACTCGTACATTGTAAAAAATGTTACAGACACATCACGCTGATTCATATACAAACCACACAATTGCTGGTTATTAATAATAATTCATGTCACTTATTAAATACTTATTCTATTTTACATTTTTGGAATATTTAGTATTGCTTTGAATTATGAATTGTCAACTAATTTTTGCGTCAATTATAATGGAAGTGTGATAAATTAGTGGATAAAGATGTATTATTGTAAATACTGTTGATTATGGTAGAATATATTGTACTTCTGAAACTGATACTTTCTGAGCGTTTTCATAAAAGTAATGTTATTTTTTTTTTTTTGTAATATAGGAGTAGCAGACGAGCATGCAGTCCACCTAATGGTAAGTGGCTACTGCCGTCCATGGACATCTGTAATCAATCCTAGATAGGATTAGATATTCCTACCTGAGGTCAGCCACAGATGCGCTGCTACCCCTGAGGACTAAGCTGGAACGCCTCGGAAAAGTCTGTCTCCCTTACCACACCCTTCAATACGGAACACAGCAGCGCCTATCATTGCTGTTATTAGGTAGAAATAGGTGCGGCGGTGGTGCGGCCGGAGTCGAACCACAAAGAGTTCTACCACCTTCAAATTCCATTCATCCTATTTCCATAATATCCACAAAAAAACTGGGATATAACATAATATTAGACAGGTTAAAATTAACCCCATTGTCAATACGAGAATTCCGCTATTCATAAGGGGACCGTCTCGATGGAAATGAATCCGTGATATTGAAGGGCTTTCGGGGTGAAAGGTGGCGTGTAACGTATTATCGCTTTTTATTTCCCTTTGAAAGAGGGTTGAATTTTTATATTCGCATCTGCTCAATTGTTTGACATTAGCGATAACATTTAAAATATGTATCGTATCAATTTTATATCTTTGAGTCGGTTTCTTCGTGTGGGTGAGGTATATGACTTAGTAAGATTTCTTAAACACTTAAGAACACGACGTCATTGAGACTTGATATTTCTGTCTTGTATATTTAAAATACTTCTATGATCAATCTCAGATAGCACCTGTGTTTCGTGAAGTGGATTATAGATGTTCATGGGCTCCGACATACACATGACATTATTATCATGGTATAAACATGGTATAAATGACAAGAATAAATATACGAAGCTCGGACGCTTATAATTATACTACGAAAAAGTGTTGAAAATTTCCCCTTCGATAATTGAATTGGTATAATTAAAAATAATAAGGCCGTAAATAGGGTTAAACTCGAGTGAATGTAATGAACGACAAGTTTTCACGAACAATGCTCAATTAATTGTGTAGCGGAATCGTGCTTATTACGAGTGCATATTTTCGACATTCATGCACTTTTAGTGTGGCTGTCACGTGACTCGCCGCCACTGATGTCAAAAATGTAATAAGTACCAGTTATAATTTCATGATTTAAAATTATAGTAATCTAGAAATGGTTATATCGATATGTAACAATAGTTAACACTGGTAGCTTGATTATTATAGAAGGATTAATAAAGGAGTTCCACCTAATGAAACACTAAAGGAAAAAGCTCAATTGCATGATTTTAACGAACTGTTACGAAAAAGAGTGCTGCAAAATTCACTTGATAATAATATTACCGTAATTAAAAACGATTACATCGTAAATAGGGTTAAACACGACTGAATGTAATGAACGATAAGTTTTCACGAACAATGCTCAATTAATTGTGTAGCGGAATCGTGCTTATTACGAGTGCATATTTTCAACATTCATGCAATTTTCGTGTAACTGTCACGTGATCCGCTGCAACTAAACGGGTAAGGCTTTGTGACTCGAATAAAGTTTTTATTAGTAACCTGCGTCAGATCATTTTCTAAATGGGAAGAATTAACAGTTAGCTACATTTATATATACTCGTATTTTATTGAAAAATGTAATAAGTAACAGTTATAATTAGCTTGTTTAAAAATATGGTAATCTAGAAATGATATCATCTATGTTATAACAGATAACACTAGAATCTTGATTTTTATAGAATATTTAATAAAAGAGATCCATTTAATGAAACACTAAAGGACAAACCTCGAACGTATAGTTTTAATTAACTGTTACGAAAAGACTGCTGCAAAATTCATTCGATAATGAAATTGGCGTAATTAAAAACAATTACATCGTAAATAGGGTTAAGCACGAATGAACGGAATGAACGATAAGTTTTCACGAACAATGCTTGGTTAATTGTGTAGCGGAGTCGTGCTTATTACGAGTGCATATTTTCGACATTCATGCACTTTTAGTGTGACTGTCACGTGACTCGCCGCCACTGATGTCAAAAATGTAATAAGTACCAGTTATAATTTCATGATTTAAAATTATAGTAATCTAGAAATGGTAATATCGATATGTAACAATAGTTAACACTGGTAGCTTGATTATTATAGACGGATTAATAAAGGAGTTCCGCCTAATGAAACTCTAAAGGAAAAAGCTCAAATGCATAATTTTAATGAACTGTTACGAAAAAGAGTGCTGCAAAATTCACTCGATAATAAAATTACCGAAATTAAAAACAATTACATCGTAAATAGGGTTAAATACGAGTGAATGGAATGAACGACAAGTTTTCACGAACAATGCTCGGTTAATTGTGTAGCGGAGTCGTGCTTAATACAAGTGCATATTTTCGAAATTCATGCACTTTTAGTGTGGCTGTCACGTGACCCGCCGCCACTAGACCGGTGAATGGTTTTCGGTTTAAAGGTTTATTATTAGTAGACGTAACCTACGTTATGAATTTTATTGAAATATTAATTATAGTAGAAGTAACCTGCACTGTACAGTTTATTGAAAAGATGCATATATGCAAAAGGTTCATTATGGGTCGAAATCTTAATTGAAAATTTGAAACAAGTTACATAACTTCAGTCAATTGACTTAAAAGGAAAATTGCAACGATATTCGATATTGATTTGAAACTCATATATGTCTACATATTTTATATTGTTATAGGTTACTAAACTAAATTAAAGGTATATACTTTTTCCAAATTGGAACTGAAGGTTGTATTATTCGCGTGCGTGTCTATTTCTTTGATAGGTCTATGGCGTAAACCTTTTTAGATATGAGATGTTTCTAGATTCGTCTTGGTATTAATTATCACTGTCTACACTTAAATAAAAAAGTCAAAATGCCCTGTTTAATTTATTATTATTTTCAGAGTTCGGTATATTGAAATTACCCAGTCAGCTTTCTTTTTTGAAAGCACATGACATGCCAATTTTGCTTATACGTGATAAAAATATTTATCGCACACATTAACCACCATGTTTGTTTTATTGTTTATCTGTATCCATACCATCAAAATAATGGCGGCCATAGATACGCCATAACCATCACTGAAGGGGAGCCGTCGATTATTACAATGTGGGGAGCCATTACTGGATCAATAAATAATGTTCATGGCGTTGTGACAGCTGTAATTTGTGTTTTTAATTTCTCCGAATGGCGTGATTGGTTATTATTGTTTTTATTTCGTGAACGCTGATGCGAGTTTGTTTTTAACTTTCGATGTAAAAGGAGGGGGTGTAGAAGTCTATCTGCCTGTCAGTATCAACCCTTCTGATGTTAAGTAGACAGTGCCGTCATTGGACATACAAATTCAATATACCCAATAATGCCCAAATAGTACGAGTACAATAATCCGAACTGAGATCAATCACAGATACGTTCATGGTCCTCAGAATTGTTCTCAATTTCAAATTTCTGCCTTACTGCACCCCACAAATAAGCACAGCTGGTGTATAATAAAATAGATAAATATGGCGGTGGTGCGTGCGCGGTAGTGCCTTTAAGCTTATTAGTTCCTTTAAACATAAAAAGGTATTAGCAGAAAACCCCGAGTTTGGGAAATTTAATATGAGATTTATCGTTCTCTGCCTAATGGAGATTCGTGTTCCGCGGTGGGACAGTAAATAGTTGAGCAATATGAAGTGTACCAAATCGCACTTGTCTAGATAAACGGACTAAGGACTGAGCCTCTCTCACTCTGAGAGGAGACCCGTGCCGTGCCCCTCAGACAGTAAAGAGTTGAGGACGATGGACGACTAATTTATAGGTTTAGGTAGTCTGATAGACGAAGTAATATCAATAACTATATTAACCCTATGAATGCTATCGGAAGGTGACCCAACTCAAATCCCCTATCGATACTGCAAGCCACGATACGCATGCATCGAACAGCTGATAAGATAACCGATTTTAAACTGGTCTATGATATGACGCTATATTTGTGACGTTGTGATGCTATAGGTAGCATATGTTTGATATTCCTTTCTATAGAGGAGATGTCTATAGGTTCTAAGAAAGGCATTTTGGAAATTCTACCCTTAAAGGGGTAAAAATAAGGGATGACAAACAAGGCGGTTAAACTTATTTACTTAGTTCTGAGGAGAAAAAAATATGGTCGGCCTCAGGTGTTACTTTTATTCTATATGGGTTTTTTTTAACATTCTCTATGGAGTTACCACATACCATCAGGAGGGTCATGTAGCACCTTTGCTACTTCATAAAATATAAAAAAAATATATGAGAATATAAATTATATCTTCCCCATAAATTTAGTTGGCTAGTTTGGAAATTACCTCAAACAAACTTGATATAGGCGATACCGGAAAATGGGAATGAAAAAAAAAGTTAATATGCCATTTAATATGAAAAATACGAATTTTACACCTTCGGTGCAACACGACGTGAGAGGGGTGGGAAAACACGTCAAATGCCACACGCGATTTTACTGGAACACTTGTCGTATTTATACGACGTGTTCGTTCTGACGTTTATCGATGTTCTGATTGGTTTTGGTTCACACGTAGTTGTGGTGCTGATGTTAGGGATTTCCATTAAGCATGTGGTTTGTAATTAATTCCTGATTATTTGTACACATTTGGCGTTTCTATTTCTTTAAAAGGCTATGATTATATTATTTTCTTGTGTACGACTTTACATTAATCTGTTTGTCTGTTTCAACGATTATGACATAAAAACTTTGAGAGATTTCAAGTAAGATTTGATTTTCAAGTAAGATGTTTAAAAAATTGTGGTTAGACAAAAATACGTACGCTACAAACCAAAAATAACCGTGATAGATCTGTTGTAACCACTTTAGTGTTAAATTATATCCATCACGTAGACCAAGTCCATCCATAAACGAATTACGTAAATAAATAAGTTTGATTAATTGTTATACTTCACATTCTTACAAGACCGTTGAAAATATTCTTTTAGCCTAAATAAGTAAGTAAACATTGACTTAAACAAAATCAATGATAATAAGTTTTCCAATCAAATTACTTACTCAATAATATTCACTGTAAAATCTAATATTGATGTCGATAAAAGTTTGCTAGTTAAATCATTTATGTGAAAACTAAAATAATTTATGTAGATCATTGTTCCCCGTCAATGGTAAAATGCGCCCCGTAGGGTTCAAGGGCGAGAAAGGAGTTGTAGAAAGGTTAAAGTTATGACATAAAAAAAGAGATATATGCACACAAAACAAAGTATGTAAACAATAAAAGTAAATGCGAGTTAGATTCTACTAAAATAAATATCGCAAAATAACATTGCTACACGCACACAAAAAATCTTGGTAAGGCAAAGACGAACATATATATACGAGGAAACATCGAGACTTAAAACAAAAACTTTAAGATAGTCCCGCCGGGGATCGATCCTAGACTCTTCTAAGAATCCAGTATGGTCACGCAGTTAGTTAAGTAACGTAATAAAAAACGGTAAACAGTGTCTATGAAACTTGTGGTTTGAAAATTCGTTTTTGAAAATGTACCTACTTAGACATTTACTAGAATTTAAGTAGTAATTGTATGACGTACTAATTGTCACAAAATGACGTATAATTAAATACCTAAAGATAGAAAACATGCTGTAAATTCAAAGGTTCTAAGTACCGTAGTCTGTTGTTGAGTCACATCTAATCTCTATTTGTAAAGGGTAGTGCCATGATGACCAAACGTAGCATCAAAACTGGCGTCATAATTCTTACTAAACAAAATATAAACATGTAAAGAGCTAAAAATTAAAATATGATAGAAGTTTAAGATATAAATGAACTGCTTCGTAGATTCTTAGGACAAATAAACTTAGTTATTATCATATTTTATCTTGATGCATATTTTCATAAAATGTACAGACAGATAATATTTAAGATAATCATCCAAACATATAAAAGCTTAATTTAAAAAAACGTATTTAAAACAACTTAATAATTAGTAAACAACGTAAACTGTTTTTCAATTGTTTTAAGTTTCCTAAGTATTTACAGGCATAATTTTAAAAATTGTATACTTGGCTAGAAACTAAACACTAAAATGTTTCTACTAAATAGTACTAAAGCAATAATTAATACGTTGATGCAATAACAGAAATACAGAAAACGAAATAAAAATCCAATTCCAACATACTAAAACACGTCTAAAATCAGTGATCATTAAAGGAAAGGAATAAAAAAGCGAATGAAAAAGAGAAAATAAATTTGAAGCGGAATACAATTATAACTTTCTAGAGTTATTAATAACGTGAAACTAGTTAGGAATATTAATTTATATTTCCGCTTTGATGGTAAGAGCTTGAATCAACAGGTGACGGAAAAAACCTTTATCGCTCGAACTATTTATAAGAGTGGTTAATGAATAGGACAAAATAAATATAGGGGACATTTTAAGTTTGAATAATGACGATTTTGATTGAAAATATCAGTTGGAAAAGGTAGCAAAACAAACCACTTGTTTATGAGAGACCAGTAGGTTATTAGATAATGAACAAGCTTGAGGACTATTGAGTAAAGTGTAAATATATAACATAGGTACGTAACGTTATATGGTTAGAGACTTCACATGTTTGAAAATTCTGATGTAGCCGTATCTATCTCGTATCTAATAGTTACAGAGATAAAGAATGTAATGAAGATTAGGAGACCTTACTTGATCGAGGTGAGGTAGTTGGACTGAATTTGGAACCTGTTGATTCAATGGAAAATGTTTGAGTACTGTAAATGTTTGTATGTGTATTTACTGAATCTACACATTCATAAGTACCACTATTTACTAGATTCTAATAAGATAAGTTATGCTAAATGTATGACGAAGCTAAATTTTCTAACCTACACTTTTATCAGATCTGTTAAACTATGTGTGTACATGATCACTTACTTTGGCTTGGAGTATGGCGACGATGGTGACGACGCCTTGTGGTTCCTGTTCGGATGCGTGTGTCTGTTCGCGTTCGAGTCGAGGCCGCCGCCCGGCGATATCTTGCCGGCGAGTGCGTTCAGTGAGTGCAGCATGGTGCAGGGCGGCGGCCGCTGGCTCCCGAGCGGCCTGGTCACGGTGAAGACTTGCTTACGTTTGACGAGAGCTCGCTATCAACCGCACACGCCTTATCTCCTGATAAGAGGCGCGGGGGCACACCCGCCCCCCGCCTCATCGCCACCTGACACTGTCACCGCACACACACTCACTGATTTTTTTTTCTATCTAATGTTTGCTCACACCTCGATTCGGGTCAGCGTCCTGTCCGGCCAAGGCATATTCGAACCATATTTGTCAACTATCTGTTGGGTTTTGTAAACGCACTGGTTTTGGTTTTGTCAAAGCACTATGCTCGTAGCAACACTGTGGCGGACTGGAAATTCACATTTGGCATGATTTAGACCGTGGAGCACGAATGGCTGTTGCGATATTTCTACGTCAGATACGGAGTGGATATTTTGCTTTCGGATTGCAAAGCTGGTACTTGGATGTCTGTTTGGTTAACTTTTGGATGTTTTGCCCCCTACCAAAGTGACTCTTCAAAGTAATGGGAATAATTTTTATACTACGATGAATCAGACTCAATGCGGTTGTATGATGGATGTAGTATTTCGAGAGGGATAGAAATATGACACTAAAAAAAGACTTGAATAGCTGTGTATTATGTCTAAATACCTATCGATAAATGTTTTGAGTTGTGTAAGAATTACTTTAATCAAGCTTTCCTACCTTTAAATCCGTTTAACCAACGCTCGAATGACTCGATTGTATCATAACGTTAGTTCTGTCTTGACTAGAACGAAAGATAGCACTTAAATAATGGTACGCCTGACAAAAAAACAATCGCAATAAGTCCAGACCGTTGCAGAAGGATTAAAAATGCAAATTACAAGAACAATTGTTTTTGCAAGTGGAAGTAGAAGAGAAAATATTTAGTGCGAAGTGTTTCGTAGTCTACTGTTTTAACTCGTTTGAGTAAGTGCTCTTTCAGACGATTAAAACTTCGAAAAATGCTTCGAACATTTTTAAAGTAGGTCTTAACGTTCATTTGTGCATTTTAATTGATAAAATAAGAAGATAATAATGATAATACCGTTTTATAATAAGGAAGAAATCAGGCAAACAACCAGATGTTTTGATAAAGTTACACGTTATAAGATTGGTGGGTTTGAAATGGTGTAAGATCCTTATGAATTTTGAATTCGTGTAGTATTGTCTACTGGGTAGCTTTATGTGAGTTCTTTCTGTAGTATAGTATACTGTAGTGATCGTAGAAGTAACTGTTATTGCTAAGCCGATAAGTTTGCGTAACTGTTGAATATGTTTGTTATTTGATAATACTCGTAATACAAATGGATTAATTGAGAAATTTTCGCAAAAAGGGACTAAACGAAATATTTAATTATTATATGGTCAGAAATTAGCTATTGTTAATTTAGATGGACGAAAGAAAAGATGAAAAATCTTTGGTATTAGCAGCAATATTAAGGTTAATTCAATTCAAGTTAGTACAACTACGACGAATTATAGCATGACGTATCGCTTAATAAAATTCGACAATCGGGTATTTTTGGTACCAACCTTCTAAATCATGCCCTGTTCGAAAATTTAAAACCTGCTCCGCCGGAGCGTTTCACGACAAAGAATGGGCATGAAAAGGTCGTGGAACCTTCGCGAATTATCCGTAGCGTCTATTACGGGACCATAAATTGAGGGGGGCGGGGGTTGACTTTTTTTATCGAGCACGCGATTCCGACGACACGAAGGGCGCCCACCCCTTCAAAAAGCGTCGAATGCTCAACAAATGGGGGTAAGAAGAATTTTTTCGTGAATATTCCTATTTGATTGTACTTTTACCGACGATTTTAATAAAGGTTATTGTCGTATTACGGTGGAAGTGGAACGTCAGTGCGCTGCGGAATTTCATCTTTGAAAATCGAACGCCTTTGAAAATCGAACGTAAATGTAGGCGTTGGGAAATAACGCTCCCGGGAGATATGCGACCAATATAATTTTTATTTAAAATACCAAGTGCACCTGTGCAACAAGTATTTTTAAAATAATTTCATGAATACACATAAGTAGAAGATTATTTTCTCGTTTTTAGTTTTGGTATCTTTAAGTTTTCACAGTTTTTAGGCATTTTATCGTGTACCTAGTCTGGTCTAGTTGTAGTTTTGTTTACCTAAGATAGAAACTTGACAAAGATTTTAGTAGGCAGACATCATCAAAAGCCGATTTTTGATAGATAAAACATTAAGTAGATTGATTGATTAGTGGATGTTTGCGTTCTTGCCTAAGCATGTATATTATTTAGTATTTTAGAAAAAATCTAAGTCTAAGTCATTAATTCCAAAGCAGAATTTTTGAAATCTCTTTGATTATATTACAGACTGAAAGTAATAATAAAGTATATTATAGAATAACATTATTTTAATATTTAAGATTGTTGAACTTTGTTAATAACGGAGGAAGGCGTCTTTTTTATAACGGAGGAGAGGACCAAAGAGTCGGAAGAATTATCTCCATTGTTAGGGTGAAAGTCAGTATTGTCACCTGAAATATTAAGATCCTCAAATTCAATTTAGATTCATTCAATCAAACAACAAACGTTTGTTAGTTACGCAAACATTGTTTGACTGAGAGGCGAACTTGAATACTATAACCCTGTGCTTCGACCCAGTTAAAGTAAGAGACCCAATTCAATACTAGGTAGGTACTCGTAGGTTATACGCCACGGACGGGTGCATCTGAAACTTATTTCAGTTTTAGTTTCAATATGTTAATAAATATTCACTATAGGTACCTTCAGTAGAAATATATTTGGTTTGCAGTTATTGACAGATTTAAAAATGAAAACCTATATTGTAATATATACAAAGTAAAATAAATGAGTGATATATCTTTATTGCAACAAACTTTAAATCTACATTACATTATTTATAAAAAAAAACATATTTACAATAACTATATTATAACTATATTTATGTACATAATAATATATACAAAAAAGGGGAATAAAAACAATAATCACTATAAATAAAACAAACCATCTAAAATTGCCGTGTGAGGCATGGTTCCCAAAACGCTGGCGGCGTTCCCTTGCTGCACTGCTAGGCTCAATCTTTGGGCGAAGTAGCCGCCAGCTCTTTGGTCACCAGAGGCGAGGACAAGTCTGGTCGACATATCTGACATGAATTTCTTCATGTCAGATGACCATGGACCCATTGTCTCTACTGCAAGCGCCGCAAACAAATAATTATCCAATATATTACTATATTTGCGGCGCTTTAGTATCTGGGCATGGTCGGCTGCAGCACCAGCGCTCACAGAGGTATTACCAACGTGAGATGGGGCTAGAGTGTCGACACAGGTCGCGTCCCATACCAGGGGTCGTCCGAGACTCCACGGCACCAAAGTGATACCATCGGGTCTCTTGCCATCGTCTCTGAATAGACCAGAAGGTTCCAGTGTCGCTGGTACAGAAACGGTAGCAAGAGCCCGACGAATAAGATCGTTAAGAGTCCCGTGACGATAAAGCCGACCGGCACTCCTGGTACAGGACAAGCCATGCCGACCCAATGTGTCCACCGCCTGCCCACACGGACAAAAGTGAGACTCGCATACCTTGGCACCGAGCCGGAGACCTACAGAAATTCTTAAGGTAACTGGATCCAGCACGGTGCCAATATTACTAGACGGTAGCGCATGTAACCAATAGCCTGACTCGCTTTGGGCAACAGCTGAGTTGAATTTTTAACGATGGTTTTAATTTAAGGTTAGTTAAAATATCGTAAACACATATTTCCTTGAAAAATTTTGAGTTATCTAAGAAGTTTTCTAAGTTATAAGATAGGTCAAATACGATCCTTTCGATATGTCTAAAAACTTATAACAAACGTGTTTTTTTGCAAGATGACAAAAATAATTTAAACATTATCAAGAGGATCAAATTGATCATTATTATTTATATTTAGTTTGATTAACTTAAATTTATTTTTTGGTTACAGGTTTCCGTAGGCGACAGTACTAACACCAAGTAGGCTACTTTTTTAATAAAATATTAAAATTTATCTACAATTCATAAAATTTACAAACAAACGTAAGTGGGTGCTAACTCTTGTGTAAACACCTATTTCTACCTAATAATAACAGTGTTAGGCGCTGCTGTGTTCCAGTTTGAAGGGTGTGGTAAGGGAGACAGACTTTTCTAAGGCGTTCCCGCTTAGTCCTCAGGGGTAGCGGCGCATCTGTGGCCGACCTCAGGTAGGAATATCTAATCTTATCTGGGGTTGATTACAGATGTCCATGGGCAGCAGTAGCCGCTTACCATCAGGTGGACTGCATGCTCGTCTGCTACTCCAATATTATAAAAAAAATAGATGATCGTATCGGAACAAAGTTGAAAATCTTTAGTGATCAACTTAACGGTTGGATTTCTTTTAATTAAACAGTTAGCTAAGTGGGTTACATTTTTAACGAGGTTCCAGATAAGTGAATTTTACTTGAAACACTACCATTTTATTGGAGATCATTCTCGACGATTTTAAGATACTGTTCACAGAGCGTTGTAATCTAACTTACAATAACAAAAAGTTAACAAAATTATTTAAAGACGAACTTTTGCGTGCGGCTTCGCTCGCGTTACGAAGTAATATTTTCATCCCCTATTTTATCCCCTTGGGGGTAGAATTGATCAAAATCCTTTCTTGGCGGATACCTACGTCATGACATCTACCTGCATGCCAAATTTCAGCCCGATCCGTCCAGTGGTTTGGGCTGTGGGTTGATAGATCACTATGTCAGTCAGTCACCTTGGCGTTATATATATTTAGATTGGTGCTTGAAATTGATTTTTTATAATTGTTGTTAGGAATGTATGAATATAAATTTATTATGTAGTTAAAGGCCACGTTGAGTTCTACAGAGTTCTCCACTCATTTAGTTTTTATCTTTCTACTTTTTAAATCTACTATAGCATATATGACTCCTAATAGGTAATAGGCGCCACTCCAACCGGTTGTGCCAACCATTAACATTGTGCATCGTTCCCATTAGCCAACTGATGGGAACCACATTTCCTATATGGGAAGGGTTCGGGTGCAAACCATCTGCTAAACATCTTTTAAGACTTTTTAAATCCTGATGCGTGTTGGTTTTCCCAATATAACTTAAACGTGTCTGGTATTTGTAACTAGGATATTAAAATGAGAACATGAAATTCATATTACTACTAGACTATTATTATATAGTAAAGGCATTTCTCAGCAGCATGAAAAGAAACGTATTAGAAACGCGCTATTTAAAAATGAACAATCATCAAATGTGAGCTCAAAAGGCCGCGTGATCTTGGCTTGAGGTTTAGCCCAGTGCTCTGATTATGCACGAGTGGCACTCGTCAGCTGCGAGTCAAGTGACCTTCCGCTGTTAACGCGTTCAAAATGTGCACTTCAAACTAGATGTGAATGAGAAAAAAATATAAGTGAGAATGTTTCAGAAAGTGATCGTATTATCTATGTCAACAAGTCGTATTATCTATATCACAACAAGCATCTAGATTGATGCATAATGATTAATGCATATACTCGTAGTTGCACTCATATTATCGAGATGAATCTAATGTCACCTCAGCTGTTAAATTTATCAAATAGTTTAAGCTACGACCAGTGCCAATGATACACATATATATGGACGCATACATACAGTTGGATATAGCCCTCCTTTTGTTTCAGTTGGGTGAAAAATTCTGTCGCAGTCGGTACAGTAAAAATGTACAGTCATCAAATGTGAGCTCAAAAGGCCGCGTGATCTTGGCTTGAGGTCTAGCCTAGTGCTCTGATTATGCACGAGTGGCACTCGTCAGCTGCGAGTCAAGTGACCTTCCGCTGTTAACACGTTTAAAATGTGCGCTTGGAACTGTACTTGAATGAAAGAAATAAGTAAGATTGTTTTAGTATATTCATGTATAGCTCACATCATAAAGTAGTTTTGCTTATAATTTTATGAGGTTCTAATTTGGTTTGAATCATATAACAACTCTCATCATAAAGGAAACTTAAAAAAAATGTTTCGGTAAATAATTTGGGTTACATAAAAGAGTAAAAAACGCCACTAAGCCTAAGCTTGTTTCTTCTTTTGCCCTACGTTGCAACGTTATATTTATAAAACTGTGTTGTAACATTGTTTTTACAACGTTTCTGGTTTTTGTTTTAACATAAAAGGTCACTCGTACAAACTCTCTAGCTTTAAGTAAAATATCAAATAATACTCCAGGCCTCCTCCAGTACAAGGAAGGATCCTTGTTCTGCAGTAAGATGATAGGAGTTACAGCCAATTGTGAGAGAGCTCCAGTAACCAACAAAAATAACCAAATTGAAATAGTTATAAAATCAATCGATCCGGGCGAAACTGCTGATCAAAGAACTTTTGACGTTGAATGTGAACTACAAAACAGAGTAACTGATGATGTAGCAAAGGCAAAAGTTTGGCGAATGAAAATTAATGAAATACTCGCGGGCACGGTTTACAGTGCGCTGGGTGAGACTGTATCGCGGATCTATTGGGAATTATCTGGATGTGGTACATGTGGAGAATCAAAAGTTAGTACAAATTTTTTTATGGAACTCCCACAGGGTTCAGGTTTTAGATATCAGTAAAAATCCAAAAAAATACAAGTGTATGATATCGGTTCAATCCTAAAGATTAAATCGGAATGCTTTACCACAACTTAGAATTATTTTAATAAAATTATTTAAGTAAACAAAAATATTATATTGGCAGACTTATGGAAGAAAGACAAGCCGATGCTACACTTAGAAATGTGAAATTTTGCAAAAGTTCTATATGTAATACAATATATATTTTTTAGATAGCGGAATACCCTAGTATTTAAGGGATTAATATTATTTTCGTAGTTCCAAATCTCGAAAATTGAATTATATTTAGCAAATGAATATCACTTCCGCGCACGAGTCTCGAAAACAGACAATACTTCACGGCTTCGCAACTCCATCTCTAAACTTTGTGAGCAACTGACCGCAGTGAAGTTTTAATAAACAAATTTCAATAATTACTGCAGTCGAGTATCGCGACGTGTAGGTGCGAGTTTTGAACCACTTCTTTTTAAAAGTTAGTATAAAGTGTGTGAGTTGCAAAAGGATTTTATTATATTTAATTTTTGTGTGTTATCTTAAAGAGTTAAATACATATGGTAATTATAAAAGTAAGGTACTTAAGGATAGAAGGACACTTTCTACACTTGTAGACTTATACAAGATTTCGCATACTGAAGAAGATTATAGGGACAGAAATCTAAATTCATTATTCTGGTGTCTGCCTAGTCGGGAATAGAACCCGAAACTTTCTACGGACAGCCCAATATTGGGACCGCTTTGCTACGGAGGTCATCACATGGGTTATAGTGACTAAGTAAATGATTCTCGTAAACCCATGGTTGATATAAGAATTTATTAATACGATTTTATTAGCTTGGGTTGTATCTACGTAACGGAATCTTTGAGCTCAATTTTCACCGATTTCCACAACTCTGATAAATTTGAAACTTTGCACACGTATCAAGGACCGATGACAATGCAATATATTGATAACAGTTTTCCATTATCCTTATTAGATTAATTAATTCCCTAATTTATGAGTTTGTCACAGACAAAAAAAAAATAAAATAAATAATACTAAAAAACCCCTTTTTTATAACTAGAATAGAATAGAATAGAATCTAATAGAACTAAAAACTAGAAAATAATTTAAGTTATTAAAATAATAATTCAATTCAGAGTAAAAAGCGTGGGGTGCATTTTACTGCGGTTCATAACTATTCCCTCATAGATAATTGCCAACAGACTGATTGTAACATTTAAAGTATCATATAGTTTCTATTCTGCAATATTTCTATTTGCTTCAGTAGTAATAGTAAACAATAGGTTTAACTTTATACACGCTTAAGAGCCAAACGCGTTAACCATTTCGGAACTTCCGTCGCTTACCGTACCTTGCTACGAGTATGGTGGCGCGCAATTATTCAGCAAATTAGGAAGAGACGACCTCACATTCGCCGCGGAAATATAATTTCCTTTCCGCAATGTTTTCCTGCCGGCGCCTGTCCCGGCTACCGGTTGCATTGGATACGATTTTAATATTACAATTAAGGTCCTAGTTTCTCCCGCTCGTAGTTTAAGCATTAGTTATTTGGGCTCCATTGTTTCATCAAGACTTGTTTTGTAAATGAACTGGCAAATATAATTTTTATAATATAGGAGGAGCATGCAGTCCATCTGATGGAAGGTGGCTACAGCCGCCCATGGACATGTGTATCAACCCCAGATAGGATTAAATACCTACCTAAGATCGGCCACAGATGCGCCGCTATAACTGAGGACTAAGCTGGAACGCCTCGTAAAAGTATGTCTCCCTTACCATACCCTTCAAACCAGAACACAGCAGCGCTTAACAATGCTGTTATAAGGCAAAAATAGTTGCGGCGGTGGTGCCACTTGAGTCGAACCACAAAGTGTTCTACCATGTTCAAATCCTTCTAAATCACAAACAAATAAAATCGGCAAAGTATAATCTCGATTCTAATTTAACGATTCAGGGTGCAGACAATTTTTACGACTTCGTGATTCGATTTAAAAATATTATCATGTAATTACGTTTATCGGCACAAAGATCGTATCGCGAGGTAACGTGGGGTGACTTTCTAATAAAAAATATTATTTTTTAACAAAATATGCGAATAGCCGACCCATGCACGTTTTTTCATTAATTCGTAATTATTTTTTTCGGACGATAAAATTAGATGCTTTTATTTTTATAATAGAAACGGCAAATCGGAGTCATTATGCAAACATGGCTTCTTTCTCATCACGGTCGATTTTGGCAAACTGTGAACAGTTGAAAGTATGCCAGAAATCATTTCTTGGGTATAACTATAAAAGATAACCTGTAAACTCCTGTAATCTCGTTAGGGTGCCTTATGTTTATTTAATAAATCCCTCAAACCACATTTTTGGCAGCATGGATAATATCATATCATAAAAAAATACAAAATTAAGAATTTTAAAAATGTCACTGTACACCTACAAGAAATAAATATTTTTTATTTCATATATTACTGCTACAAGTGATATTAATTCAGCCCCTATTTAAAAATTGTTAGCCCTGTTTTACACTCAAACTAAGTCGAGACTTTAAAATTAACCTTTAATATTATTTTTAACAGTAATGACAGGTAAGGAAATACATAAAAGGAAATTCACCCTTATCTTATTTTCCACCCTAAAAATGTAATGGCACGTCGTATTCAGCCAAGCGTTATTTCGCGCGTCAAAAATCAGGCAACTAATTACGGCATGCTTCATGCCTTACTGATTTGTTACCCCGCAAGAGTTTAACGATAAGCGATGAACCATATTTGTATTATATAATATGAAATGTGAAATAATTACAATGAAAGATTTAAATTACTTTATTTTTTTGTAATTATATAAGAAAACGAGTGTTAACATTAAGACCCTCGGATGCTAAATGATCAGTTTCACCTTTAAACGTTTCAATAAGATAAGACTTCCTACTGATGTCAACGACAGAAAATCATTGCGATTCTACTATTATGAAGTGCACAGATATACAACTTTGAGTAAATATTGTCAGAGTCCATACCAATTTGAAACATCCAACACGGGTTGCCCTCCAACTGAAACTTTCCTCAACCAATTCGCATCGCCCTATCGCTATTCGCATAGACCTGTCCCAGTTACAGCAGCAGAACATAAAAAGAGTTTCAGCTACTTTTATTACAAAAAATATTTTGTATCTTATCGTTCATCGTTGCTCGACGGCGATAAAACCAGCACCTTAGCGTCATACCCCATACAATATTGCGAGGAGGGAAACTAATTGCCGTCCCCCATTTTTATTCCATACCAGATGTAACTTCCAATTTCTGGGTTTATTAGTATAATATTATGGTTCATTGACAGGAAATTGTTATTAAAGACGGTAGAATACACTCCCTAAAATTCCCCTTCATCCTGTCGTAAGATATAAGAGAATCTAAGGGTTTATTGAGCTAGTAGTAAGTAGTAACAAGGTTATCAATCAGACTGTATTTATACTGCAAATATTTTTTAAAGAATAATTTAATATCCTGTTTTAGTATAAAATTTAAGACATAATAATAATATAGTTCACGCCAAACTGCTAGCCCGTTCTGAAGTTCTTGCGCGCAGGTTTAGTTAGCATATACTACGTAACGTAAGGGCATACTAACCCAGCTATGTACAAGAGGGCGAGAGCGGGCAGCGAATGGATGCCAGGAGTGGTCCCGCGCTGTCTTCGTCCCGCTAATGTCTACAATTTGCTATTCGACGCGACTATTTTCTATATTCAGAACGGACAAGCAGTTTGGTGCGGACTTTACAAAATGACCTAAAAAGTAATTAATATTTTAATTCATTAAATTTTTGTATAATTTTAATAAGTTATTATTAGTTATAATTAAAAAAAAATACTTTCAATATTGACACACGAGTACCTAATACAAAGAATTCATTGACTATACAGTCCTATAAACCTATGTGTTTGGTTTAATTATTTAATAAAAAAAAATGTAAACACACCTAAAACTAATTTCCTTTATCCTACATAGTGAAGTGAGCCGGCCCTACGTTTTAAACCCGAGATCAAGTCAAACACTACCCGGGGCGGAGCTAACTGTTTCGCTCAGTTTACACTTAATTAACTAATATTTACATTGGACGAGAGAAACAATTTCAACTGGCACACCTGCCGGCTATATTGCGGCTTGGAAGACTGCCTTTTGATTGAAAACACACGGGAGATTTTTGTGGACGTGACCGCAACTGTTTTTAAATTTAAACCACCAGTATGTCGTACCGCACATAATTATGTGTAGGTAAAGGAACATTAACTTGAATTATATTGTGTACATTGAATTTTCTTTGTTACAGTTGATTTTTCTACATTATTGACCATGAATTCGCAATGCAACATAGCAACACAGATTAGCATTCGTGTAGTAGTTATCACCCAATTTATTTACTCCATTTTATTTATTAAATACACTTGTAATCTGTTTGTATTGTATTGTATATAAATAATAATGAATTCATCTCCTTGTATTAAATGTTATTTATATTGAGATTCTATGGGTCATTGAATAAAATAATGTAATTGCTGTATAGAACAAAACTGACTTCCGAACACGTAGCGTTTAAGATTAGAATATCATTCCGTATGTTTCCCTTATTACGTTGCATTGTTTGCACGATTCAAGTTACCAGTGGTGATTGCGCAACGAGATGTAGTTTTAAGTTTCTTTACTTGAATCTATTCCCAAGTTGGTTTTGGCTCGGAGTCCGAATTGTTGAGTTTTTATTAAATTAGAGTATTTGTGTGGGACAATTGATAGTTTGGTACGTATGTGCTCGGATTTTAGACTTGTGTTAACCTGGAAATGCTTAAAGCAAGCATATGGGCATTTTAGGTAATTGTACTACTCCCTTAGTCATCGCTTAGATATAAGGCAGACAGATATCTAAATGAACGTGTTTTTTTAATAAAAATATGGAGTAGCAGATGAGCATGCAGTCCACCTGATGGTAAGTGGCTACTGCCGCCCATGGACATCTGTAATCGACTCCAGATAGGAATAGGTATTCGTACCTGAGGTCGGCCACAGATGCGCCGCTACCCCTGAGGACGAAGCTGGAACGCCTCAGAAAAGTATGTCTCCCTTACCACACCCTTCAAACCAGTACACAGCAGCACTTAACAATGCTGTTATAAGGCAGAAATAGGTGTGGCAGTGGTGCCGCCGGAGTCGAATCACAAAGGGATCTACCATCTTCAAAAAGTAACGATCTCCCATAAGATAAATATCTGAATGATGAAATTAGATATCTGATCTGGGCCTGGATGGTTTGTATATTCGTCTTTGTGTGTGTTTATGGCATCAACGGCTCAAGAAAATCCTACATCATATTGTTTTACATAAACACCCCTGAATGGAAATCTAAATTTATACAGGCGTTTACCTAGATACAGATAAAACCCGGAACAGCTAAGTAGATAATATATTGACGAAAATATTAATTTATTTCCCGTCAAAAATAAAATTTTTGCAGACGTTTTCCTTATTTCGTCTTTTTCTCAATCTCAGCTAATTGATGATTAATGATTTAAAGAATTCTGCAACAGTTGACAGAAAAAATAACGAAGGAAATTATTTTCCTCAAATTCCATTTTTATTTGTCCTTTGCTCAGCGGTTTCTTAATTTTGTTCTCTTAAATGGGATTAATTGAGGCTTTTTAATGAGTTTGGGGGATTAATCTCTTTTCCGTATAATTTCATGGGGAAAAGGAGCAATTTTTCATGCTTCCTTCACAAACACTTTGAACGTACAACCTCATATTATAATAAATTTCCGGTGTTTTTTGTTCGTCATTAATACGTGAAGGCAGTCGTCCAGAACAGGAAGAGATATAAAAAAAAAACCTGGTACTGGCCAATGGTCAATCGCCCGTGTGATGTTTTGGTTTTAATATACTAGGTCTTGAAGTCAATTTAGACGCACCCAATCTACATAATATTTAAAAATCTGTCAAGCATTTTGGCCTGTATTTTTTTTACGTTATGCACCTAATTTTTTAGAATTTATTATTCAAAACAACTATTTATCTATCTTAAATGAAAGGTAACGCAGCCTATGTCACTGCTTTTTTTTTCTTAATGAGGGGGAAATCTTCAAAAGGGACGACTTCAAACGACGTGGGATCGACGCTGGGCTTTGTGGGATGTTACCGCACTAAAACCCGCCCGGTGGCCGTCCTCAACGCTTGTTGGAGAACTCCGGGATCTCCGACGGAACGCAACCGAAGTCCTCCGAGCGCGATGCCCCGATCGGGCACTGCCCTGGGAGAGCAGTTTTCACTCCTCCCACAACATCTGATGTTTACGACGGTATGCGACCACACATACCGCCGTCCTTCCCGGGGTCGCTTACTGGACGGTTCGAGCCCCCACTCTTGCCGCCCGCAACCCCGGAATCCCCCTTTTAGTCGCCTCTTACGACAGGCAGGGGACACCGTAGCCCTATTCTAGTCCCTAAACTACAGGGACAAGCCTATGTCACTCCTACAAATAAGACGTATCCAACCGGTATCTCATACATTAAAACAGTCAAGCCATTTGAGTTATAAGACGGGCCAAATAATGACATAATATATAAATACCTATATATAAGCTCGAAAAATATTACCCTCTGCAGTCGGGTAAAAAATAATACAAGCACACACGAGAAACGAAGGTCAAGAGGTTTTGCCCCACACATGAAAAGCCGCCCTAAAACAGAAGGGCTCCTTCAGTTTTGTCTATAGCAGAGGTACTTCAGAGGGTAAGAGGTTCCTCTTTTTTCGGCACTCCCGTCTGATTGAGCCAAGTGTCGGCTAACCGAGTTAGCGAATTACTCGACCGTTTAAAGTGCTATTCCATCCTTCCCAACTTTCTTTCTCTGATGTCTTTTCGTTCAGAAAATTCGGCGATTGGTTAAGTGCGAGACTGCGTTTTTATACGGTACGTACTATCTACTTTCTATAATAACCTATTTAACCTCAGACAAGATTAGAGTTCTATCTAAGGTCGGTTACACATGCGTTACTTGGATAATTATGTCTCCTTTACTACACCCTTTAAAGCAGCACACAGCAGCAGTAAACACTGCTGTTATTAGGCAGAAATAGGTGTGACGGTGGTGCTTCTGAAATTGTACCACAAAGGGTCCTACCACCTTAAAAACCACCCATCTAAGGAAAAACAGAGTAATACTCTTTCATCCTACAATATAGTCCAATTTTTTTAGAAAATTCCAATCCGAAAATTAAGTCAGACCCACAAATCGTGTCGAAAACAATAAAATGTGTCATTAACGACATTTCAAATTGGCGAATGTGAGTGCTATTAAAATGCCTCTTAACTCAGTGAAATGTTAATAGCGACATTTTATCACGATTTCAGATGTTTAGTTGGTTTTAGTTCTATTTACTTTGGGCTAAAATATCAATATGGCCGCTTGATCTACTAGTGTAGCTATGAAATGTGAAAATATCATAGCTCATATATCGTGATAGAACCTTTTGTTGTTCGACTCCGGTATGAAGTGCTGCTGTGTTCAGCTTTCAAGAATGTACCTATGAGGTGAGACGCAGGTTAACATAAAATTGTCTTCTAAGCTAATAACTTATATGTGGCCGACCTCAGATAAGTTCTAACAACATTTAGACTGGTGTCCATTGCATTGACCACTTGTAATTTGGTTTACTGCCTGCTAAATTGTTACTTTATAAAACTCAGCATCAACTCCATAGTAAAAGTAAATTGCTCTTAACAATTTTGGTAAGGAACGATTAGCAAAGACATCTATAAGAATAGAAAAGTGAAACAACAAATTTCCATTGCGCCACCTAAAGCTTCAGTAAAAAGTAAACGAGATAATAAGTTAAAGACTGTCGCATAGTTGTGCAAAGATTAGTCACAAAGTGAACCGACCACAGAAGTGGCAATTGGAAATAGTCTCAGCGCCGGCGACGAAATCTTATTAAAACTTGGTCGTACCGTTTGTTTAACTTTATTCCGTACCCGGACTGTCCGATTTGCACTGTAAATTGTCCGGGCTAGTTCCCTCTGGCCTTTTTATTTTTCTTTCCCAAGATTTATGGTCAATAAAAGGAAGAATGTGGAGCCGTTTTGAATAAAGTTCGCCCGGACGAAGTAAAAAGGCGGCGAGTAAATTTATGTGAGATTGACATAATTATGTGTGCTGGTGTTTTGTGAGCGAATATTATTTTTCCTTGCTTTCTATTACATATCTATGGTCAACGTTAAGAATAACTAGGGTAACAAACTTCTTGAATATTACGAAAGTTACGTCATTATTCATTTTAATTAAAAATAATAACGCGTATTCTCATTCTATTTGCTCTTTTTCCTATAAGAAATTTTCACCGAGTATGGGCTCAAGCACAAAACTGCGATGCGACGCGATGCGAATTCGCAACGCAGAAAATTGCGATGCGAATTGCTGCGATGCGATATCGTGCGGCGTAGCGTCTCTCAGGGTGACCAACAACAACAACCACTGTGCGATGCGAATCAATTCGCAAGTTCTTGCGATGCGTCGAGGGAGCTCGCAGATTTTTGCGATGCGACGTCGCATCGCAGTTTTGTGTACGAACCCTAAATCTTTAACTATAAGAATTTATAGAAGAAAATAAACATCAACCTGGAGTATTAGGTATTTCGACATAAATAATAACCTCCTTGAGACATTTCATTAAATATAACTGTAGAAACATTAAGTACCTATTACTCATTTTAGCACCGGATCTATGTCTGTTAGGATGGAGAGACGGACGGACGCCGGATTCTTAGTAATAGGGTATCATATTTGGGCGGCAACAGTGGGAGCTTGAACTGCCTAGCCAGCGACACCGGTAAGGACGGCGGCATGTGTGGCCGCATGCCGTTGTACGCACCAGACGGCGTGGCGAGCCCATGCTTACTTGGGCAGAACCTGACTAGACAACGCGCTTAGAGGACTCCGGTTACGTTCCTTAGACGGCCACCGGGGGGGTTTTATTGTGGTAAGAATCCCACATAACCCCGTGTCGCTCCCACGGCATTGGGTACCTTTTGAAGGTTTCCGCGTCGTAAACAAAAAAAGGGTTCCATATTTATCCTTTGTGTACGGAACCCTAAAAAGAACTAAACGGAAACAACTGTATCCGTTCGGCCGGAATATTCCCCAGTCCCTACAGCATTATGATACTAATACCATATTGCCTTTCCCACAAAATAAGGACTATTGCAGACTTAGCAACTCCGAGAATTCCCCCTAGGGCTCAACTTAAGCGGAACGAGGTACCCTTACCCGCTGCAGTGTTGCTAGTTTCGGTCCCCGAAATTGCTATTGTACGGTTTTGTGTTGTTAGCAATTTTTGTTAAGCATTTCGAGTGGGTTCAGTGTAATCCCGTAACAATGGTTTTATTGTGTTGTGGAATATTAGCAATTTTCCTGTTTCGTTGACTATACGTAAGGTATTTTTAGAAGTAAAACCCTTCTGTAAAAAGTGAGGGGGCTTTGACCACAGACCCGTGGAAGTGAGGGTTGGTATATTTCTGCCTAATAACAACATACGTGGAGATACACTTTTCTGAGGCTTCTTTTCAAGCTATTTCTCAGTGATGGCAACGTATCTATGGCCAAACTTAGGTAGGAATCTAATCTTATCTAGGATTATTGATGTCCTTGGATGTTTGTAGCTATATACTATCAAATTGACCGCATTACTCACTCGCTACTTCAAGATTTAAAAAAGACATTTTTCACACAACTTGTAAGTTAAGACTTTTCAGGCGTTAAGACTTTTCAGGCGTGCAAGGTTACTCAAGTGATAATAAGTTCTTAATACGGAACATAACTATGAAAAATCAGTAGTGCTTGTCTGGGCTTCGAATTTAGCTCCCCCTGATTGTGTAGCTTTGTTACTAACCACTACGCTATCACTGCTTACATGTTTCACACTTATTACTCTGTATTTATTAACAAGAAGGTAGATAACATTAAAATTGATGTCCTCACTCAAAAGTTCGCAAGTTGAGTCGAATTTTCGGTGAAAGTTTATCAATTTCGGTTCGAAACTGCCGCGGGCGTTGACCCCACTCGTTACAATATTAGCTATCCTTCGCACAGTGCGGGAAGTTAGCGCAAAAATAGTTTGCGAGGGTTCCGATGGATTTTGCGCAAATTCTGTTGTCCATTAATATTACAAGTTTGTTGTACACTTTGTTGTGTATACACAAAGCTCTCTAATTTTACGAAGTGGCTATAATTATCTATTGAAATGACCGATTGCGGAGACTATGGTAATGTATGGTATTTTTCGAGCGTATGTATGTCTTATTCTTCGGCACGTCCTACAACCTAAATGGCTTGATGGAATCTTTTTATATATAATATAGGAGTAGCAGACGAGCAATCCACTTGATGGAAAGTGGCTACTGCCGCCCATGGACATCTGTTATCGACTGCAGATAGGATTGCATATTCGTACCGGAGGTCGATCACAGATGCGCCGCTACCTGTAAGCATAAGCTGGAACGCCTTGGAAAAGTATCCCTTATTTACCACACCCTTCAAACCGAACACAGCAGCGCTTGACACTATTGTTCATAGGCAGAAATAGATGTGGCGCTGGTACCGCCGTAGTTGAACCACAAAGAGTTCTACCACCTTTAAACATATAGCTTTATTTTTAACCGGCGGGATGCTGTTTTTATAATAATAACTGATTGGTTTTACTGGTCAAATATGCAAAATAAAATCGTAATACGAAGCACATAAAAGGCCGTCTATAAATAAATCGAGGATCCACTTACGTTACGTATACTCCGATGAATTTTAAAGTTTAGTTTTAATTATGGTCAAATTTCAACCACTGTATCGGGCGACTGATATTTATAGATGCGCGTATCACTTTCGTGGTTGAACTTTATCAATTTTCGACAAAACCGCCTCAAGTAAGGTTCTCGCTTAATTACAATATCGGCTATCCGAGTATCCGTTATTCACGGTTTGTTGTCTAAGTTTTGTAGTACAGCAGCCGTGTTTGAAAACTGGAGGTAGTTAATTTTGTACCCAGCATCCGTATAAATCATTCGGATCTAGGTTTCCGGATAGATCCACTCCTGATTTTAGATTCAGTGCCCTTAGTATGAGTTTTTACGTTTTGACAAGAATGACTGTTTTTGTATTTGTTTACCTATTTGCCCATACATTTACAATCAATTCTGATACAGTCCGCTAGGGGCACTGATTGGAAATGTATGGGCAAATACGTAAACAAATACAAAAAGTTTGGAAAATCCAAAAGTGCACGACTCATAATGCTCATTTAATTATGAAATATAAAAAAAAAAAAAAAACTTAAGTCGTTCAAAATTAATTGCCGAATAAACAGCTGTAGTAGGAAGAAGGTACTGCACAAGCGCCCCTGGTGGAATAAATGTACATAATATCTATAGATATACAGTCTTGTAGTTTTCGTTTTTTATTAATTGCAATTAAACGGCACTAAATTAATTAATCATTCGCATTCAGTGACCTACAATCGTCGATTAGAATTAAAAAAAAAAAAAATTAACTCAAATAATGGATTTTTTCACAAGTTACAGTGTTTTCAGGTTTCACACATGACGGACAGGAAATTTTTTTGACCTATTTTGGTGTTTTTTTCCAATTCTATTGCAGTAAATCAATTTTTAAAAAGTATGGAATTAATCTCCATTAAATTATCTCGACAATAGTATGCAAAACACTTGATTCCGTGAACTATCAAGGCTATAATAATAAAAATAGCCGCCAAAATGAAGCGAAAAAAATTTTTCGATCGTAAAGCACTCTCTGATGCTTCGCATCATGAGTCGTGCAAAACAGTATTTTTTTCTTAAAACGTAAAAACTCATACTAAGGGTACAGAACTGTTTTACTATAATTTACATAATGTGTTTGCTTAGCTTGCATTTAAAAATATATATTTTGTTTAACCGACTTCCAAAAAGGAGGAGGTTACTCAATTCGACCGTATATATATATATTTTTTTTTTTATGTTTGTTCGGCGATTTTTTCACGATGCCGCGACCGATCGACATGATTCATACACCATTGTATGCGGCTAGTTTCACAGGGGGTCCCATTTCGAGGAAATTTGAAAATTTTCGCCAGTTTTCCCGGGAAATTGGAAAAACCCGATTTCTTACTTTTCTTTCCCGATATAAACTTCAATAACTCGAGTATTTCTTAACCAATTTCAATTTTCTTTTTTTCATATGAAAGGGTGTTTTGTTGCGGTACTTTCCTACTACAACATTAGTATGCTCTGATGATTAGAACTTAAGTAATGGGGTGGAACTCATCATCACTACCCCTGCTTTTTACATATTTTATGACAACTTTCCTTCTGCCCACTCAATTCTCATGAAACTTTAAATGAACATTGAGTATCTAGATTAACATGATATGATGGAAAATTCGACCTTCAACTCTTCAACCCTGGTAATGCAGAAGTGCCTCCTGCCTCAACCATACAAGTAAGGCATTTGGAACTTATGGATATTTAATAAGGTTGATAGGTTGTATGGTTTAGGCAGGAGGCACCTCTGCATTATCAGAGTTGAAGAGTTGAAGGCCAAATTTTCCATCATATATCTCTAATATATGATGAAAAATAAATATACTATAAATGAAAAATAAACCATACAAGTTAGGCATTTGGAGCTTACGAATATATGATAAGGTCTTTGAGTAGAGACATATGATGGAAGATATGAACTTCAATTCTTCAATCCTTATGTTGCAGAGGTGCCTCCAATGTAAAGTATATAGATTAGACATTTGTTGTAATGAAGTTGGTAGACAGAGATATATGATGAAAAATTTGACCTTCAACTCCTTAGATCTGATAATGCAGAGAGGTACCTCCAGCCTAAACCACATGAATAAGCCATTTAGTGCTTTCACACATATTTTACAGGTCCTAAGCAGGTACATGTAATGAAAAAATGACCTTCAACTCTTTCACTCTGATAATGCTGGTGTGCTTCCAAGTTAAACCTAACCTAACCTAGCAAACAATATAGAATTGCATATAGCCTCGCCTATAGTGTTTCGTATTGAATTGATTAGGTTAGGTTGAAACATATAAGGCAATATAAAACTAAGCGAGCAGAGCGCGGAAGCGCCCTGCGAGCGGGTGGGTCCAATTCGTATGAATTCAGACCTTACCTTTATTCATGATCACCTTTATACAATTTTACATAATATTAATACAAACATTAACATATCATCACTAAAAAGGGTGAAAAAAAAATTTTAACAAAAAAATAAAACCGACTTCTATGTCACTACAAAGTAAAAAATAATTGAAATAAGTGTTGGTTTAATACATATTTCTGAAGTCGGCGCTCATATTAGACACGCTGTTTACGCCATTATCAAACGAAATATATTGAGCGCCAACTTCAGAAATATGTATTAAACCAACACTTATTTCAATTATTTTTTACTTTGTAGTGACATAGAAGTCGGTTTTATTTTTTTGTTAAAATTTTTTTTTCTGGGTTCAACTCGAATATTCATAATGTAAGTACTGTTTTTTATTTAAATTAATTTTAAGTCTCAAAATTTGTACTTTAACTGAAGAGTTTGAACTTCACGGTAAGTACCTTTAAAAACTAAAATATGGGTCAAGTGAATTTTTAAAATGCCCATCATTCAAATAATAAAAAAATAAAACCCATCCGTTCCACATTCACAACAACTATTTCGCTTTACTTTAAAACTTTAAAAACAATCCCACATTGTACAAGTTTCGAAACATCCGTCAAAGCCTTGAAAGCGTGTATGCCCTTTGCCAACTATTTTGTCAGAACTCCGCAGTACCATTAATCCATACAAACAAATAAAACTGTCTGTCTGTAATTTTAAATCTAATGTATGGTATAGTAAGTATTATATCTGATATATAAGGTAAAGAACGTATAATAAAAAATCAGAAAATAAATAATTTACCTTTTAAGCAGCGAGCAAACGAAAATGCAGTCCACCTGATGGTAAGTGAGTACTGCCGCTCATTTATATCTGTAATCAACCCGTGAAATAAATAAGATTAGATTCCTACCTGTTGTCGGCTACGGATGCAACATCCAACTTAGTTTAGCTCCTCTGAACACTAAGTTAGAACATCCTGGATAAGTCTGTCTCCCTTACTTTCAAAACAAAACACAACAGCACTTAACACTGTTGTTATCGAGTAGAAATGGGTGTTTTCTTTACTGTCGTAAGAGGAGACACCTGAAAGCCAGCCTCCATAGAACACACACGAGAGGACATTCGGGTAAAACGGCGCGTACAAGCTAGTAAAATAATCTCATTCCAACAACGACGAGCATTATGTTTTACTTTGTCAACTGTTTAAAAGCTCGCGTTCCAGATTCTTTGAATATTTAACAAGCGTACATACAGTCTCTTAAGCTAAATGGTTTTTATATCATTACATTAAAGAGCTGAGCGACATGACCAATATCTACGAGTAGATCTCACAAAGTTGGTGGATAGAATTAATATTTCTGTAAGTACGCTAATGCTGCTATTTTGACAGTAGTATATTTTTCCATGACTATGTTTGTTCTCTTAGAGGAGTTATATAAAATTGACTTAGTTTTTTTATATAAAATAACCCTTATATAACTTATTTAAGACATTTTTATACCCTTACGAAATACTTTAAGTACAGAATAAGTAATAAGATACTTTATATTAGTTACAATCTATTCTATTTAAGACATGATAGCAAGCAATTTTGGACAAGTAGTTTTTATATAAAATTAAGTGGATATTGAGCGATGGACTTTATTACGTCCAATAAAGTTGTACCCCTTTTTATATAGTAGGCGAAACACATAACTTATCGAATTATCCATATTTACTCGCCAGCGATAAACTTTGCCCGAGTCACCCTAATATCCCCATCGGATCACCCCACTTTGTAATAAAAATTCTTATACGAGTTATCAAGTAGCATGTAAGTACACTTAGATACTCAAACGCGAAATTATTTAAGTTATGAACTCCCACGTCGTTCTAGACTTAATTAAATTCTTAAAAAAATATTGAAACGTAAGCGATATTAAATTTTCTAAGTATCCCGTTGGTAGTGAGCAGTTTTATAATATTATATTAATTTCGCGCGAAGGAACTTTCCGTTCGTATCCCTTTATGAAGATGGAACGCCGATTATTTTGTTGAAATTAAACGTTGGGTTGGGGGTTGGAGTTTAATAAATTCGTTACTGATTTCAGTGGGGGATATTCATGAATAAAGTTATTTTATTATTATGACAATTTCAGTTCGTTTTTACCGCTGATATAAAGCTGATTTAGTTGCTTTACGGTACTGTTTTAAAATAATAAAAAAAAAACTTAAAATGTGGAAGAAGTGTCGTAGTTGCATTGTGGCAGTAGTACCCATTTTTTGTTTAAAATAGGAGTCATAAAAAATTTTTCGTATTGCAAGAAGGTGGAAAGGCTGATCAACTTAAGCTAGATGCTCTAACTTACTTCGTAACTCTTATGTGATTGACTAGAAAGGGCGAATATCCTAGTTGAGTCCAGTTACGAATGTTTGCAGGAGTAACGTTTAACATTAAGTGACCTGCATGCCCTTTGAACGGCATTGTTTTATTATTAATTAAATATTTTTTTAATTAATAATATAAATAATTCGAAATACATACGTTTCCTCTCTTGCTATTTGCTATTTCTTGCTTACTTCACTGTAGAGCGTAATATTTTATGTCCGATTTTTGCTAATACAGCCCAAATATGAGATTTCGTTAGACACGTCTAAATTGATGAAGTTACATAGGCTACAATATTTTTCATTTCAGTTACTACCTTAAAGCAGTCAGGATTTTTTGTTCTTGATCACTCACTGTCTGAGGGTTGACAGTGAGAGATCGCAAAGGTACCAGAAGATTAGTCAAAAGTAGAGTTTTTCCAGTCGAACGAACGGAATTTTAATTAGAGAACTGTTAATCAAGCTAAAGGATGCTCCGTTGCAGCATCTTTTCGAAAGTACCGGATTTTCAGTCATTACCCTTAATTAATTTCATTGATTTGACTTATCAGTACGTATGTGTATATTTATACGTATATATGATCGGATATTGAGATATTTTATTATGTTAAATAACATAAAATTTCTAAGAGTAATAAACTAAAGATTTTAATTTCGATTTTCGTTTTAAGGTCTTCTGAGGTTTAAATCACATATTTTTCTTTACTTTAAGGTTGTAAGTAAAAAAAATCGTATTAATAATTCGAATTGTGTTATTACAAAATTGTAGGACTATACAACTACACATAATGTAAAGTCAAAATAAAATCAGTATCAGCAATTTACAAAGGATACAGCCTTCAAACCTTTACCGCGGAACAACCGCTCAATTTCCCAACGCAACACTTCCCCATCCCGATAGGTAGAGATTAATCTCTACCATCTCTACGATCTCTACAAACCGGTCTCGAACAAACAACCCGCCATTATACTAATGACGCCATCGGACAAAAGATTGCACGATTAAAGGGTGTTAAAAGGAATAGTTTGTAAGGTAGAGCAAGGTAGAGAGTTATGGCTTTATTAAACGTAAGCTGAGACAATTGATAGAGCTATTTGATTGTGTAGAGCTGTTTATTTCATTTGAATTAATTGAAAGTTATGAAAGGCGTATTTAATAAAGTTAATAAATATTTTTGTTCGCGTAGTTTATTTAATTTTATTTGAGTAAAATATAGAAAGTAAGGGATTCATGTAGCTCTGACGAATGTAAATGTTTTCTAGACATTTAAACAATTTTGTTGGGTTGAATACATAAAGTAATAAGTACATTTAAACGCATGTTACATAGCAAATGTAAATGTTTTTGTTAATGTCACAATAATTTAACATGGGTTTAAAATATTGATATGGTTTTTTATCTTTTTTTGTTACGATCTTTTAACAATCCCAAAATCTGACAAGAATAAGAATAAGAAGAATAGGTATAATAAATAAATGTATTATTATCAGGTAATATATAAAACATCGTATATAACTAAAAAAAGAAACTGATATTTTAAGGTTCTAATAAACAAGTTACAATGTTTTTATTTCCAGCAAACTTTAACATCTCCGTTATTTATGACACATTCGTCAGATGCCCTCCAAATGTTTACAGTGGAGGCCCATAGCCCATAGCGGGCGTAACGAAAACAACTTGTTTTCCCCACTGCTCGCATTATGTAGATTCGTCCCAGAGAATTACTTTTTTAAGCTATAAACGGACTGGGACGTCGTATAAAAATCTTCGCCCAGAGGAATGGAGAAGTACTAAAACTGTTGGTCCAAAATAAAAATAATACATGTAATTTAGATTTTAAGACTAGCGTAGCAAATAATGTCAGCATTGTAATAGTAGATTGGTATACAGCAGCGTTTCCCACCCTTTTTCAGTCCACGGACCCTTAGGAAATCAAGCACAGTTTTCACGGACCCGCTTAATAAAATAAACAGAAAAAACGGATTTGGTATTTATTTGAGTTATTACAGATGCAAAAAAAAAAACAAATACAGAAGTATGTGGTTGAAAAAACCAGTAAAGCGGCCCTTTTGCATTTAATGAGCGATTTATGTATGGTCCAGAGATGACACCGCGGACCCCCATACATATACTCGCGGACCCCCAGGGGTCCGCGGACCACAGGTTGGAAAACGCGGGTATACAGTATGAAAATTATGGAATGTGTTTGAATGTAATATATGAAACTACTATAATTGGCAAGTAAATATGTAGACATGGATTCGGTTGCACCTTCTTATTTCTTTCAGTGTTGCCGCACGTAGTCTCGTGACTGGTGTAGATCGTAAGTAATTTACTGAGCTAAGCATGGTCGAAAGTGTGATTTATGGCTGTTAATGTTTTAATTCCATTCGTGTATGCGTAGTTATGATTAGGTAGAAGTTATTATTAACCTTGTTAGATATCTTATATGACATTGAAAACATCTGATTTTACAAAATCTTAGGTATCTCTTACCATTGATATGCACTCTACATAGCGCAGTAGAGATCCTAGTTCCCAGTAGTGGGAGATCCATATTCAGCAGTTACCATCTCAAGATTGGTGGATATCGACGAATTTGAGTTTACACGTCATTCAAAGATTAGTAGTATTCAACATTTTCAACTTTGTAAGAAAGACAATTTGTGTTAGCACACTAACCTACAATACTGTGTAAATACATCCTATATTTTGAGTCATTACCCTTACTTGTTAGCGTCGTGGTATCGTCAAAGTTACGAGAAAGACAATTAAACAACCATACTCATTAAACCCGGCGCATAATAAATTACATTACAATTGTTTTTGAACAACGGACACCATCCAGTAAGAGCGAGAATAACGACCGACAGTAAGTCGCAAACAGGCGACAATAAGTCACAAATAAGGCACAATAAGTCACAAATAAGGGACAGTAAGTCACGAATAAGTAGCGACTCGCTGCCAACTTGTGACTCGCGTCCAAAGGGCGGGACAGTGATAATGGTTATGGCAAAAGTTCGCCGTTTTAACGGCCCTATACTGTAGCGAGTTCCTTTAGGGCTGCCGTCGGGAATCCTGTTTGGTGACGTTATTCGGAAAGTACATGTTGACTTTGTGTCGTAATAAAATGACTAGTGTCTTGTAAAAGTGAAAAAAAAAATTAAAAAAGGAGAAGTGATTGAGACCTAAGATGATACAATTATCAAGCCAGCAAATGATCAACTCTTTCAATAGACCACGTGTGTCATTGCCCATTCGCATCTACCGCAAATAATATATATCTGTGTAATATAACACGGATTTGTGTTCTTCATTGTTCACAGGTGGATTCACAGGTTCACACAACGCACCACTGATACAACCATCTCTTAAGTACCTCTACTTATCATCTGACCTATTTGAGTGGAAATTGCAGACCTAACAAATCTTTAAAATTCAATTTTAAGTATCTTTTCAAAATAAAATACAGGATGAATTCTGTAGCGAGACAACAATATGAATTTCCGCTTCTCTTAGAATATCGCTCGACATACGGAATGTCCAAGCGAATGTCAAGACGTTACGGCGGACCGTAAACTGCTCTAAACCTTATGTGACATATACGAGTCTCTAAACTATGAGGTGGCTATAAATTGTATTGTTCAAATATTATCTGTCTGTATATGTCACAATAAAAACTATCCTATGTCCTTTCTCGGGTCTCAGACTAATCTTGTACAAAAATTCATTAAAATCCGTTCAGTTCAACTCACGCCGAGCTTATTGCTATTAAAATATTGTTCATTACAAAATGTATTATTTTTATTTTGATATTTTTCTTAATTTGTATGGCTAGTTGATTAGCAAAAGACAGTAGTAAAACCCTTTGCGTTATCACTAGTGTCGTACAAATTTGGATCTATCCCTTCGAAACTGCATACAAGCTATAAATGCGCAAAATTTAATTAACGAAATTATCATTTTTCAATACAAATTAAAAAAAAAATTCCTTACATTTTTATCAACCCTAAATTTACTGTTTCGTCGCGCGACAATTTGTTCGGAACAACTTTTGGGCGAATTCGCGACATTGGGTGTTATTGCTGGATCCATTGTGAGTTTTCGTCGATTACGTTTTACTTTTAAACTTTTACAGTAAATTATTGCCTAGTTATTTACTGTAAATTACGGATCGTTAATAACTTTATTATAAATAAAAATAATTATTTAAAATTCTATTATTTACTAGAAAATAAAGTTCAACTTATATCATAGGGTTTGCACGCAATTCTACACAATTGCACATGCGAATTTTGACACGGTTTTTGATAAATATCCCCGATGGCGTTTTAAGGGAGTTCTATGTTTACAAACACTTGATTTCTTTGTAATAAGCCACGACTTCTTCATTTGTAACTTGAAGAATCTAAACGCACGGCCGTGTGTTGGACAAATTTCAGCCGTTTAATATGTCCGCATACGTAATTAACCTACAATCTGTATGTGTAAATTATTAATATAAATTGCATAATTTACTTATTTATAACTTTATTTATCTATAAAGTAATACAAGTTATGCTATTCGGTTCGAAAACACAAAATGTTCGTTGTTTTTATGTGCTCTTACTCGTTTCTCCTACATGTAGAAGATTCTTATAATTACGTAAAACACTAAACTGGATTTTTAGAAATCTATTCTTCAAGAGGGTTAAACAGGGAATGAGAGTTATTTAACGCCGAATTTTCATCAACCCTAAACTGCGACTTCGTTGCGCGACAATTCGCAAAATGTTCACACAAAATGTTCGCAACGACTGTTGGCGGAGTTCGCGAGATTGGCTGTTATTGCCGGCGTCGATTGAGAGTAAGCTCCTTGAACATCATTTTCGCAATTTTTTACTTAAATATACAACTTATAAACTTAAATATACAATTTATAACATTATTTACTGGTAGATAAGGCACTACGTAAACTATTGAGTTTGAGAACACAAATTTTTCATTATTTTCATGTACTCCTACTCGTACACACAGAAGATTATTATAATTATTATTTTCAAAACAAAAAAACACGATATAACAGTTATTGAAACTAAAAAGCAATAATTGTTGCAATCTAGTAACTTTGCAATGAACTTTCTCTAAGGCGCTCGAACAATATCTCCTCGAAAAACGTTAATCCTGAGGATGTTGATAAGGAAAATGGTACAAAATTATTAAAATCGTGTATTATCATCGATTTTGATAATTCTTCAAAATTTTGAATTAAACTGAACGTTCAAAGTGGATAGAAATCGGGTTCAAAGATTCCGTAACACAGTTACATACATACATACAACCCAAGCTAATAAAAGCATGTTAATTATGTATAACATAGCACTACACCGAATTATGGAAAATTCATTCATCAAGACAGTTAAATAAGGAACGAAAGTTTTTTTCTTTGTCTCTTCTCCAAATTTTTTATCAACCCTAAACTGCGACTTCGTTGCGCGACAATTTGTTCGCAACGACTGTTGGCGGAGTTCGCGAGATTGGCTGTTATTGCCGGCGTCGATTGCGAGTTTTCGCTCCTTGAGCGTCACTTTCGAGAACTTTCCACTGAATTCGGATGAAGTATCGCGTAACATTGTACGATTTAATTTGCATTTTTCTACTTATTACAATACTTTGTTATTTATCTTTGAGAGAAATAAAATATGGATTATCTTAAACTGCTGCAAGCTGTTTGACCATCTTTCATTCATTCATTCAATTATATCCATAGTTGTTAACCAAATTTTAGGTTTAAATGTCAGGCTAATTCATAATTTTTCGACGTTGTGTGCTTATTAGAATATTATTTATTTTAATCGTGAAAGAAAGTATCACGATGAAGTACGCATTTTTTGGTTCGTAATTAATAGATAAAACTTTATCCTTAAAAAGGATTTTTTATATATTGTCATAAAAAAGTATAGTGATAAAACTCAACACGCACCGTGACCCTTCCTACATTAACCTGTTATCGCAACCACCGATTACGGTAATAACGAATTTTAATATATGTAATTTGCGTTTACAATTTCCGTACTAGGGTTTTAATTAACTTTGCCAACATTTTCATTGGAGTAGCGGACGTAAAGATGAGTAATTCTAGATAGTGTTGTTTACAGTGCTATTGTAATGGGTGCTTTACGGAGTTGTCGGAGAAAACAATTTTCTATCGTTTTAAAGGTTTGCAGGTTTGGAGTAACTACGAAAGGACCTTTCGAGGAGGTTACACGCATTTTAGTAAAACAAGAGTATCTGGACTTGCTGTCTTCTAGTTTCGAACTATATATAATATACTATGGTAAGGGAAAGAATTAATAGCTATTCCAATACTATACCAACTTAGTCATCATCATCATCATCGACCCATTATTGGCCTACTGCTGGGCACGGGTCTCCTCCCTTAATGAGAACGATTAGGCCATAGTCCACCGCGATGGCCAAGTGCGTATTGGTAGACTTCACATACCTTTGAGATTTTTTTTTATAAATCTCTTAGGTATGCAGGTTTCCTCACGATGTTTTCCTTCACCGTTTAGCAAGTGATAATAATTTCTAATACGCACATAACTTTGAAAAATCAGAGGTGCGTGCTTGGGATTTTAACCTCGGACCCCTCGATCGAGATGCCGAGTTTCTTAACCACTAGTATTAAGTTAGTCACTACGGTGTAAATATTATCCCTAAATTTGGTAGACGCACCGCCGTGCATATAGTTAGAGTGTATCGGTGGTCGACCTGAAATAGGATTATCTTGCCTGTAGAAAATTATAAATTTCCATGGGTAGCAGAGGATACTTATATTATCATGTTTGCAACTTTTATATTGGAAAAAAAATGAATGTGTTTTGTATATGAATATGTTACTAGTTCATTGCATTATTCAATCAATAATTGATATTAAATGCTAATCTTAAGTTAAATCATAAAATAGGATAATAAGATTTCCATTATTTATTACATGTCTATGGTACCCTAAAAAATGAACATCAATACAAAAAAATAAAATTACTAATTTTCAATCACCAATTTTAAACCCATGAATAATTTGCCTCAAACTAAACACACGACAAACGCATACATAACGCCCATTCAACCAATAAAGGTTTAAAACTAGCTTTACTAGCGTCACTAGAGTTACGCGGCGGTAAAAATAAATCCCTACAATAAAGTGGTCCCGTATAAATTAAACGCGTCGTTAGGGACCCGTACGGTGGAATGGTCGCGATGCAAAAACGAGGCCTCGTGATTTACGCAATGTGCGGTTGGCTTTAGTTTTCCGTGTCTTGAGTATTTATAACTAGAAAGGAATAACAAAGTTGTATTATGGATTAGGAAGCATTTATAGAGGACAATATTTACTTTGATTGTTTGTGTGCGGTTAGATTTATTCAATAGTAGTAAATGAACATGTAGTGTACTTCATAGTAAGTAGTCACCGTCGATCAAGGATATTATGTATAGTGAACCCGTAATAAGATCAAAGACCTACTTGAGGTCGGTCACAGATGGGTTGTTAATTCTGAGAATTATGTTGAAATGCCTCGTGTATGTATCTATACCTCTATCTATACCTTATTCTCCGTAACATCAGGAACCTATAGATTAGTACCTACAGATTTTAAGGTGGAAGAACCCTTTGTGTTTCGACTCCGGCAGCACCACCGCCACATCTATTTCTGCTTAATAACGGCAGTGTTAAGTACAGCTGTGTTCCGGTTTGAAGGGTGTGGTAAGGGAGACATACTTTTCCGAGGCGTTCCAGCTTAGTCCTCAGGGGTAGCGGCGCATGTGTGGCCGACCTCTCGAAGGAATATCTAAACCCATCTAGGTTTGATTACAGATGTCTATGGGCGACAGTAGCCACTTACCATCAGGTGGATTGCATGCTCGTCTGCTACTCCTATATTATAAAAAAAGTACAATAAAAGTTGCAGCTAGAAAACATTTTGGTCATACTACATTTACATATAAAGGTGTGAATTAACATTAAAAATAGTTTCTAAAAACGAACGTCCTATATAAATTAAACGGGCCGTTACAGCGGTCGCGATGCAAAAACTGCGACGCGTCGTGATTTACGCTGTGTGCGGTCGGCTTTATTTAGTTTGCTATCTTAACTGAGTAGAGCGTTAGTTATCTTGAACGGTTTAACCTGTTTAGTTTGGGAATACATTATTGTTATGGTAGTTTTTCAGTAAACGTTACACCTTAAATATAAACTATTATTAACGTTTTTGTTCATCAATGTGTTCTAATAAGTGATGGGTTATTTTAATGAATTGGGTTATTTAAAAGTGATAATTAGACTTAAAAGTTGTCAAGTTTTGAGAACTTTTTTTCTTTTCAAGGTCTCATAGCTGTTTAGCAAGTGATAATTAATTTTTAGCACGCACATAATTTAAAAAAAAACAGAGGTACGTCGGACTTCAAACACGGAACCCTTGAGCCGTTAAAGGCCCGGTCAGCGCTAGAAAAAAATCCTGACGCCGGGCTCTAGCGCCGAGTTGTGTCGTATGGGGTTCGCAAACGCGTACGCGTATGCCTGTCGCGGCACTCGACGTTCTTGTCGCCGGGCGTTGTATTTTTTACAGATTTGCGTACAGTCGTCATTGTATGGGAAAAATTACGCGCGGGCGTACGAGAACGCGCGTACGCGTACGCGCTCTGTGTGACCGCTTACTAATAACTGAGTACAATACAACTCAGCGACGTTAGGATTTACTTCTAGCGCTAACGCCCTAGCGCGGCGCTAGAGTAAGCGCTCTGTGTGGCCAGGCCTTAAGAGGCCGTGTTTCTACCACTGCCTAACTTGACTTCAAAACTATGGTTAAATATTTTCGCTTAAATCTTTACAAAAATCATTATAGTTTTCACTTTCACGTGAACTTTCATACAAAAGCCATAATAGTTTACGTTGCATGGTCGCCGTGATTTACGCAGTGCGCGGTCGCCGTATCTTAACCGGGTAAAGTGTTTCGTTGAGATAAATTATACCCTCTGGTTAGATATCGCGTTTAATGTTACGTGTGATGTTTGGGGGACCCGCGATGCGACCCACTCTATTGTTGTGTGCGTGAAAAGGTGTTATTAAACGATTTTCCGAGATGTTATCCTGCAAGATGACAGTAAAGATTGTAACATTATAAAACATATAAAAAATATAACTAAAAACTGTATGTATTTATATTTATGAAAAAATAATGTACCAAGTAAATATGTAATTAAAACATATTGTTTTACGTATGATCCTACGCGCAGCAATTTTAATAGCGCTTTGATTTTCAGAGGGTTCTTAGATCGATTCCAGGCTGGGGTTAACATTGAAATGTAGGTTATTTTTTGGGATTGGGTGTTCTAACTATCTTTTAGGGTGTCCATTGCACCCTTGACCAGAGAAATCTATTTTTTACATTTTTAGTTACAGTAGCATTAGTGAAAACGCAAATAATATGCCTACTGGAAGAAAATCGGCCGTAATTGTTATTGTAAACGCAATAACATAAGATAAACAAAAAAATAGAAAAGCGATTGACAAAAACAGAGTAACTTTTTTCTCATAGGCCTATATAAAATTAAGAAATATATTTCCTCCCGGTACACAAGTCTAAATATCAAATCATACAGCCATTATAACAGATACGTAACATCGCGGATAATAAGTTGAACAAACAATTACAAGGCAATTTGTCGGCACGAGAACGGAACATTGGAACATTATCTCTAGAACAAACAGCGATCGGGAGATCCAACACTAATAAAATATTAATTCTTTGTTCTTCCGTCGATTGTTTTCGGTTATTGCCGGTGTAATCTTCATATTAGGGGGGATGCTGGGATCTATCGGGTTTTGAGTAATTTGTTACATGATTGCAAGATATTTAGAATATGTAAGGAACGGGAGATCCTTTGGTTAAGTGCATAATTGTGCAGCATGACCCGCGTATCTGAGTGTTCAACATGCTGGTCTGAAACGCAGTGGGTTCCAGGTTCGAACCCCGGCCAGACAGATATGTGAATGATAAATTTTTATTTCTGTTCTTTGCAATTTGTCGGCACGAGATCGGACATTGGGAGCATTTTAGAACGAACTGCGATCGGGAGATCCAACGCTAATAAAATAATAATTCTTTGTTCTTACGTCGATTGTTTTCGGCTTATTGCCGGTGTAATATTCATATTATGGCCGATGTTCGCTGGGATCTATGGGTTTTTGAGTAATTTAGGTGCACTTTGGGATTTACGGGGTGTGACTAATTTGTTACATGATTGCAAGATATTTAGAAGACGTAAGGAACTGTAAAAAGTTTAAAATGCTAATTACACTGTCACGCAGTAGGTTCCGGGTTCGAACCTCGTCCAGGCAGTTACCTAAATGGTATATTTCTTGTGAATGAATAGAGGATAAAAAAAAAGATCTAGGTATACATTTACATTATTTATAGATAAGCACAACATTGCTTAATAATCACTACAATTTTATAATATATAAATTTTGTTCACATTTACGAGATTACTACAAAACTTTATAACTAGCGACCATATTCCACGGTACTATTGTAATGCAAGCTAACATCTTGAACTCAACAACACCGAAACGTCTAGTTTTATTACGCTGTTTATATCTCTAACGTGCTCGCATCTGTAAAGCCAGAGTTATCTTGGAACAAATTCGCAATTGTACCTACCCACTGGTAAATATTAAGGTTGCAACGAATTACATTTTATGCTTACGATCACTGAGAATAATCTTCTATTTATAAAATGAATGAATGTATCTCTGTTTGTTCTTTATATACTACATAACTCGTCCGATCGTCATTAAAGTTTAGAACGTTGTTGAAAAGGCTCGTAAAGGCAGACATACATATTTATCCCATAATATTAATTCACTATATTAATCAATTAAATTTCGTATGTGTTATTAAATTTTGTATGTTTGTTTCACTCTTAAATGTATCTGCCGATAGGTAGCGCCGACTTCGAGATTTTGTTTGTGGCAGAACAACATTTGCTGAAGTTCACGGGTTTATTATAAACCTCGTCATTGAATTCAATTAGGAGTTATATTTGACTAACCCTTTATTTTAACTCTTGGATTACCTTCCACGATTAAGTTCCAATTAAATAAGAATAACTTGAACGAGTGCTTACCCCGAATACATCTAAGATAATTAACTCAATCTAATTACCCGAAAAAAAATATGAGTTTCTTTTGGGACATAACTTATTTCTGAGATGACTTAGCAATACACTTTTATATCCAGAAATAATTTCCCAGTTTGTGCCCACCATCATTTCGAAATTATATTTCGATATCATTATAAGTGGTATTCCTTAGAGACGTCCCTAGCGATATTGAAGTGATGTTTTATATCTAATAGGTATTAGGTAGATTTCTTTTATTACTCCGTGGGTAGATATATTTACACGCTAATCCCGGGAGGATCCGTTATGAAAATACAAGTTAATATTTTTATTGGATCTCCCGCCTAAGATTGGGGTCGGATTTCGGGAATAAAAGGACATATTTGTTACGTTTCCCGGCATTAGACTGTACGCGTGGGTGCGGCGTGGAAAATTGAAAAATATGCTTTTCGGAGCTTATTGTAATATACGGATGTTATGTAGATATACAATACTAAAAGAAATATTTTCTGTTCCTTTTTTAGGCCGTGGAAGGTGACTTTTGCGAGCGTTCTTATTCTATGAAACGCCCTACAGCCTAAATTACAAAACGGATTCTGGCGGCGGATATGTTATAATGTGATGCTATTGAGTTTATTTCAGGATTGAAGAGGAACTGAATACTATAGTTTTATTACGGTCGTTAAAGTCATAATACGGTAAGATACGGTAAGGTATAAGTTAGTCTAAGTCATTTTTGTTTAATTATGGTTACTCCAAAAGCGAGGAATACTAGCATAAAAACTTTAAACTACATTTTAATTAAAAGATTTACGTGCAAATACTTTTTTACATCTATATCGTTGATAACTCTAGAACGTATTCAATTAACTTTAACGTGGGAGTATAAAAAACAACCACAACCAAATAAATATCAGTGTTTTAAATAACATTTCGTTTAAAACGCGTCGCCGCTCAGTTTCGTCGCCGCCAGTCCATAAAATCGTCGAGTTCGTCTTTAGAAAACAATCGTCTAGTAAACTGTTCGATCACTCGTTAACGAGACGCTTCGAGGCTTTCAAGGAGGGGAAAATGAAGGAGAAAATGCAAAGAGCGGAAACAGTGTAAAATATTTTGTGAAATGAAGTTTTTCTTTTCCATTTCGCTCTTTTAACTTTTAGATGGATGGTTGGAATTGTTTGTTTCTATACTGTTCGGATTTTTGTTATTAATTGAACTTAATTAATGTAATTTGAAGGTGGTAAAACCCTTTGTGGTTCGACTCCGATGGCACCACTGCCACACCTATTTCTGCCTAATAACAGCAGTGTTAGGCGCTGCTGTGTTCCGGTTTGAAGCCACGGACGGCAGTAGCCACTTACCATCAGGTGGACTGCATGCTCGTCTGCTACTCCTATATTATAAAAAAATCGGTATTAAACTATTTCCAGACATTTTCAAGTACAGAAATATTAGTCGAAAATAGTGAATAGAATAAATTCGGAATGGTAAAATAATGTTAATCCGAATAAAATATAACATGACTGATTCAAATTTAGCGATTTTCATGAGCGTAAAATTGTTGTTTCACTTTCATGAATGGGACGTAATCCGTAATAAAACTTTTCCATCACAGCCCTATATGTATGACTTTTCAAAGCTTTAATAAACAAATATGACAATCTTTTTTCAATGCTATTCGTTAAAAGGGCATTTATTACATTGGTCTTATTCTTAAATCATTAAATCATAAATTTATCTCGTATCGCTAACATAATAATATGATTTTACAACACACCAAATATTTATTTGGCGTAAAATCAGAATATTTAGTGTAAGTGTTAGTACGAGTACATAATATTCTGATTTTACACCATATCAAACATTTATTAGGCAATTCATATGAAAGTTAACCAATATTGTTCTGTATTCAAAACACTAAACAATAAATTCCTAGCGAACAAGCAGTATGTGGTGCCGCTGTAATATCGGGGTAACGGATGGCCGAGCGTTAGTTAAACGGCGGTATTAATCGTTGTTTTGTCTTCTCGGCCCGCGGCTATACCTCGATTTATCGTCGGTGCTACCGATTAATATCGAGACGGGAAGAAAACACGTCGATATTCAAAGACGGATGTGTGTACGCCGTAAATAAATCTTGTATGTGTCTGTGTGTTTGTGTGTATGTATATGTTTTGAACATTGAAGTAGCAAACGAATATGCAGTCCATTTGATCATAAGCGGCCATTGCCCCCCATGGAATCATGAAACGAAAGAACTGTTTTAGAATAAAAATTGGTGGTAAATTGCATGGATTGATGGTTCTTGCGTTTAAGTGTCGAACTACGAAAGTTTCTACTATGTTTAAATATTATTTGTACTATGTATTAATATTATTAAATTTATATATTAGGCGACCATCAGTCCTTTCTAAGGACCGCCAGGGCATCGAGATCGACTTCAACTTGAACTCATTTTTTGGAATACCTGGAGTACCTTCCACATATCAATGAGTAGCAATAAGGTCATACTATCAGTTGGACTGCGTGCAAATCTGCTATTTCGACCTAACAATTAAATATATAAAAATATACATTAATTAGTTTAGCGCCACACGAGTACCGTCTGTCAACAGAACTAATCGAAAACAACATAATAATTATACCTTTTAGCACTTACTGGAAAACGTTCAATCATCTTTGGACATTGACAAACACAAATGGAAAAGGCTAATTGATGATCTGACGAATTATCGCGTCGAATGTGTTTGACAAGTGTAATTAATGGAGCGGGTGTATGTTTGCACTTGCACGCTCGTAACACTTTATGACGGTAATTGACGATCAATGTGGATGATGTTTATGAAGGTGGTAGAACCCTTTGTGGTTCGACTCCGGCGGCACCACCGTAACACTTCTTTCTACCTAACAACAGCAGTGTTAGCGCTGCTGTGTTTTGATTTGAAGGGTGTGGTAAAAGAGACATACTTATCCGAGGCGTTCTAGTATAGTCCTCTGGAGTAGCGGCGTATCTGTGGCCGATCTTGGTAGGAATATCTAATCCTATCTGAGGTCGATTACATGTGCCTGTGGGTGGCAGTAGCCACTTACCATCAGGTGGACTGTATGCTCGTCTGCTACTTCTGTATTTAAAAAAAATGTGCTATTGATCGTCGTGGACATAAAATTCGAGTAGACATGCAGTTTTTTCACAGTTTACAATGTAAGGTATGATACAAACTGAATGTGTTTGACAAGTGTAATTAATGGAGCGGTTGCACTTGCACGTTCATAACACTCTATGACGGTAATTGAATATCGGAATTTATAAATGTTTAGAACGTCTGGCAATTTTTTAATGAAATGAAAGTATACATATTTAGTTAATTGTATCAGGCGTTACTTTGCGGAAATCCATGGTATTAAGTTAAGATTAAAACTACTTCGAAACAATCCGCTACAAATATGTATGATGGTATATATTTTAAACCATGCAGTATGTACCATCCTCCCTCCCTCAAAGGAAACGTGCAGATGCAAAAATTAAAAATATACACCACCATACATACCACCACTAACACGCGTTTCGCTCCAAAACGGAGCATCATCAGGGTATACATATTTTGTAAGAATACCGAAAAAAATCATGCTGAACTTACCTCCTACTTTTTAAAAATAGGCAAAAATGAATAGCATAAAAATAATTACAGTTATTACGGTATTATAATAACATGAAAAGTAATTTTAATTTGATGTTGTCATGAAATAGTACTTATCTTGTAATAGTTTCTTTGACTCGCGTTATTGTTTCACTCGATGAACTCTTTATTGACATAGTTCACGCGATGGGATATTAAAGGGTTAAGGAATAAGTTGGGTATATTGCTACTTACTTTAATTAAATAATATTTGATATTAACATACAAATTTACTTTCTTTTGAGCCAGTGATTTAGCATGCACTTCTCATACAAAATTGTCACTTTAATTGGTTGCCGCTCTTTGATTGATTGTAATGCGTTCCTCTAGGTTTTTTTATTCCGTTCAAGTTTTTTTATACGTTCCTCTGGTGAGCGCGGGTCTCTCTTAACACCAATTGGAGGTAACTCAACGTTACTTTCTTGATTGATTGGTTGAAGAGGGTATGAATTAGTGGCTGACTCGTGTCGTATGTTTGAAAACTGCCCATATGATAATAACTGGGATTGACGACTGATAGTATCTTAATAGGGTAGGCGAAATTTAAAATGCCCATATAACTAACGACAAGGTTTTACGATTGCTACCCGATGACAATAATTGGGACTGACGACTTGATAGGATCTTAATAGGGTAGGCGAAATTTAGCAGCTAAGGTATGGAGTTTTCCATAAAATGTAATAGTGACAAAACAGTTTGACAAAATGAAGGTGGAAGAACCCTTTGTGGTTCGACTCCGGCGGCACCACCGCCACACCTATTTCGACCTAATAACAGCAGTGTTAGGCGCTGCTGTGTTCTGGTTTGAAGGGTGTGGTAAGGGAGACACTTTTCCAAGGCGTTCCAGCTTAGTCCTCAGGGGTAGCGGCGCATCTGGGGTTGATTACAGATGTCCATGGGCGGCAGTAGCCACTTACCATCAGGTGGACTGCATGCTCGTCTGCTACTCTTATATTATTATAAAAAGTAAAAAAAAGAAAATGTTGCACTAATAGATGACTTCTTATTTTCAAGATTTAAATAAACCTAAATTTATTGCAATTTATTCCTCTTAACCGTGTGATTAAAATAAATTGAAACAGTTTATTAGTTTACTTTAAAAACCACTTACATCCACATTATATTTAATGTTTTTCCATTTTTCAAAAGTGTGTAGAGATCGCGTGTCCACAAATCAAGTACGCGTATCTAAACAACTCATTAGTGCGACCGGCCCTTAACGGGATTATTTTTAATTTAATAAAAGCTTTCGAGTCGTGTCTCGCCGGTTCACCTACATTTACATTGTAACTTTATTAATGAAAACCTAATTAGGTACGTTAACCCCGTTGAGGAGAATATACGGGCACACGTTGGTTTATTATATGAAGGAGTTGGGTTTGATTCCCAGTCAGCTTTAGAAGCTATAGCGAAGTTATCTGGAATTTTTAACTAATATGATCACCGTTAAACGTTTGTTTTTGAAATGGATATTATACAAACAAAAATACAAATGAAATAACATGTTTAAATCGCTTTATCTTTTGTAGTACTTATATTTCGGACGTTTTTGTACGAAGACTCGTAGTCATAGGCAGATCAATGATTATCTGGTAATTTGTTCGTTATAAATAAATTTTGAGTTCAATCGGTGATAAACCTAGGTGGACAATAAAACAATCCAGTACCCTTAGTATAGTTTTTACATTCTTACAAAACTGTCTGTTTATGTATTTGTTTACGTCTTTGCCCATAGATTTCCAATCAACGCCCCTAGCGAACTGTATCTGAACTGATTGAAAATATGTATATGGGAAATACGTAAACAAATACAAAAACAGTAATTTTTGTCAAAACGTAAAAACTCATACTAAGGGTATAGTTATGTAATTGGTACAACGCTAGTCAAAACCATCCTCCAAAACCATTATATTTGTCTTAAACAGTTACGGCTTTAGATGTTTAGCGGAATTATCTTAGAAACGTATTTAACATTCATACCCACGGTAATGACAAACTACGTTAAGCGACGCGGGACGAGTGCAGTGTAAACATTTAATTGATGCAACATTTTAGTTACCAACATTATCTCGACAGAGATGCTACATTTTATAACGTTTACGGACATTTATATAATTTCTTAACTACAAACGGAAATACGAGTAGTATAATAATCTTGACTTTAAAACCAACAAGTAGCTAAAAGAAAGTGGAATACTTCATGGATCCACTCTAGAAGCAAACGTATTTTCTGTTTATAACTGCAGTGCTGAGTGGTGTTGTTTTATTAAAGGAAGAAAGGAGATACGGTACTCCGACGGCACCATTGCCCCACTTATTTCTGACTAACAAAGGCAGTGTTAGGCGCTGCTGTATTCTGATTTGAAGGATCTGGTAAGGGAGACATACTTTTCCTAGCCATTCCAGCTTGCTCCTCAGTGGTAGCGGCCCACCTACGGCCAAATTCAGGTAGGAATCTAAATATAGGGCGACAGAAGCGATTTAGATGGATTTTAGATTTAGCGATTATGATTTACCAACAGTTGGACGGCATGCTTGTCTCGTAGGATTCTTATTCCATATGGGACACATTTAAGATATCCATAATACCATCATATGATCAATGTCCCATTAAATCGACTTTTTACTTGTTTGATACATCTACATTATAAAAAATCTTACATTCAAAGTTCCTATACAGACGCAATATTTTACAATGTTACTGGGGCATTTATATGTTTCCTTAACTTAACTACATTAGGAATCGTTGCAATAATCTCGACCTTAAACCAGCAGTTACAGGGTCAGAATCGCGGAACGTCACGCTCACGACGTTATATCGTAGTGATTCAGCCCTATCTCAACGATGTCCCGATGTCCCGATGTCCCGTCCATAGTCCCAATTTATGCGCCCTCGTGCAAATAGACGTCCATTGAAACGTGAGTGGACTCGAATGATTGGACCTCACGTCCGGGCTAAATGGACTTTATGTATGGAAACAGTAATCGTGATGCAATGTACTGATGAAGCTGGGCGATATGTGTGATTTGTGCGCGTACGAATGTGTGGGTACGTATTCGGTTTGTTCGTGGGGTATGTTAGATTAAACACTCATATGATATCTTATCTATTTCCATTAAATTTCTAATGTTACGTTTTCTGAACATTAAACTAAATATAAGTAGTTAGATTATATTTTTAGCAGTGCATAGTAGATATTTAGATGCAGCAAAATTATACCAATTAGTATTATCCTATAGTCAAAGTTATTAAATGTTATTAATAGATTATATTTGATTTTTTAGCAAAATTAAAATATGTAGGTTCTATAAAAACAATTGTCTTCCCAAAAACTATTAGATGAAGTCGATTAAAAATTTTACGTGTAATTTTATAAACTTCAAGGTTATATTATAATATTATTTTATTGCCAGTATGATATATTAAGTTTTTATTTTATAAAAATAATGAAAGTTTTAATTTAGTTTATTTAAAAAAGTTATCTAAACCATAAAACATAAAGCGATAATAAACTAAAGAAGCAGTATTGCATAATTGGAACGACTATAAATTCAATTGCCCGGATCGCAATTACGTACAATTACGATTCACGCATGATAAACCGCACTATTACCGGTGTAGCAACACCAACAATTAATGCGCCATCAAAATCATAACATAACACCCCTAATAGACCATTAGGCGATTACGTAAAATCACAAATGCTGTACTAGAGTGGCTGTACGCCGTAAAACGGTTAGCGTCCGTTAATTATTCATTTATCGTAGCCGGGCGTTATTTACGACGATCCGTTTAACGGCTGGCCGCCTCTACGAGCTACGGCGTAACGGTGCTACGCCGTAGATATAGGAAACGTAGAGGGAGATTAATATTTATTTGTGTAAAGAGACTCGTTAAATGGAGGACCTCTTAGCAAGTGTTAGAGCATGCTCTCAGTATTGGATGCTCGGATGAACTTTACGTTCCATATCTTTTGTATTAAATGCCTCGTGTTAAGTAATTAATGTAGAGTAGTAAGTATACGTTATTTATTTTTTACATTAAGAAAATATAATTGAAATTGTATATGTTGCTTTTAACAATATTTTCACGCTTAAGCAAAGTTTGAAAGTTGAAGAAATATAAATGATTTTTCTTACCACAGATTATCAAGACTAGAACCATGCTTTTCCAGGACCAGAATGGTTGGTTCAGCGCCATAGTTAACTTGGACATTCTAGTATAGCGACAATAATATAAACAACACACACGTCATACCAGATACATAAAATGGACAATTTGTTAGGTCTTACGCGGTATTTGTGTAAAGCTTAACGCACACTGGAATATCATTTAAAAGAAAACAAGTAAATTTTAATTATCTAAAATGAGATAAATAATAGTAGAGATCATACATAACTTAATTTTGATTGTACTAAAAAATAAGATATTGTGTAATATAAATAATTTATGTAAGGTTTTTTAGCCTTGAGAGCCTATATAAAATTTTATAACGCATTTAAATTGTGCTTTTATTTCACAGTTGGCAAATGTATCAAATAGTATACTATTTTTATTTCAGAAAAAAATACTTTTTACATCTTTTTTGGTATATAAACTAAAAAGAACTTTCGACTCTACTAAATTTAGTAGAGTACGATAATACCTAAGCCGAAACACGCAATTCACGTTCATTCAATTTGTATGTGAAACAATTATTTGTTATGAAATATGTGTAACAATACTCCTGTAGTGGGAAAGCGCAGAATTATCGGTATCATAAACATATTGAATATCAATGTGCCAGTGTAAGCTACGTACTACGGTGCTACGTCGTAGCGGATCACTCGTAACCGTAGTACGCTACGGCCGAACATTAATATGTATTTGCTACGAGGGCAGATGCCGCCGCTCGTATTTTTGAATATTTTGTTGTATGTCAGCAAATAGCAATTGTAAATATAGCGAAACGTTATATAGTTTTTACAACCGTTTTATACTGCTTAAATATATAAATAAAGTGGAAATGTTACTTACGCGTTCATAATTGAAACCTTTCCTGACTTCGACTTGTATGCGGACGAATGGCAGAAAGTTTTGAATGTGTGCCTAAGTTTCAGTGAGTTCCAGTGAGGGCAACTAAATAATCTAATACTGTTATTAATTCTATCATTATTGTTACAATTATTATTTATTTCCAAAGATTAATTATTATTATTATGTTTTAAATTGGAGATGTACTATTGTTATGTGATTTGTATTTATTCTTTATGTTGACATCAAATTGTTTTATAATATCATTTAATTTGTGTGTGTGTCAATTAGTATAATTGGTTCTGCGAAACCGTTCTATTTGACAATAAATAAATAAATAAATAATTACAAAAAGTCTTTTGTAGGTTACAAGGTTTTTTCGAATTTTATTTGTTTATTTTGTCCAGTACCCTTACAAGGAGTTTTTACATTTCGACGAATATGACTGTTTTAGTATTTGTTTACGTATTTGCCCATACAAATTCCAATCAACGCCCCTAGCGGATTGTGTCAGAACTAGGAAATCGTGGTAAGGGTACAGATAACCTATAAAACGGCTAACTCGGTACTGACAGGACAAGAGAGAGAACTGAACCGATTACATTATAATTTAATCAAGTTTTTTTAAAACTCATGTAAAAACTGTTTTTTTTTTTATAATTCTTTGTATTTATTGATATTTTTTTATTTGTAAAATATATAATCTATAAAAAAATATCTATAACCTTCTAGCTTATAAATATATGTAACAAAAGTTTCATTACGAGATTTCAAAACAAGAAAAAATTTATACTTCCATTAGTTCTGTAAAACAGCAACTACAGAACAAAACAAAAATATAAGTACACATTGATTGAAATGGGAATGTGTATTGTTTTTATAACGAGCTTTTTCAGCCAGTTACATAAACTATTCAAAATTATCAGCGATCTACGTTCAGCAAACATAAATATTAACGTGTTCAGTATGTATATATGTATGTATGTAGAAGTATCATTATGTTTCATGTCAACGACGTATTGTGCAAATAATACTGACGTAAATAATATTGGGAGGTATAATTTATAATGTCTCGATTACGTTGACAAACATTTGATACGATATAAACTGAATTTCGTGTTATTAGGAACGTTTAATATACATTTGAGTACTTGTAGTCTTTATAGCCTGAGATACGATTACTACGTTTTTCTTACATAGATAAAATATATAGATAAACTAGCTGACCCGGCAAACGTTGTATTGCCATATAAATAAAAAAAAATTGAAGATGAACAACCATTATCACTTACGGGTATGAAATATACGTAGATAGTAGCCGATTCTCAGACCTACTGAATATGCATATAAAATTTGGTGAAAATCGGTAAAGTCGTTTCGGCGGAGTACGGTACCTAACATTATGACACGAGAATTTTATATATACGAAGTAGCAAAAGCGGATAAGTGCTCACTGCTGCCCGTAAATATATAGATATTCCAACCAGCTCTATATAGAATGGGGATTCTACCTGACGCTAATCTCAGATGTGTTACGGATCCTGAAGACTAATATCGGTTCATATGTTAGTCAAAGTAAAATGTCATGTTATTTTGTACAGGGATACGGAGGCACTTAGAAATTGTATGTTTAAATATTTTTTTTCTTGTACTACTGTCGAATCGGAACACGACCTCAACTTAGAAGACCCGGTAAAAAATTCAGTGAGTTTTTTCAATAAGTGTGTTTTATATTTTTTTCTTACTATTTCAAGTCTTTTAATATACACATTCCACACACATCCAGAGTGAAGCAGAACTGCTGTACGTTAGAAATAGGTGTGTTAGTAGTGGTACCTTCCCGATTGAACCATACTGGTTTTACTACCTTTTAAATACCTTCCATTAAACTAAACGTAACGTACCAAATCACAAATTCAGTTTTAGGGCGTAATGTTTTAGTGGAGCCTGAATATCAGGCTCGACTGAAACATTACGCTCAATTCCCAACATTTATATAACACATTGGTAAGCACATAATGAAATTAGTCACTGGTGTGAATGTTGGATTCTATTAAACCACAATGCATACTTGTGAACGTTAAATATAGGGCATTTGACTGTAGCTAGGGTGTCTAAACACGGCAGTTTATAGTTACATCTAAAAACGTTTACGTTACCGATATTTGGGTTGAATATCGATATGGAAAACTGTTTTTATTGATCGATATTAGAAGCTTGTTACCAATGTACTATTAGTAATTCCAGTTTTGACATCTACATGTATTTTGGCACAATTATTCGCTTCGTCTCTTTCTCACCTCGGCAAATGTTGAAAGTTGAACAGAGATGTAGCGAATATAAGATTGAAAACGGTTCGGTTATATAGTTTTTGCTACCATAAGTTGATCGTTTGTCTTCATATATTGGTGGTCTTTTGTCCTTCGTTAATAAAATCAACGTATTCAAATATTCCCTAACAGATATCGAAATTTGACAAGTTTTGTCTTATACATAGTCATTTTTGGACCTGTGGTAAGTAAAATATTAGACTGATAAGTTTAATATTAACAGCCGTATAAATAGTGTAGCGATATCGTACTATATAGGGATAGATAAAACATTAGATAGATTGATTTATTAATACCGGCCGTATATACAGTGTATCGATTTTGTAGTATACAATATATTATGAATAAAAACAGTTTTTAGTTAGCTCTCGGTATATAGTCAGCATAATATAGGCTAAGCGTGCCACATCACAAATTCAGTAATTTGGGCGTTATCAAAGCGATCACAGTCGACTGAGCCTGCCGGAAGTCGGCACCAAATTATCCGCGCCGCTTAACGTCCACTGTACGATCGTCTCTATGTAGAGCTGTTTTCGGGCGTGATTACGTTATTGTACTAGATTTGTATATTTCGTGGGTAGCGAGAGACTAGTAGTCAATCTGGGAGACCGAGATTCGAATCCTAGGTACCTCCAATTTTTTAAAGTTAAGTGCGTATTATAAATTATCACTATATGAAGGCAAATGGTATCATCGTGAGAAAACTTACAGGCCTTTGAGATCTTTAGAAAAATCTTAAAGGTGTGCAAAGGCTATCGATTCGCACTTGGCTAGCGCTTAGAACTCTGCCCTACAACCGGACGTACTAGATTTCACGTGTAATTATTTCTAACTAAAAACTCAAACTATTGAAACACTTTGAAGTTAGTAAGCTTTTTGTAGTTCTATTATATGCATAACTTCCGCCATAATAAAGCTAAAATTAACAATTATATTTGATTGATTTCTTTCAAATTCCCATCAATTTAAAAGGCACCTTACAAAATTATATAACAGAAACATATTTTTTGACTACACAATTACACATGTGTTTTTCTTGTAAGTTACATAAAATCATCAAGTAAAATAGAAACACTAGAATCACTTCCGCACTAACTTTCCTTCCGCATTACCCCCTACACACTCCATCACACATAGCAGATAAAATCCCAAAGTGCACTTACATCCATACGCCTATTGTGCTAAAAATCGCGAACAAGGCGAGACGCTCTCAATAGTTATCAATCGGCAGCTCTAATCAATAGAGCGATCGACCCCCGGGGGTCAATGGCCGTCGCCTCCGTTATCAATTATATCGCTTACCTCGGGGTAGCGCCCGGTCAATCAATTATTCGTTCAGTAACGCGTATCGGTAATTTATCGGTGCCGTACGGGCGTAAGTTACAGTGTATTATATCACCTATTATTGTTCTACGACTGGACATTTGTGTCGTATACGAATCACAACATTTAGAAGTAGATAAGTGCTTCTTGATATAGTACAGAAGTTTCCTATTTCTTGCTTCCGAGCATGTAGCTCATGTGATGGTAACAGGCTTCATGATTATCCGTAATCAATCTCAGATAATAGAAACCTATACAGATAATAGATAAAGTATACCAGAATGTTGAAACGTTTTGAATAAATAAGTCTCCCTTAGCACACCCTTCAATCCGGAATACAGCGGCGCTGAACACTGCTGTTATTAGACAGAAAACGGTGGATGTACCTCCTTACTGTAAGGATATTTACTATCAAAATTTTCACAAAAGTCTTATGTACATTAAGATACTACTTTTGTACTAAAAACACGGCTATCTAGTCATGTAGTTACACTGTTCAGTAAATTAATTATTCGTTGAGGTGAGTCTCACGTACTGTAATTTATAGCCGTAGGTTGTATTTAGTCTACGCTTTATTGTGCCTGATGGTAATAAAATGAAGGCCTGGAAAGGTAGAACAGTAATGACTTACCATCAGTTCACCGAATTTCTGTTTGATATATTAATCTTATAAAAAAGCTTAGACACACATAATATAAGCAATAAAAAGTCAAATTAAAACGAAAATAGAAAGCGAATTCAATAAAAATGTCACTTCAAAAATTTTGACCAATGGCGGGATTAAAACGTACAAATAAAAATTCAGAACCCATTTAACATAAACGGCGTTTGCATGAAACTAAAAGGCCAAAGGCGTTTTAGGCCGACGCGCGACACCGGAACTTTCAACGCCAATAGTTTCATTCATAGTGGCGATTACAAAGAGAAAATCGCAAAAAACCGCTCGTTTTTTATTGTCCCCCGACGGCCGCAAATGGTTCCACCCGACATATGTGACATGAGTAAACTTAGAACAGTTCCAACTGTGATTTGTCGTTGGCCGCTAGAAAAAACCGCCCGGTGACCGATTGCGGTCGAATTGTTCGTCGCACGTTTTATTCGTCGGAGGTTTTACAAGAATAGTTTTGTGACGAACCGGGCGTGATGCGATTTTAATGGATCGTTCGTTTTTTCCGACGCGCTTACTTGCCGGCTTGATTTTTTGCGTCGGCCGCTTTTTCATTTTTGTTGAGGACATCATCACATGGGCAGATAACCTACTTTGTTTGAATATTCCTGTGACATACTTTCATAAATATTTTTGGAGACAAAATATACACGCTTCAAATCCTATATTTTTACATTAAAGACGAGTTTTAGGCTGTATTATTTCAATTAATTAAACCGGAAACGAATTATTATTGAAATTCATTTAATTGTGTTATTTGCCATTTAAAAAAAAAACTGACTGATAAAAAATAAATATGATGTCTGTCAGTAAACTTGTAAAATTATGAGTAAGTAATAAGTTTCGCTTAGGTAAGAGTATTTTGAATGAAGAACTTGCTCAGTAGAGCTGGGATCAGTTCAGTTGGTAGTTCCTTTTTTCTTCAAAATTATTGCATGTAATAGGCAAAAAATTACATCACGTGAATGTGCACTTTAAAAAAAATATCAATTTTTAAAAATATAACAAGTAAGAACATAAGTGATATACGAAAACGAATTAAACTCTCCACCGGATGACGTAATCTTCTAACTCGTTAGGTATAAACCCTTTAAGATGTATCACTTCCATCAGGCCGGTCCTCTGCCGTCTCATTCATCTTAATTTGCTTCGTAATCGTATCATGAAGTAAATTAATAAGCATATTACTAACTGAGTGAGAGCCAAAGGCTTCGGAAGTTAGGGTTGCCAAGTTTATGTATCGGGATAGATAGGATATGTGAAAATTGACGTTTTGCACTATTGATGACCACTAACAGTACTTTACGATTAAATACGAGAAAAGAAATTAAATTTGATCCTTATATCAACACAATAAGCCGATGTTTACTATTTCTAATCCGTTCCCACATCGTGTTGGTCATATAATAGTTGAAATTGTAACGGGATTTTTACGAAAGAAACGTATGACATAGTGTTTTACCACTATACCCCGTTTGTACCCCGAATATACCTAAAATTAGTAACAGGAAAATTCTTTTGACATCAGTTCAATTATATAATTCGATTTAAATCGCATTGCTGTTTAACTATCATATATAAATGACACATAAAACATTTATTAAATCTAAATGTACATTGCTAAAAATTCCGGGACTGTCCAACTAAAGCCGCCGACGTGGCAACCCTACATCAAATTGAGGTTAGGTTAGGCGAGATATAATTTGCATAATCACCGCCTACTTAACCACTGTCCGGGATATTAATCACGGCGCGCATATTTTGTACGCAAAGTGGGGTGAAGGCGTAAAATTGTTTTACGCATGCGATTGCACGGGTGTTTGCGTAAGTATGCATGGATGCATGCATAATTGAACGCCATCAATTAGCCGTGCAACAGCATGCTGAAGAGCGTAGAGCTGTTAAAACGTAAGTTATTTTTTATTAAAAACAATGTTGTGCGTGTTTCGAATTGTAAATTAATATTTAATCGTTAATTGTAAATTGTCGCTAATTGTCTGGAATTGCAATTGCGTTTGGAAATTAAGTATTTGGTTGAAATAAATATTATGAGTTGACTTTATGTTTGTTCAAGTATCACATAAATAATCGTTTTCTTAATTAAGTACACTTATTAAGAACCAATTTACTTCTCTGTGAGGGCGGCCCCTGAATCTTAAGAATATCAATATTTGGTTTAAAATGACATCTTTTATTTGGATTAATTTTATTATTTGTTATAATAGGTTTAAAGTTGATGGGTATATGTATTTAAGTTTACGACCTGGAGGTCTGTGAGGATGAGGGTCTAAAAGTTCTCCCTGAGAATTTTACTTAAGTAGGACTCCAATATAGAGTTAGTAGTATTTAAGATTGATTACAAATATCCATGGGCGGTAATTCCCACTTAACATCAGGTGGACTGTACACTTATTTGCAATTTCTACATAAATACATATATATATCAGTTAGACAGTATATTCGTTTCTTAGGTCTATATTATGACTATCTTTCTTAGGTATATATATTGTTCTGTTATTTTTATCAAAACAAAGGGCAGAGCGCTAGATTGGTTTCGCATGTAGCCGGCGGTGTTCGGCTACTAATTGACAGCACGAGTGAAGTCACTTACCGCGGCGCTATCGCCGGCACCTCTTATATCGAGACGAGGCTTCTGGAGGCATGCGAAGTGATTTTTGTTGTTCAAAGTTAAGCGATGTTTCTTTTTGTTTATTATGAACATCGGATTACTTTTGTACTCGACTGTAGGGTAATGTTTTTCGAGTACATAAGTTTGTTTCATTCTTTGGCATGTTCTACAGGGTAAACGGATTAACGGATTTTAACATGTGGTGTCGATGATTTCTTTTTAAGTTGGCGGGTTGTCGTTTTAATATATATTCATTTGTTTATATGTTATTGGCTAACTATTCTATACGATGGGAGTGGCAAACAACCACACAATATAAGTGGCAATTGCCGCCCATGGACATGTGCAATGAATCCCACAAAAGATTAGAGTACCACCTGAGTCACAAATGTTTTGCTATCCCTGAAGAATAAGTTGGAACACTTTAAATACGTCAATGTGACGTTTTTGTTAAAAATATTGATTTTTAATACACGCATTCGTTTACAGCTCTACACTCAGTTACAGTTGTTTTTCAATTGAGTTCTGCATGTCACAACAAAAAAAAAGAAGACAACGAATATTAAAACACACAAAAACAATATAAAAATAAATAAACAGAACACAAAACGATTTAAATTTCAACGTTTAAAATATTCCCCGTGGCATTAAACATCGGGCCATAAAAGGGGGAATTTTAAATCAACTCAATACCTGCGCTGTATGGAGTGTCTATCGGGGGCTCGTGTGTGTCCCGAAACAATATTTCTAAATAAAATACCTCCGTTGGGGACTTGGGGGTGCGGCGCAAATTATAAGCGACGACATAAAGGACAAAAATTTCAAACAGTTTTAATTGTTTATTTAAACGTTGTCACGTGTTATGGACACTACTCTTTCTCTTACGAAGGTACGAAGGAACGTCCTCTAAAATAAACGACTCTACTAGAACTGCCTTTTAAGCGAAGCTCTATGTTCAGTAATTGACTTTTAAGAGCTGATAGACTAGTCTAAAGTAATTTACAAAAATGTTTTTTGTATAAATTACAATTTACATGCGTAGATCTATATTTAGGTTCCATCGACACTATCATCGATCGATATATTATTACTACATTCCATTGCATCAACAGTATTACAATGATCATCCTGAAATACGAGGACAGCTGAAATTTGGACATATACGAGTATACATATTATAACGAATTTGGACATATTAGGTCTATTCATACATTCATTCTTACATTTCATTATTTTTATCTTTTACTTATCTATATGCAAAAAAGCAAATCATCCGCTACATCTCGTACCTTGCGACCTAACGTCAAGATAAAAAAGCCCTATCGCCAACGCGGTATCGCCCGCATTATATTTAAGTGGGTAGTTTGCGAGAAAAACAGCGTATTGTTGTTGGAATTGAAAATAAACCCCCACTCCTTAGATATATCGCGACGACCGAATAAAGCAAGTCACGCACTATCCGACGACGATTGATCGGTGCAACGATAAAATGCAGACTTCACACTTAATTGAACAGAGCTTAATTTAATAAAACTTTTATATTTATTGATAATGAAAGCATTACGCCTCTAATAAGGATGATATGTAAACCCTACGAAATATGATCAAGTTATGATGTCCTTGAAAACGAAATTTAAATAAGCTGTATTAAATAGGACTTTTCTGATATATAGATACAGGTTACAAATAAAACAATAATGTTTAAGGATGCTAACTTATACTTGGGGCAATTTATCAGTTAGTGTATAAGCCGTTTTATATCTTTTATATACCACTATTTCTTATCTACTGTACAGTATCTATTGTGCAGTTTACTGTTTTGATTCCGAAGCCTCCCGCATGTTATCGCCATCGCCCAGGGTCGACTGGCGGAGAATGCCTTTAGGCATTAAGTTTACCCTTTGTTACACTAGTTTAAGGTGTTACAAGAAATTAAATAAATAAATATATAAATATATTTTTTATGTAGGTAATGTATATATCATTCACTTTTACTCAGACTTCATGTTGCAGTTTAATATTGTTATACTTAAAGTATTTGTGAAAAAGACGTGTATAAATAAAGTTACTTAAATTATTTACAACATACAATACCAATGTCCGGTTCCGCAGCTTACGTCACGGAAGAGCGGGTAGTGTGTAAGCGGCTTTACGTGAGCCGATCGTTTTCCGCTTCCTACGGCCGCACTAGCAAACAATTGTTTGACGTTTGACGTTAGCTCGTAGGAAATAGTGGGAGCATAACATATAAAAAATGGTTGTCTGTCGATGATTCTAAAACAATCCATTTTCAATAAACTTCTATATTAAGTACGAAAAATATATTTTAAGTGATACGTCAATTTAAAAAATTAAAACTGCTAAATCAACTTGGACGGGAAGTTTGACCTAAAAGTATTGAATTTAAGAGAGGTGATAAAGGCTATTTCACACTTTGAAAATATGTAAGATAAGTTAGGCTAGATCAGTATTTAATTGAAAATTAATAAAAAGTCTCCAAGATTTGTAAATCGAGAATAGTTTCAAAACCCAACCTAACCTAAACTATTGTTTGTAACGAAGTCGGTAAAAACGTTTAATTATTATTCATTTGTCAACCGCGCCCACACAGTACAAATATACAACAGTATGAATTTACCTTAATTTGTCTATTGCATTTTCATGGATAATATTTAAAATGGGGCGAGTAAAGCACCATTTAAATTCCCCTTCTTGTAGTACTAAACACATATTGGCAATAGGAATACGTTTGTATGACACCGAGGGGAGTAGTTTTACCAACTTACCTTTCAGCAAGGAGAATAAAATGTTATAAAAAAAGAAATTGCTATTCTTTGCTGTTATTACTTCCTTATTGGGATGTAAAATGTATGAAATAAACAATTTAGTAGCGGCTTAATGGGAATATTAAAATACAAGTAATAAGGTCATCAACCCATTATTGTTCCACTGCTGGGCGCAGGTTTTTTCTTAAAGTGAGAGGAGTTTGGGTCATAATCCACTGCGCTGGTCAAGTTCGAAATAAAAACGCTTACTACACTCACAGCCCCCACACTAGGTTTCCCTGTGTCGTAGGTGCCATGGACACACACAAAACCCAGACCCAGAAACATAAATCTAAATTCTGTCTGTCTGTCTAGCCGGGAATCAAACCCGGGACCCTCAGCGCGTCAGACCGATATGGCGATCGCTCCGCCACGCGGGTCGCCGTGCCGATAGCCAACTTCTTTTCGAATACTTTCAGTCGTGTAGGGATCCTGACAGTGATTTCCTATACCGTTACAGCAAGTGTTAATTAATTTGTACGTTACCTTTTAAAACGTTTTAGCCCTACAATATTTGTATTTCCTTTACGTCACGTATGTGCAAAGTTTTAATTCATCGATCAAACTGTGCAGATTAATTCCGAGGCGTCAAGCGCACGGCACTTTCTGATTGTTCACTCGAAACCGGTTAAACCGGGCGAACCTGTTAAAACTAGTTAATCCGGTTATATCTAGTTTGAAAGTATAATAAAGTTATACAAACAGATCAATGTTTGGTTGATCGAACGCAACGAATGGGCTTACAATGGATAAATAAACTTTATATAGTAACAAAATAAATATAAACAAATTAAAAAAGATGATCACTATCGTACAACTTACGTCATTCATTATTATGTACTGAAGATAGATTTCTCTACAACATAACCAAAATAGAACGTGTTTTATGAAAAAAAAATATAAAAAAATGTAATACTTTACGTCGAAAATATGTTCAGGTTTTTATTTATCTCTCATCAAATTAAGGTACCATCAAAATAATGTCACATAAAAATGATAAGGTAATGCGTGCAATAAAGCATAATTTCTAACGTAATAAAATATCTCACATCGCGGAGTGCTTACGCTGATTACGGAAAGCACTTATCGCTTACAATTTATTCATGACTCGTTATGATAAAGATACTTAGATGACAGTAGGTACGTATGTACGTGAGCGTAATGATGCGAGGGATATAAAAAAATGGTTAAGAGTGGGCGGATTCATGAATTCTGGGTTCTTTGTCATTACAAGTATGTTTTGTTGTGTATGTCGGAGATGGACGGCTCTCATCGACATCATTGATAGAATCTATGGGTTTTGTGGGCATTGTCATAGGGTACAGTAATGACGGTATTTATTGTTCTTAACATTTATAACTTCGGATTTACAAAATAACTATACTATATTACTACTATTACTTTACAAACAAAGTTCAAGCAGCAGGTTCAAGGTTAAACGCTCCAAAGAACAATAAACTAATGATCCACCTCGATCACTCACATCAGTTCTTATCAATGTTTCCCCACAATGCCGCCACATACCTCGACTCCACTTGAGATCTCTTAAAAGGCTCTACTCCGATTCAACATCTAATACGATAGCTATACAATGAATGTTAAATATAATTTAAAACAATATTCCCTTCGATTGATCAAGTATCAATAACATTACTAAAATACTAAAGTAACAGTAAGTCTAGCTATATTCAATAACTTCCATGTTATATTCGACTCTTCCTCGGCCATTTATTTATCTATATATACTACCCGACCCGTGCCCACTTCATTGAGCGTTAATTATATTTTGTGATGTAATTATGTTGTGAGAACTAATACCTTTAGATAAATTGAGGAACGTTTACAATCTACGTTTTTATGGAGGCCTATTATATCTGCCGATTATTAATGATATATATGATCAGTAGTGTCCACTTAATATTTGGTTAATATCTCAATAATTGTATTTTAAAATAAAACGTTGAACAAATATAAATACGATTATTAAAACCAGAACGTAATATTTATTTCATTATAACTATTAGTAGATTTTTAACAAACCATCAATTCCCGATCCCCGTCCTTACTTCGGGGCTTAATAGAACCCACATAAACCCATTAAAAAATTACATATTCATAATAAATCCGTACAAAACATGCGTCGGCTTAATGATGTAAGAAATATGAGAGCACCTCGCCTCAACTCTCGACAATGCGCTCCCTTATTACGTGTAGGGATGTTAAAGTAAAGAAACATATTATCGAAGTTAATAAAATGTTTCGATAAAAAAATCTGTACCAAGCTTTAGTGTTCAAACTAAGTTAGAGATATCTGTTCAGATGCCCCGTGTTTTTGGACACGGTTTATGTGTATTTATAGCATTATACCGTACGGAATACTAATATGGACTATGGTATAGAAAGCGTACTTTTTTAAACGTTACATGTTCATTTTCTGATTCGAAGAAAAATGCGAAAATTATTGAAACGAATATATTTCAAGAAATAATATTAAAAATTCTTTAGCATGTTTCAAATACAAATTGTTTACAGATTCTCATATAAAGCTATAAGCTGTGCCTTAAGCAGAAAATCTTTCTTTATCTTACAGGTACGCAAATACGCAAAGGTAGGTAAATTTTTTATATACAATGATTCATATTTTAATGAGTACCATTAAATTTATCGACATTTTTTTATAAAATTATTCATTAAACTTTTATCCATAAAAAATATCGATAAAACTACAAACACCTCACTAAGTGACTCTACGGCGTAGCATCCCGTAATAATACAAGCGGCGCTTGCAGATGAAATTTCGCGGTCGCCGGCGATTCCAGCCGAGGCGGGCTTGAATTATATCGAACAATTTTATGTGGCTTGCTTCTAATGTTGTATACTTATTGACTAGCTATCCTATTATTGCTTTACTGCTGCACGGGTTTCTACTCGAAGTAAGATTTAGGCCATAGTATGTCATGCTGGGACATGGGTCTCTTCTCAGAATGAGAGGAACTTAAGCCACACTCTGCTCGCAAATTGATAGGCTTTATAAAACTTTGAGATTTTTTTAAGGAACTCTTATGAAGAAAATGTTCACGAAATTTATTTACGTTTTTTTTACCTTTAAACGAAGTGATGGTTAACTTTTAATACCACATAACTTGGAAAAACAAGGTCTGCGCGCTTGGAATTCGAACTGACTTACTGATTAAGAGGCCACTGCTGCTACTATCACTGCTTTTATTCATATACATATTTAAGTTTAACTTTATTCGTAAGTCGGCTAGATTACAACTTGACTTATTTACAAACAATTTATGTTATATGGTGTTGTCTCTTAGCTTAGTAAAGTAGTTAATTATTGAAAAATGTTGATGAAAAACAGTTCTATTTTAAAACTTGAACGTTGGCGTTAGCGAAGCCTTATTAATGGCAACAGGCAATAGCAGTCTAGACGTCTCAATTCTAAAAATAATAGTTTCCAAATAAGTAATTAATTTTTATAGTTTATAGCGCTCGTAAAATGGCTATAAAAATTGGATATTATTGAGAATTGTAGCTTAGCAATATTGCCACCACCGCTCTCTTGCTGCAATATAGTCCGCTAAATAGAGAAAGTTGTACAGCCAAAAGGTGGCAGAACCCTTTATGGTTTGACACCGGCGGCACCACCGCCACACCTATTTCTACCCAATAACAGCAGTCTTAAGCGCTGCAATGTTCTGGTATGAAGACTGTGGTAAGGGAGACATAATTATGTACCTTTCCGAGGCGTTCCAGCTTAGTACTCACGGGTAGCGGCGCGTCTGTGGCCGACCTCAGGTAGGAATATCTAATCCTATCTGGAGTTGATCACAGACGTCCATGGGCGGCAGTAGCCACTTACCATCAGGTGGACTGCATGCTCATCTGCTATTCCGATATTATAAAAAAACGGTAAAATCTTGATAAATACTTTCTTTTTGTTTCATTATCATCGTCTTATTTATTGCAGCGCATCTGTAATATTGCACTACATCACGGGACATTGATGGCGTGGATGGTAATAAATTGCCACTAATCTAGCCCCCATCAGAATCCCTTACATAATCGTTCCAAGTGATATGTACCTAAGTATAGATATGTAATCCTAGTGATTCGCAAATGTATCAGACGCACCTCCCACACGGGCCCGGATTAGCGGGGGCCAGACAGTAATCAGATTGATTACTTCGACCGCCCCGATATAAATTACACTGAAAAAGAGCTACTAAGCCCTAAAGGTAATATACGGCTCTGAGTTTTAACGCGCAATAGAGCGGCAATTTTGGGTGTACTCTGAGATGCTCGGGAATGAAACGATTATACCCATATCGAATATGTATGTTTATTAGAGTACTCGTATGTATGCTTTTATTGCGGTTTTGGAGTTCCGTACCCAAAGGGTAAAAACGGAACCCTGTTACTAATACTAAGACTCTGCTGTTTGTCCGTCTATAACAGTACTCCTGAACCGTAATAGACAGTAGGCTATTAGGACAATAAATATATATGTATCTCTGTAAGATATCCCATTGACCAACACGACCTTATATGCCATATGTAAAAAAAGACAGTCCCACTGTGTAAGCCGATTTTCTGTGTTATGGGTGTCATGTACGCCGGAATCCAGATCTAAATTCATCTGTCTGACCAGGAATCAAACCCGGAACCCTCTGCGCATCAGGGCGGTATGGTAAAGGGGACCTCAAAAATGACTGATGTCACCCACAAATGTAATCAAATTGATTACACCTCGGACCATTCTAATCGCGCCCCATAAGGGTCGACACGTCTAACCATGTTAACGAATCACTGTGATTACGCGCGGTACCCTTAGGGGAATAATTTGCGCCGGACCCCTGTGGAACCTTACACCGTCGGTTACGAGTTATAGGCGAGGGGACGGACCATAGAGTGAGGATGGAGTAGTATTACCTGCTGGTGTTGAATGGAAACAATAACGATGTGGTCGTATGACTCTATGTGTCATAAGTCGTATGAGGTCGTGCACGATTTATGTAACTCTTTTTCTGAAGTACTTTCTGTACCATAATTCCAGAGCTATATAAGTTATAATTTTGCTATGTTAGTTATTTATAACATTTGATAATGAAAAACATCTACATTCGATATTTTCATCGGAAACATAGCTAACTGTTAACTAACAAATAGTAATTATTGATTAATAAAAATAGGTTTCCATCGTCATTAACAAACAGATAATTTGATATAAATTTTTGCATCTGCATTAAATATTGTTTATCGCCTGTTATAAATATTTATCCATCAGTCCGATGTTTAGCCTAGCAAACTTCATAATTTTATAATTTCTGCCTACTAGAATCGTCAAACCTCGGTCTTGGGGAGACAATATATAGGAAGCAATTATGATAAATACCGAACGTATGTCTAGCCCAGTTATGTTAGTTCTAATTCACGTCATTTCTTTTACTTATGTGATCTATGGCACAGAGGGACGTAATCGTCCGCTTGCGGTGACAATACGCTCCCTCATTTTGTGGGAGACAATGTAATATAATAAGGCTGTTGGTTTTTCATTTGTGAAACGAGAACACAATTTGTCAGCGTATCGAAAATTTTCCCGATCGAGTTTCAGTGGTAGGGGATTTGTAATTATGTAGGGGTAATTTTCTACTTTTTTTTAAAATTAATTTTCAATTTTTAGGGTAACCAACTTTTTGTCATTTGTTTGCATAAACAATTGTTACACATCATTTTTGTACTTATAAATTGAAATATATTCGACTTAATGATTAATAGTTTCACACCTTAAACAGGTATACTTGTAAATATATTTTTTCTTAAAAAATATACTTTATTGTCTATTATGTTTATATTATAAATAAGTTTCTGGCGATAATCTTAGTAAAATTCATTATAATGGATCATATTTCATGAATTCCTTTTAAATATTAGGTACGTTAAAAATTTAGTGCTTGTTTTTACTTATCGCTGCACCATGCTTAAATTACGTCGAATGTAAGGAACATCCACCTGTAACAAAGAGAAAAATGTGTTATTAAAAATATTAAGTAATATACACATATACATACATACATACATATTACAATCTTATTTATTAAAACATTTTAAATACATCATAAGTATTTAATTTTAAAAACACATTAAAAAGACTTAATATCCTGTATAATCAAATCTCATATCCATACAATATGTTATGTGTAAAAATATAATGTTGCATGAATAATACTATAAAATTTCCTTCAGACTTATTACTTCAAAAATTATATATATTTTCGATTATTTATTGCTTCTTTTGGTCCTACGACGCCACGACAAGCGGTGTTAGATAACTGATATACAAAAATAATTCAGCACACAATTAACTTTGAATACAAATAATATTTTAATTTGATGATACTCAATTCCCCAGTTGTAAGTGAATTGTTCAACTCCAAACAACTTCCTTACAACTTTTTAACAACCACTAGAACGTTTTTGTTTACGTTGAATTATAATTATGTTTACGTTGTTCCATGTTTACGTCGATTCGTATAAACAAAACACTCGCGCTATCGTACCCCCGCCCGGCATTATAAATCTCGGCAGCGCTACTACAAGTCACCGAACATCCTCTGTTTTAGCATCATTAAGTCGGCGGTGCGGATTAATGAATAATTAATGATAAGTCGCCATGTTGGTTCCGAATGCGGTTTCATTTTCATTTGATTGTTTATTTGCAGTTCCGCTCCGAGCGGGGTCCGTGACGTAAACATAAACAAGATAAGTGTTTATTATATTCAAATCGTTGTTAATCATTGATTTTTACATTTTTTAATATATCAGAATCTCACCAGTAAGGTGTTCATTTACATACAACTAAAAATCAAATTTAAGCACTCACAGATCAAACTTTTACATCAATTTGTAAAGATAACGAACATTTTATTCATTTCTATTAAAAATCTCGTCAAAAACAAATATTTTATGTAATGTTACAAAAATAAAAACAATACTTTATTTCGAATATTTTATATTCAACAATTTCGGCTCTAATTCTCACGGCCCATTCCCATCGTATCTCTATTTTTGAACTAGTATTTTATTCGCCCGCTAAAAACGAATGCCCGTGAGCCAACTGCGCAATAAACATTAAACTGGTCATATTTGTTACATTGTTATATGTTTTTGTACGATTCGTTGTATAGTGTTGTAACATTGTTATATTGTTATTTGCGATCCATTGTATTGTTTGCGCACTATGGCCCGCAAACTTCAGTGATTACCCGAATGCGAATGGGTGTTATTTAATTTTATGTGCAATTGTTGTAAATAAACTTTGTTTATTTGTTTGTGGTGCAATTTTTACGTTTTATCCACTTTGTATGGAGTGATCGCTGCATTCGTACCGCATACAGTGAATCATTGAACTGTAAAATTATTTAAAATATTAATTTGAATGCTGACGAAATAAAAATTGTTTTGACAGGCTTATGTTGCTTAACGTTTATAGTATCGTATATTTGTAACATAATGGGTAGCCGTATGTATATTATTTTTATTGATTGGATAATGTAAACAAAATCAAAATTTAAAAAGAACAGATTTCAAGTTATCAGAAAACCAACATTAAACAATAATGATAAGATTTCTGAAGGTGGTAGAACACTTTGTGGTTGGACTCCGGCGGCACTACCGCCACATCTATTTCTGCCTAGTAACAGCAGTTTTAGGCGCTGATGTGTTCCGTTTTGATGGGTGTGGTAAGGGAGACATACTTTTTAGAGGCGTTCTAGCTTAGTCCTCAAGAGCCTCTTAGCGCATCTGTGGCCGACCTCAGGTAGGAATATCTAATCCTATTTGGGGTTGATTACACATGTCCATGAGTGGCGGTAGCCACTTACCATCAGGTGGACTGCATGCTCGTCTGCTACTCCTATATTATGAAAAAAAAAAAGATGACAAAACATATTGCCCGTCTTTACTTATCAGAACGAAGTATGTGTTCAATACTATAATTATTATGAACGAAGGTGGTAGAAATAGATGTAACTTTGATGCTATTATGGAATAGTATCACAAATAGCTTTACCAATTCGATTCGGAGGCGGTAACAGAAATGATCGCCTTATAAAGGACAGACCAAAAGCAAATTTGTTTTAAAAACACATAAAAATAACATATTTTCCTTTCAATGAATGAAACAGCAACAATGTTCTCTGTCATCATAATTTTCGCCGATCGAGGAACACGACGTCGATTTCAGAAATAAAACAAGAGGCACGCTTCTATTTGCATCACCCTTTGTAAAAAGAAAGGGAGGAAGCCGAAGACAAAGAACGTTTCTTCACTTTTTATTTTCAATTTTGCAAACGGTTGTTGTCATCTTTGTGCGTTCTCTGTTTTTCACTGTTTCTGAGCATGTGAATGGCAACCGTGCAATTGGTTGGTGGTACAACGAGTTGTATGTATTTTAAGTAGCAAACAAAAATGAAGTCTACCTGGTGGTTAGTGCATTGCCTTGCGTTTCTGGATATTAAAATAATCTCAAATAGAATTGGACTTTTGGCTTGAGGTCGTCCATTGATGCGTTGCTCCATCTAGAAGCTAAGTTAAACGCATGTCGTGATTGACTCTTGGTCAATTAACAATTGTCATAATGAACATATAAATAAGGGCGGTCGTAATTATGTTTATGTGGATTACATACTTATGAGTTTCTTATGAACCTAGGCATAATCATATACTTGTCGTTGTAATTTATTTATAACACGCATATGACTGGCTGGCTTCTAACTCGCACACGTACAAATTAACTTCGAACCTTAAACCTCCGGAATGGGTCACCGGTTCATATCTATCACTCATAGCACTAAGTTTTCACTGCTATATAACAAGTGGTATATGTTAGACCAACATTACATAGTCAGTACACAAAGCCCTTTGGGCGAGACAGCGTTGAATCGCTCACATAAGACAGTCCTTTGTGTCTATTGTCAATAGCCATCACGGACAGTGATGAGATGACGTGATGCATCAATATATGCATCATAGTACTGAGATAATGTTAAGGGACGTGTTACATGTACTGATATTTTATGTCAATATGCACAACTATTTACAAAGTCTTAGGAATCACAGATTTAGGTTAGGTTACATTTTCAAAATATTCGTTAGTAAATAAAGTATTTTTAGTAATCCTTACGTTGCACGATAGTTTTAAATAGTTTATTTCATCGTCATCCATTAAAATGTTATAATTTTTAGTTACTACAGTAAGATTATTTTTAAGTAGGTATATGGTACATATTATGATTGATGTTCCAACAGTTATTTTCTTAGAAAAAATGTTCTAGCTTCTGCTATTACAGGAAACACTTGCAAGTGATTTTATGTATGATGTAAATAACTATAATGGACTTACAAAATCTATTAAGTTTTTTATGCTTAAGGTACTTTTACTGTCGTGCCCGCTGGCAAACATTAACCCTATTAAATGTTATTTGTCTAACTGACCTAATCTTGTCATACTATTTATATGGAGAGCTAATCTATTTCTGCCTCATAATAGCAGCGTTAAGCGCTGCTATGTTCTGGTTTGAATGGTGTGTAAAGGGAGACATACTTTTCTGAGGCGTTCCAGCTTAGTCCTCAGTGGTAGCGGCGCATCTGTGGCCGTTAGTTAGAAATGTCCAAACCACAGACCTGTATTTTGTATTTAGATATAGGTCTGTGGTCTAATCCTATCTGGTGTTGATTACAGATGTCCATAGGTGGCAGTAGTCACTTACCATCAGTTGCACTGCATGCACGTCTGATACTTCTGTATTATATACAAAAGCTAAATTAAAAATTGTACTCGGTTGTAAATTTGAGTGACACCGCAAGCGCAGGCTAGTATTAAATAAGCCCGGTTGTTGCGGTAATGCAACCAAATATTTCCCGAATTACCCGAGTTAATTATGGCATGGAATTCTACACTTTTATCGTATTTCGCAGAATAATTTATATCAGTGGAAATCGCATTTGTTTTTCTTGTTGTCAGTTGAATATGATATTCCATCGGTCGGTGGTCTATCCCACAGGAATTTATGTGGGAGTAGGCGCAATTATTGATATTCGAGCACGGAAGAGCGCGTGTAATTGCATTATAAATAAAATATTGTTAATATAATTCAGTACGTTTCAGAATTTTAGTTCTGTAAATATTTTTGAGTAAGAACAGAAACGTCGTTGCTTCACAGTCAATAATACTAATTCACATTAGTTTGAAACACATTCAACGTTCATTCATTAGTTTATTTTTAACGTATAAGTGCTATATAATATAATTCTTTATTAAAGGAATTATTTAAAACACTCAAATCCCACGTTAACGTTAACTTTCAAACAGAAACTCTTAAATCTTTATTTCGATTTTCGAACCTTAATGTATACGTTATGTAGTTAAGTAAGAACTATAAACACCAACGACCATCAAAATAATAAAGCAACAAAAAAGCATAACAGCCGATTTATAACCTCTTACTTGATTACGAAGTGTCGTAAAAGTTAAAAGGAGCCGCCATTCTTGTTTTGGCAAATCTGTATTTTATTGGCATGTATCCGTTTTACGCATTAAACTCTTAGCGGAGAGGGTGCCTAGTAAAATAAGTTTTTATATGGAGCACCGAAGTTGGGACATAATTTGGGGAGTCCCAACTTTCCGAGAAGCCGAGCGGTTAAGCCGAGTGTACATTGCTAGATTAAGCCGACGTTGAAATTTTAATTATAATCGTATTCGTACTTAACTTGACGATTTCAGTTGAGTTTTGTGACGGAGTTTGTTGAGAAGCTCGTGGTATATGTTGAGTTTGTATTCTATTCTAATATCTTATGATTTTATTTTAATACTAGCTGACTCGGCAAACAGTGTGTTGCCATATAAATAAAACAACGTTAAGGGTGAACAACCCTTATCACTTAAGTGTATCAAAAATAGACAGTAGCCGATTCTCAGATCTACTGAATATGCATATAAAATTTGGTGAAAATCGGTAAAGCCGTTTCGGAGGAGTTCTGTAACTAACATTGTGACACGAGAATTGTATATACAGGGTGAATTTTTCAAACGGGCCTTCAGGGCCAAATCCGAAACTATAAGGATTAGCGAAAAATGCTGAAAGGAGTTACGAGGCCGATTTTGATAAAAACTAAAACTGCATCATTCGTTTTTAAAAATATCTTTTTCCCTAGCCGGGAATCGAACGAGTTCATTTTGAAAAAAGTACACCCTCTATTTTATTCCACTATCTGATAGTGTTGCTTATAAGGATCAAATTCTGGGAAGTAATGTTATGTGACAAATTAAAGGAAAAGTAAAATTTTGAAGAAAATACATTTTTTTTCATACATTGGCATACTAATCCTTAGGGGTTAAACATAACAAATGACTTATGTATAATTCTTTAGAAACATACGTAAGTCATACCATTGAAGAATTTGTTGGTTAATCAACTAATTATTCGATGTTATTACCATGACATACGGTTTAGTATGAGAAAGTAATAGTTTGGCAAATAAGTTACCGCCGTTTTTAGGATTTATTTTTTAATAAAAACAGATAACTGATTAAATAGTAAATTTTTATTGTTTGTTGTTTACAACTTCGTTTCAACGTTGAATATTATTTTCTATATCTCTTTGTTTAGTAATCCGAGTGATTTGACTCGAAAAAGTCATTCTCGCAAATTGTCAACTTTACATCTGTATTAAACAAATCTCCGCCCATAGCAAGTTAAATCTATTATAATGGTCCTAAAAATAACCTTAAAACTAAGTCGGACATAAAAATATAAATTCTTGGAGATGAAAACATCTCTTTCAAATGATTTGAAACATTGAGCTAAAAAAATTGTTAATACGCGAAATGTTTAAATTGATGAATGGCGGGAACTTAACTGCCAAATTAATACGAAAAAATATGTATTTTCTTAAAATTGAGGCTTTTTCTTTAGTTTGTCATCTATCATTACTTCCCAGATTTTGATCCTTATAAGCAACACTATCAGATAGTGGAATAATATAGAGGGTGTATATTTTTTTGAAAATGAAAAAAGTAATGATGCAGTTTTAGTTTTTACCAAAATCGGCCTCGTAACTCCTTTCAGCATTTTTCGCTAATCCTTATAGTTTCGGATTTGGCCCTGAAGGCCCGTTTGAAAAATTCACCCTGTATATGATGTATTTACATAGACCTACACGTACATTATATACATGTAGCTCTAAGATTTATATAATATTGCGTGAATTCACTATTGTAAATTGACATTTTAATAAGTTAAACTATATAAATGCCACTTTATTCTACATTCAAAATAACAGATGCCGGCGTATAGTATTTTCGATTACTGTAATTATTTTCGTTTTAATGTCCATATTATTGGAAAAGTTAAATTAACAATGTATTGCGACTGCAGCCAATTTGTATTCATTATGAATTTAAAAAAGACTATGTAGGGAATCAAATTCTAAAACCAGTGTAATGACACCCCATTTAAACGTAAAACGAAACCACCCTAACAGAAATACCTCGAAATTCCCAAACTCAGGTTAAGTAACAAAGTATGTCCACATCTTAACAATCTTGAGGGGAATGAGACCAGTGAATCAATAGATCATAATAAATTCCCCCACTCGAGGGCCCGTATTTATACACGTGAAAAAGTATAAGTAACGGCGAAACTTTGGACAGTAACGACTTTTTAATAACGTATAAAGCTTTATTGCGATTCGCGCTTGACCAAAACTTTTTTGTTTTATTTTTTGAGTAGACATTAAAATCGACGAGGGTGGAAAGTTTCCCCTAATTGGGGGTGATGAAGTTGTCTAATGCTTTAATGTGCGCCAATATTTGTTATGGCTAGGATGAAAACGGAGGCTACATTTTACGAGACTGTATCGACAAACTGTGAAAACAAAGTTCAAAGAGTCTTTCACGTCGAGTCACCACGTTTTAAATTTTCCAACTGTTAGAAAGTAAAGTAAAATAAATAAATAAAGCTATAAAGGCAATAGCTTTATTTATATATTTTACTTAATGTAAAAGATGTGGTGAACATAATAATTTAATGGGAATAGGGAGCAGCGTACGTATACAACAAGGACACCTCCTGTTCTTATTGAAGTTTTTTACAGATTTTCAATAACAGTTGAGCCGAAAACCGTTTAGTGTTTGTGTCTTATCAGTGCCCGTGTTCACCTGCGTGGTGGAGCAGTCACTGTCGGTTCGATTCACGAGCTTCAGGTTTGATTCTCGAGCTACATTTACAAGATGAGTGATAAAATGAAGATGATTAGATTTGTTCAAAGTCTAGTATTCATATTGTCAGCAACACCCACTATTATAATAATTCTAATAAGCGTTTAAGGTATAAAGTGTTATTTCCAACTAAAATACCGTAATTAAATTATTTTCCGATCCAAAGTACTTTACAGAACTTAATTGTTTCTTCAGAATATAAGTACACCGAATAAATATAACAAGGAACAATGTGCTCTAAAATTTCATTAAAATTATAACCCTATTAAATTTTACCGAGAAAATGATTTTCCAGCGCGGCTTCATTGTGATCCCCTAAGACTGTTTGAATTAGTATGGCAAATAAATTACAAATATTGTTCCGAGAGTACATAAATTACCGTTCAGGAAAGTCGAGTTTTGGTAAGGAACGCCAATAAGCGATGTTATTTATGGATTACGTTATTTTCGATGCTCGCACACTCTTATGGTATTCGGGACGATGGGTTTTAGTTTGTTGGGTAAGTTTTCTCTGTGTTCTATGGTAGATATATGTATCTCTTCAGCTGTAGGTTATAGCTAAACATTTTGATTGCCAAGGTAGTATACATTATGCACATGATACGTAAATGTATAGAATCTACCTTCGGGTTATCGATACATGTTGAACCTACACTACTCGTAAAATGAATGATTATATTTATATGATACATGATATATACGATACTGTAGTTGTATACTGACTATGATTAAAATTTAATTTACCTAATATTTAATGCATTCTCATGCATCTTTAATAATGTGCTCAGTTTAAAAATATTACACATAAAAGTGCAAATGTACACAGTGGTACACAGAAATAGGCAGACACAATACACACAAACACAATCGTAAACATGTACGCAACATCGCATACGTGTATGTAATACATATTTTTTTAATTTTATGACTTACTAGTTTTTGCCCGCGGCTTCGCCCGCGTTTAAGAGAAAGTAATATAACATACTAACATACATAAAACTGTAAATTCGTACCTTAACTTTGCGAATGATCATCACTTGATCAAATGCATAGTTTACGATTAAATCCTTCCTAATGTCGATTAAAATAATCGATGTCTTGGGTCCAAAAGATCGATTCTCCGATTAATCGATCATAGATCGCCATCTCTAGTTCCCGTGGGATTTGCGGGATAAAAACTATCCTATGTCCTTTCTCGGTTCTCAGACTCTCTTTGCACAAAATTTCATTAAAATCGGTTCAGTGGTTTGGACGTGAAGACAGACAGACAGACGCCAGACAGACAGAGTTACTTTCGGATTTATAATATTAGTAGGGATTATTATAAAAGTAGTATGTAAAAGTAAACAATAATTATAATGAGCAATGTAATGTACTATACAGTACTATACAGTTCTACGAGTATACAAGATCAAAATAAGAGAAAATTATTGCTTTTATTTTCTCTTATTGTGCCAGTCCAATTATTACCTTAGGAAACTATACATATAAATTCCCCCAAATGTACGCCAATAAGCAAAGTATAATTAATAGGAGGATTATTTGTTGGGACAGGAGTACGACCTCCGAATGTTGTACGCAGGGCTGTCACTTACGTTTTTATTAATCGAACATTATTATTTTTCATATGTTTTAGAGTATCTACCACAAGATCTAATAAGAACTAATAAGTTCTTGTGGTATATACGGATGGTAGATACGGAGCGATCACCAGTCCATGTCAGTCTGACACGCAGTCAGTTCCGGGTTCAATCCCGGCCAGTCAATTATCTGAATGATGAATGAAAGACCTCTGTTCTAAATCTGGCTGCCTGTGTATCTACAGCCCACACTATACATAAAAATGATGTGTGGGACTATGAGTGTAGTAAGCTTTATATACCTTCTCTGAGACTTCGTAAACGTGTTGAAGAACTTCAACGGGGCATAGTTCATAAAAACAACGACCATTTAATTCTCCTACTTAATTTATCTTCGACTAAGATATAAGATCTTCCATCCGTATAATACAGATGGAATATGTAAAATCAGTCACAGAAATTTATGACATGATCGAAATTGGTACTTTTGCATAGCAGACCGGTAGTATTATTTCGATAACATTTTCCCAATGGGAATATACAAGAAAACACACAATTACCTCGATCACATTTAAAATGTACTTATCATTGATATTTAAAATTTTTAAAGTGACATCAGTCAAAAACATATTGAAGTATTACCTTTCAAAAAAATATTTTAAGATTTAGAAAAAAATATTTAAAGATTATATATTAGCAAAATACATCATTGTTTTGGCAGGAGGGCTACGCAAAATCCGAAAAAAGAGCAAGGTGTATTAAATTTACCAAGGGCCTTATTTTATTTGAGTGATTATTTAAATTAAAATAGTTTGAAGAAAAAATGCCTACTTTCCTCGTATCCTTTGTATCCAAAGATTGTATCTAATTTAATAGTATTGACAATATACAAGTATCTCGCGAAATACATTATTCAGGTAGCCACTCTTCCTCGGCCTTTTCTTCAAAGTTTAATTTCCTATGGGGATACTAAGCCTGCTCTCTAAAAAGTACAAAAGTTCTTACAACTTCCCGGAAAGCCGTTAGAAATTTATCGATAAAAATCCAAAATATAGGGCGGTGAAGTTCATTTTATATTTACTGTTGAGGTTTTAACGTCACCTTAGGGAGTAGAAATATTTTATATTGTCTATTGGGAGGATATCGATGAATCTCTATAATTGTAGTAAGTATAGGAGAGATAAATGTGCACAAGACGTTTCAACTTAGTCTTCAGGGGTAGTATTTTACTTGTAGTGGTCTAACTTTATTTCTCTTCGTGGCTGATTAAAGATCATGTAACCGGTGTTAGTAGTTTAATCTTGGCCTCTCAGTTTTTTGGAAAGTTCGAGGTTTAAATGCCAGGAAGACATCTGTGTCTTTTCAAAGTTATGTGCGTATTCGAATTAATTACTTGGTTTAATGGAGTAATAAAATATGATAAGGAAAGTTATATGTCTGAGAGTTCTTTACAAAAAAAAGTTCTCAAAGGTGTGTGAAGTGTGTTACAGCGGATTCCGATCGTCCATCTAGAGGTTTCCGGGTTCATTCTCTGACCAAGCAAAAATTAAAATATATAGTATTCAAATTCTCGTTGTTGTGTTGTCTACAAGTATTCAAAAAGTAATGAATGTTGAAAAATAAATATATTATGTTTTTATCACGCTTTTATTAGCTTCACCTATATGTAAGTATGTATGTATGCATGTCTATATTTATGCATGTCATACGAGTATATATCTGGGTATATAACGGAATTTATGAACGGTCAGATTAATTCCAAATCTTATTTTTAATTACACTAATTTTATAAGTGGCAACCCTACACATTTCCCGCACGTGGGTCTAAGGATCTCTTAATGATTTAATGAGACCCGGTGAGTGAGTGCGTCGCCTTGAGCGGATTGCGCTGAGCCGATTTACATTATAAGTAGGTCTGCTTATGCATGAGTGGTTGTGCTTATATCGGTTGCATTTTGGGCGGAGTCTCCGAATTTGTACTTGGTTTTTCAGTTTCAATGTTTAATGCTACTGACTATTGGGTAGACAAATGAAAATAAGAAAACATTGATTACAAAGATGGTCGAACTTTTAATGTTTCGACTCCATGCAGTGAAACAGGTAGATTGCATGCTCATTCGTAAGTATATTAAGAGAAATTGTCATTGTTATAAAATATATTATAAAACAAAATATAGTTTATGTAGTTATTGTTTATAAATTGCTTAACTTACATATTCCTAACACTATAAAAATTATATCTTTTAAAAAAATGTATCTATTCCATATTACTGGAAACTTTACTGATTTTTTTTTTGTATATGGGAAAGTTCGTACTTTCCCATTCTATGAATTAAATATTATATGATTTCCCAAAGAGAACTAACATAAAATAAAATAATTTACTTAATTTAATTTTGCAAATATATCGTATCTGCGTATCAATATTTTAGTATGATGACCACTAAGCCTCTCGCGCAGTCAAATTTCTTAATTTATGTATAAGTCAACTTTATGATTTTTCCTGGGAAAGTGGAAAACCTTGTTAGCGGTGTCTTAGATCATTACGAGTTCTGGGATCGTCGTAGATCAGAGTTATGGGGTATGATAAATCTAGTCCCTACGTGATGAGATTGCAAACGACATGGTTGAGACGTCTGTGGCGGTAAAATTCTATAACAATTGCATACATAAATGATGAGTTAACGGCATATCGTAAAATATAAAATTCGTTATATAGGTAATTGTTGTTTGTTGTCACAACTAACAACATTTATTGTTGTTGGCCTACTGCTAGACACTGATATCCTCTGAGAATAAGAGGGATTTAGAGTAGGTATAGAGGATCTCCTCTTATAGTGAGAAGATATAGTCAACCGCGCTAGCAAAGTATGAACTAGTCGACTTCACGCACTCTTCTGATCTACTTTTGAATATGTTACAGACGTGTTGGTTTCCTCACGAATTTTTCCTTAATCGTTTAAGCTATAACTATGAATGCCCATCTACTTATACAGTGCAGTTTACTTTAAGTACCTAACGTAGATATGCAATAGAATAAAAAAGTTTTTAAATAATATTGTAATATTGTATATTTAAAATAATATAATATTGACCCCAAAGTATCATAAAGATCAGGTAAATCAACAAAAGTCTCGTGACTTCGGCAGTCGAGTTTACTTAGTAAATTCGATTAGCGATGTAAATTCGACCGTTCTGAAGGTGATTTATCGTGAAATTCGCCAACTTTTGTCAATTTCAAACATTTCGACCGGCTTATTGTCTAAATTTAAAGTAATTAGACCATTCAATAGATTAATGTAGTTTCTATTTATTCAAAACTCCCTTAGTATTAGAAGTATTTCACTAGAACTTGTTGGGATATATTTTGACTAATAGTGATTTTACGATACTAGAAATGACAAACTTGTAATTCTACTTTTAAATAAAAGTACAAGGATGAAAGATTTAGTTTCACTTGTTGTTTCACTTTCACTCAGTTGAAACTTGTACTTTTGAATATACAACAGATAATACATACTAGGGCTCCTTATTAATAATAAACTTTCCAAAGTTTCGCCTGCCAAAGATAGACGTTTGACAATCACCTATCCTAATATAAATGGTATAATCTCCATTTTTGGTTATTAAAAATCCGATAGATTCTATAACAACAGTCGAATGCATACAAATTAAATGTTATATTCTATTCAAGAATAATACTCAGAAGAATCCCTACAGATGTAAAGACGCCCTCAAGTTCAGCTCCCTCGATCTACCCTCCTTTGTCGCGAATTAGAGCGTATCAATGCCAGTAATCCCGAAATCCGTAGTACGCGTGATGAACTCGCAAGTTTCCCAATTAAATCTGTATTCGAGAACTCGATAAATTGTCCCTTATTTCATTGTGAGTCACATTCTTCTAAAGTAAGTAAAATAATGAAATGCTTTAGAAAAATACACATAGATTGCACTGAGTTCTTGTAAAGTTGTTTAGTTATTTTTTTCTTGTAAAGCGTGCTTTCGTCCGTGCGTGTTTCTTGTCTACATGCGTTAATTAAGTTGCGTGCGTGTAGCTTACATGACAGAAAAAATATATGAAACTATATAATGACATCCAGACGCGGGCATCAATCCGCGTTATAAGAAAATGGCCCTTAATATGGTCACCAGCACCCATAGTGAAGTGCAGTATGTAGGGCAAGGAAGGCCTATATCCAGCAGAAGACGTGAATTAACTGTATAATATCAAAGAAGTTTTTAAAAAAGGGAGGCAGTACTGAATTATAATTGGTTCAGTGGTGGTAGAAAGTTATGTATTCTGGCCACCAGTGAAATATCCATTACGTTTTATTCCGTTCGATCATACTTACGTCTTCATTTTTTATAAGTATTTCACTTTACAAACGAACATTTGACATAATTAACTAATTTTATAAAAGGGTATACTCGGACGGATTATTCAATACAAAGACTTTTTAACTCGAGAGGCTAAGTAACCTTAGCAGCCTTAAAAATACACTCAAACAATTAAAACGTGGCCCACGAAATTCCAAGCACAAAAATAATGATTAATTAGACCAAAAATGAAGACGGTTTCGCCTAAATTGGTGTCTGGAAATTTTAATAAGGACCCAACAGATGGCGCTCGGGGACAAGATTAAATACCTGCTTTATTAAATGAGGCATCCCTCCTTATGAGTTTTAGGGCCGCAGAAGGGCACCTTATTAGTTGAGAACTTCTGTTGTTCGTTGACTTATTGTTTGTGAAGTTCGCTTGTAAATTAACTAGCTGCTTCCCTTGGCTTTGTGTGCGTTTGTGATGAATGCGATCTAAGTTGTATTGTAGGGCTGGTAAAGTTTATTCAAATTTAAGTGAATTCTGATATTTTTGTGCATATTTGGACTAAGCTCAAAAATACGTTTTTATGTTGCTATATTTTAGACATAAATGCCCTAATACATTCATAAATCCCAACATAGACACAAACATGCATAGACATAGACATATATAGACAATACAAGTAGAAAATAAATAAAAACGTATTTTTGAGCTATTTTTTTTATGATATGTATTTTTTTTTTGATTTATTTTCTACTTGTATTGTCTATATATGTCTATGTCTATGCATGTTTGTGTCTATGTTGGGATTTACGAATGTATTAGGGCATTTATGTCTAAAATATAGCAACATAATATAGCACCTAACATCACATAATCTATGTAGTATTGAGGCGCTTATCATGACGCGCGTCTTTACACCCACACGCGCGTCCACAGTATCGTTATTCTGAATTAACTCACTACAATCTCTGCAAGCCAATGTAAGAACGCGCGTGTGGAAGTCAAAAAAAGGCGACAGCCACAATACGTCACAAGATATAACAAATAAAATCGACCGAACGTGTACTTTGTGTAAGGATAACGTGAGATAACTATTTGACCTGGTGCCTACGTCACCATTTCTCCGTCGCACCACTCGCCGAAGGATGAAGTTTCATCCACACCAATTGGACTCGCGGTCCTCCACGGTTCGGTTTGTACGAACCTTCTTGCCACGGACGTGCAAGATGTGGAATGAACTTCCTCTTGAGGTGTTCCCGGAGATTATTCCGGTATTCCCGTCTATGACATGGGGCTCTTTAAAAAAAGGTATAAAAAGAGCTCTCCTCCAAAGCCGGCAATGCATTGGCGATTCCTCTAGTGTTGCAAATGTACATAGGCGACGGTGACTGCTTTACATCAGGTAGCCCGTCTGTCTCATCATTTAGGTATAATTATAAAATAATAATAATAATAGTTTATAGTAGAAAACTATTTTAGTATAAATCACATATAATCCTCTACACAATATGTCACTAAAACCTAAATAAATCCAATTCTATTTCAAAACGTCTCTTGTCGCCTAATCCGTATTCCAGTAAAATCGGCTTAGTCTGCGAAATTTCGTATATTTATTTGCTAAAAAAACAACGTATTTCTACCAGCTTTGAATACTGTTTACCTTATTTTTCATTTGCTTATATGACTAAATAAGATTTATTTCAAAATTGGAACTCATAACATTTGAAGGGCATCATTATAAAATAATAACTAAATCGGCTTCTAGTATAACAGTAATACTGTATATTGGCTTTTATGTAGGGAAGATTCGCTTATTAACACAGATTGTATGATTGACACAGACTGTCGAAATTATTAATTTAAAAATTATTATTACCATCGATGCTGCTAACTATGTACCATGCTGTCACCTTAGACACCCACAAAGACAAGTTAAAAACACCCAGACCCATAAAATTAAATACCTGACCGAGCCTAACAAGATTGTAGCAATCTCCCCTAGGCGTTCTTGCCTTGAGCATTTGAATGCGGTGTATTAGCGGGAAAGATTTATGTTCGGAGAACGACAGGTGCTTACAGATTTATTGCTTCGCGGCTCGTATGCGGGATTGGGAGTACGCACTCGGCGTGTAGATGGCGTGAGTGTCGTTTGTCAAAATTGGCATCTAAGGCCCTTACTGGTATAGATCCGTCGACATTGATAACGAATTATTTAAATTGAAGCCTTTTAAACAAAATTTCATGTTATTTTTAAAAAAGTGAGGTATATTTATTTGGCAATAGGTACCTTTAGTTTTATATTTACTCGTTGCTTGAGGTACTTGAGGGCTTGAAATTTATTTAAATAGAAAAAAATATTGTATATAGAAAAAAAATATTGTAAATGAGACCAAAAAAAAAATAATGTTTTAGATTATAAATATTAATTAAAATTTATTTCCAAAATATGTTTTACCTATTAAATAAAATATAATGTTAGCAAATGGCCATATTTCCTATTTAAAAAAGATTGAAAAAGTAATTCCATAAAGGAAATAAACTGAAGTTAATAAAGAGAAGAATGAAGTAAAAGCTGTCAGAATTGAGTGAGTATAAACATCTTGTATCTCTTTACCATACCATTTACCTTCAAACCAAAACACAGCGACGTTAATTCACGATAAGTAGTAAGGAATTCTAGGGATACAATTGCTGTTTTTCAACAGAAATTATATCAATAATTCTATGAATAGTTCATAGAATTTTAAAATGATGAAACATAAAATATAACTTGCATTTGTTTTATGTAAACTTTTGTATCCACAGAAAGTTGTAATCTTTCTCGAACATTGAAGCACGTTCTCTACACAAATAAATAATGTTTTGACAGTATAAATCTAACCGATACCTATCCAATGTTTATCCGAACGTGTCACGAACTAAAGTATACACGCAAACAAGGAATAAATCGTAGTTCATTCTATTTACAATACGATTGGAAAATGTACTGTAACCTGAAAGTGTATTATTGTATACATTTATTTGCACCCACGAATAGGTATGTTCATTTTCTAAAGTTATGCTTTTTGGAGTGAATAATAATAAAAATATATGCTAATTTTATCAGAAATGTAATAATGGTAAAGGTGGTAGAACCCTTTGTGGTTCGACTTCGGCGGCACCACCGCCACACCTATTTCTACCTAATAACTGCAGTGTTAGGTGCTGCTGTGTTCCGGTTTGAAGGGTGTGGTAAGGGAGAAAGACTTTTCCGAGGCATTCCAGCTTAGTCCTCAGGGGTAGCGGCGCATCTGTGGCCGACCTCAGGTAGGAATATCTAATCCTATCTGGGGTTTATTACAGATGTCTATGGGCGGCAGTAGCCACTTACCATCAGGTGGACTGCATGCTCGTCTGCTACTCTTATTTTATAAAAAAAAATGGTTTAAAAAAAGCCCTTATAATTAAATTATATATCATTTCGTCACGTAGAAGACACATTTCAAAAAATATTTTGTTAAAACATATTAATCGCTTCCATAATACTAAATAGGACTTAACGTTCCTTTCTATGGCGTGTTTAATTTTAATACCTACTTTTACTGATTTTCAATGAAGAAATTTCACTTTAGTAATGTTTTTTAATGTCGACATTTTTCGGAATTACTAGAACGTTATAAATAATATACGAGTATAGGAGAGTAACAGATAACTTCTCAATTGCCCCACTTCATCTCTCCCCTACTCGTGTCCCGCGAAACATGTTTAAAAGCCAAGTTGCGCCTAACGAATGTGAAATCGGATCAAGTTTATATACAGTTAAGGTTCTGTTGGTGTTCAAAATAAAACCATGAATTTTGATTAGGCGTGCTATTGCTAGTGCATCGGCTAGTTTTGAGCAGTTAGACAAGTTGAATTGTCGGCCGAAATAGTTCGTTAGTTTCTGATATTGATTTTAAATAGGTAATGCTTATGTTCTTGTTTTTGTGAACAATATTATGATTTAGGGAGAAACGTATTCTTCATTTGATTAATTTTTAATACTTTTGTTTTTACATCTAAGGATATATTTTTAAATGAATTATCTACAGAATGTATGGTGTGGTAGTAGCTACTCGTATATCTAACGATTCTACAAATCTAACGGTAATATAACATAATATCGACATACTTAACATGTAAAAAAATGTTATTTTGAAAAAAGTGCTAGTATTTCTGAAGCCTCGCATTCCACTATCCACTAGACGTCTCAGTTCCAAAACTACAAATAAAATTTCCAACAAATTCATCCACTACAGAACCCTTTCCACATTCTTAGGTAAGCTCGCGCTTGGCGGAATTTTTTCACACTCTGTTTCAAGTCGGGAATAAACAAGCGCTGTCAGAAGAGCCAAGTTTACGTTTAGTGGAGCCGAGAAAAGTTTTTTAAGCTCGTAAAACAAAAGATTTCCCCGCGCACAAACAATCTGTGCATTTTTAAACGATATATCTCGCGAAACTAAACCGTGCCTGGCTGAACAGCGGGACTAGATTAAGCTAGTTGCGTACCTGGTTATGAACTGTCCTCATTAGGCTAAAGTGGTGCTTGGTAAATGTTGTGGAGGGAAAATTTAGACTGCGCAATTTTTGAGAAAGATCTAGATGTGACGAAATATGGCGATTTAATCGCTTACAGCATTTATCCATTCAAAACGTATGGTACGTACGGCTAATACTGTCAGTTAGTAGTATTGGTAGATAGTAAAGTTATTAGGACACGTGTCGAATAAAAATTAACCCCATCGTGTACTTCTTGGTTCGTTCCCCAGTCAAAGACATATTTAAATGTTGAATATTTCTTCCTGAACGTAGTTATACAGTCACCTTTGTATGTGTTCATAGCAACCAGGATACTACTATTCGTGGTTAGGGAATTCAAAAATGTTGAATTTAACATTAACGATTGAAATTAAATCAAAAGACCATTAAATACCATTTAAACAAAATTAACATACATTATATGAATATAAAAAGAAGAAAATTTAAGAAAAATATAATTTTCTCAGAAATTAATTCACGCCATTACAGCGTTTGCCTCTTCATTTCCAAATGCTCTAAGGCTGCAAGTTAAGTAGTAAAAGCGACCATATTAAACGACCAGTCGGTACAATAAATGGCGAACAAACACATTTACATTAGTTCGCGTAATGTCCCACATTAGGGACCATTGCCTCGAACAGGATAATATAGGAGATAGGCGAAAGTAGGCAACTGTTTTTGTTGAACACTACCACCCCTCTAACTTGTTTACTTGGCCCATTTGCGTGGATCGAGTCGAGTCTTTTTATTTACAGCGAACGCGGTGCTGGAAGGTTATTGCTTTAAGTCTAATATATGTCTATGTATGTACAGCATTGAGCAACAAATGAGACCTTAAATATGCTTTTATTGAGTTTTAGATTTATATACGCCGTAAGAGCCGTAAACCATAGAACAGCTAATGTTCATTTTTAAATAAGTACAGATAAAAAATGTACATATTTAGTGGTAAAATAAAGACTAGAGGCTCATTGCGATACATGCCTGTAGAATTTACAAGCCTTAACCTAATTTAAAATTTAAACACTACAAGAAAGAAAGAAATAGCGAACGAAACGTTGCAGAAAAATATTTAAAACGCGGTAAACACTCCACTATATATAATGCATTTGGACTCGTCCCAGAAGTTGTGATATTTTTCCCGTTTACTAAGCCGTGATCTCAGCTATATTATTAGTGTAAGTATGATGATTATGCCTAATGATATTTTTTGACGACCGAAGTCGCAATATTTTGTATTTTTATTGTTATACATCTGGTCCTAAATTTTTCCTTAAATATGTAGTGCAGATAATTGTATTATCTGTTTTTGTGTTTCAACTTATAGAATGAGAGTAGTCTTACGCATCCTACAAGTTGAAACTTTCTGATCATTCACCTCTCGTATAGGTAGAAATGATTATTATCATCATGTGTTGTTTGGAAACAACTCCAAAAATGACAGAAGGACTACCTAAACACTAAGTAAGGACGCTTTTTAAGACATAGGTTCGAGCGCGCTTTCTATCCGCATCATGAATTTCTTTACTGCAGTCGATGAAACGATACGATCATTCTATTAGGGCGCAAGTGGCCCGCGTATAGGTGAGACACGGGTACGGGCGCAAATACGCGCGATAGGAAATGTGCCCTTATTATGAGTATGAATCCATCCCAGAAAAAAATCCTTCCGATCTTCAACATATAACTGATACGATTAAGGATCTTACCCAAATTTATGGTGTAACATAGAAAGCCTACAGCACACGCATTCCTACAGGAAAATTACCTACAAGCACTTTTACAAGGTTAATCGAGCGAGATTCGTGCGGGCCAATTTACTAGTTATATTGCGCATAGCAATTTACACCTTCTGTAAACTGTGACCCGAATGCAGGCGCATGTGGTAGATTACATGTTAAGGTACAGCGCACACTAGACATATTTTGTTGCAGTAGAATTAACATGTGTTTCGTGGAAAACCATTTGCGTATCTTTATTCTTTAATTTTATTCTAGTTTTACATTATTTTATTTCATTTAATTTAGATGAAATTGTAACAATAACATCCTTTTCACTACATTTCTTCTTTCACTTTAAGTATTTTTTTTTTGTTACTTATTCAATTAATCGGTGCCTGTAAAGTACGAATATCAAACTGTAAGAGAGATTTTACATGAGCTCGGTAACAGACGCGTTTTAATACTACGACAATATGGTGTTAATTTGCGTCTGTAATATTAAGGTAGACCCCTAGATAAACTCTAAATAGAGACACGAAAAGGAAAACGCTAAGCGTCTCGATGTGCGTCATGCCTTACTTTGAACATGCCGGCTGCATAACGATATTTTGCTTTACGCATCACGTGTTTTAAACGAAGCATTTTTACAGCATGCCTCGCGGTGTGCGAATTTACTTTTATGGTGGCATCACTTTTTCTAGTTTTTATTTTCTGCTCTTTCACAAAAGCTTGGCGGTAAACATCCTAAGTTATGCGTTCGAAGCCGAAATTTTCACATTTACAACGAGATTTTTAACTTCGCCATGCAACGAAATTGCGTGAATTGTACACATTCAAGTTAATTTCTACTTAACAATCTTAATGTGATAATACATTTTAATAGCGTTGGCACGTACATAAAATATTAAGTGTATAAAAAAACTGAGACTAAATTCCTTTTTCCCTCCTCGAAGCCAATAAAGGTTAAAAGCTCTCAAGTATCCCTCCATTGTTACAAGTGTATGATTGAACGAACCGTAAATTTTATCTTCTTATCCGAGATACTTACCTAATATTTAAATTTAAAATTCTCGGCCACTTCCCAGTTATTCTTGAACGTGGAAATCACGTAAAAACTAGCGGCGAGCGGTGGCCAACAAACGAACCGTTATTTTTGTGCGAGCCGGTTCTAGTTGTCGTTTTGCGGAAATTTTATCCGGGTGAGGGGTTTCATGCATATTTTAGTGGCCGCACTAAACATAGCATGAAGGGATCGGATGTTTTTAGAGCGGAAGTACTCTAGCCAAATATTACAGGCGCAGCTACAGTCGTTAATAGTAAGACTTTAAAAAACATTTCTTTTGTTGTACTTGTATTGCATATTTCCACTTTTCAGCTATAAGATAATTTTATGAACATTATAACTGTTTATAATAGTACTTCTTATTAATATTACTTATTTTCCTATTTATTATTTGTTCTTATGAAATCTAGTAATAATAGTCCTGTGCAAGTCTTGTAAAAGTTAGTGAAATATTACATCTATGCTATGTACATAACAGTTAACATACAATTATGAAAGATTTCTTTCATCCATAACAACAAATACAGCATCGATGTTATGATTCATAATCTAACAAACATTTTACTCAACCATAAAGTATACAGTGACATCTCATCACCGTTGTCACCATTATCATGACCACAAACGTACAGATAAATATCGGTCTAATTTCGGGCGGCAGTAAACAGCGTAGGTTATGGGCATCCGAAGATTTTTATTGTTCACCCCGTACCTGTAACAAGGAAAGAGCGTCGTTAAACGTTAGTGCGTGGCAATAAAGTGTAACGCACGCGCCGTTAGAGGGCGCTGCGGTGATGTGTGGAGCGTGTATTGGCTCGCGCGTACGTAAATTGGGGTATAAGCCTTTCTAGTAAACAAAGTCTTGTGGTTCTCAACTTCTGAAGAGGTTAATTTTAACAAAAGGTATGTATTATAGTGTTTGTCATATTATTTTTATTTAATTAAAACATCATAACCCTACTCTCTTAATTTATTGCGTTCCCTTTGTTCGTATCATAGCAATTTTTTATTATTTATTATTATTGACACTGCACCCGTGTTACTACTTTATTTTTTGTAAATTTGAAATTGAATTTAAGGAATGTTGTGTAAAATATTTTATTTCTGGAAATTGGGAAATAGACGAATTTGGCAATATGGATACGAAATACGAAATATATTTGATTAAAACCGGTTGTTACTATAAATTGATAAAAACATAGTTAATTACCGTACATATCATCAAACAGTTTTTCAAAACAACGCGCCGCTTCCTCAAAGTAAGTTCCTTACTTAGACAATTTGATAAGTGGGCGCGAAGTTTTCCAAGATTGTAAAGCAATTTCGATGTTGTCACGAAATGGGGCACCGGCTTCAGTTTAAAGTCATCATAATTTAATTTAATTTAATTTAAAGCAAATTCATTCCCGGTAAATATTTCGTTGATTGCGTCTTCTTTCAAGTTCCTAAAGTGTTTGAGGTACTTTCACGGTTCTTGGGTTTCAAGTTTTAAGTTTCTTTTAGTAAATAAATATACTTACTACTGTCTCTTTACTATTTGAAATGAAATTGAAATGAATTGTATGAATATTTCTTATTTATAAATTAAAAAAGACAAGTGTTTAAACTACTTTCAAAGTTCTTGGGAAGTTTCTTATCGTAAAAATACTGTGTCAGAGTTGAAATTATCAGTAACTATGAATATTTCTCACTTACTAATGTGCAAACTTGTTGCGTTTTCGTTTGCTATCACAAAAATACCTTCGGAAGTTTTGAAGACTTACTTAATACAATATACCCATAACCAAAATATTTACAATGAAAAATACATGATATAATAATAAAGTTCGCGTAAACGAAATTCAAATTAAATAATTATCAAGTTCGTTCGGACGTTAAATTGCCAACACACGTTCCATGCGCGTTAAACTTTATAACGCCGTATTGTTACCTGAGAAGTGCGAGGTTCGCGTCGAATTAAACAATTCGACTCGTGCCGATCTCCGAGCGTCTTAAACTACGGGCAATTAAACAAATCCGCAATCGTGATTCGCTAGGTACCCTCTCACCTACGGGCTCGTAATTAAACCGCCGAATTCGCGAGGCGAGCGTCGACGCGCTAATATAATAAAGCCAGTATAAACCGCTCTAAACCGGTTTAATATCAAGGGGGGATAGCTCAACTTTTCGCCGCGGTCGGGCGCATTACAACTTACAACCGGGCCGGATTAACGCGGATGTGTACTCAGCTTAATACTAGTTTCTTTGTTTGTGTTTCGTGTGTACTCTGCAACTTTATAGCGATGATGGCTCTTGAAATTGAGATGGGCGGGGGTGCTCCATCCCGAACTTTGCGCTATGTGGGTTCAGTTCCAATAAATGGTTCATGATTATACGAAATATAAATTTGGAAAGAACGATGAGGTTTACCATAGCAATTACTAATTACCCATTGTAGAGATGAAAGCTTCCTTTTGCTTTAACTGAAATGATGTGGACTAATGAATGAATCTAGTATTAGGTAATTTGTCAAACACAATTAAAAGACACACCAAAATGATTTAATTGTATGAACATTCTCGAATACGCATAACACGGAAGCAACAGCATAATTTAGAAAGGAATTTAAAGGATGCTTCAGAGTACTCGGCCAGGGAAATTCTCCGTCATATTGTCTGCAACGTTTTTATTAAGTATTTTTCCTCAAATTCCTCGCTAATTAATAATGCCGTCAACTTTATTGCGTACCTGAAATTTCAAGAATCAGTCACATTCTTAAAATATATCAACATTCGTTACAACGTTGGTACTTAGTTTTTTTATGTCTTACTCTTGTTACATTTTAATCATTCAGTTTGTTTCTGTATTTAACAATAATGTCAAGCACTTCTATATGCACGTCAGAAGCATATGACAAAGCAGACACATGATGCATTCCAACCTAGGTCCTAAGGATAGCAAAGTAATAAACGTAATCCTTCTTAAAGGACCTTCTAATTTAGACTTGGTTACAGATGTACATGAACGGCAGTATAGTTACTACCTAACATCAACATAATGAGCTAATATCTCATTTACCACCTCGATTTGATTATCAATTCTTAACTGATGCTTATCAACGTTAAAAAGGAAATTCAAATGAAGCGGGTAGCATGAAGAGAAACAGTAATTTACTCCACTAAACCCACAAGCATGTAATGTAAGTAAAGGCCAGCAAAAAAAGTGACCGAAATTAATTCAATCGTGCCAATCGGGTCGGTCAGATCACGACCGGACGAGCATAAAGCGGTCGGTACAAATTGAAATCGAGTGTCGACTCTTTATGAGTTTATCACGACTGTCTGCCGACAACCGAAATTCTTGAACAAATTCTGTTACATTCGAGTAAGGGATATCTTTGGTTTTTTATACATATTGTTTTGAAGATATACAATTTAAAACATGCGTGTGTTCTATATATATACTAGCTGACCCGGCAAACGTTGTGTTGCCATATAAATAAAAAATGTTAAGGGTGAACAACCCATATCACGTAGGGGAATGAAAAATAGATAGTAGCCGATTCTTAGACCTAATGAATATGCATACAAAATTTGGTGAAAATCGGTAAGACCGTTTCGGAGGAGTACGGTAACTAACATTGTGACACGAGAATTTTATATATATGTGGGAGAATGCTTTATTTCATATATATAAATATTCCGTTTTTAAAATCACATGATATTAATTTCGAACTACCGCTCCGTATTAACAATTGGCTACCTGTATCATGGTATAAAAAAGGGGCGCGCAACTGTCAACAGATCAGAAGTTGTCCAATAGTGGGCACGGCACGGTGGTGCTCTGAACTGTTTGGTGTTTTGCTTGGGTGTTATTGTTACTATGGTGGCATTAACGCTTATTCATTTAATTATTTTAACTATATTTTTATAAATATTGGTTAAATTAGTTGAATCGAAATACCATTGTAGATCTACCTACCGGCGCGCCCACATATAAGATATATATAAAGATAGATATATGTATATAGAGATAAATATTTATATTAGTAGAAACTCTCCAACTGCTAAACGACGACAAAAACACAAGGCTGAAACTTTTGGATCTAGTGGCATTACAATGTACGGAGATGTTCCTTAAATAAACGTTATATTATAAAGGTATTAATAAAATTATAATAAAATTGTGATAAAGTCGTGTAAATAAAAAATAAATCGGAAACCAAATCAAAGAAACATTATATCACAGACCTATATCTAGTCTGTGCATTATATCGAGTCAACAAAAAAAAAACAAAAAGTCGACGCGTCACCATAGCGCCAAATTGTAGCGGTCTAAAGAAAAGAATAAAAGCAAATTCAACTGTATGTTTTACTTAAATAAGACTTAAAAATATTATAATTTAAAAATAGAAATCCCGACTTCTTAAAAATACAGTCGTGACCAATGACACCTCAAAAGTCAAGCCATTTGGGCTAAAGAGCGCACCAAAGAATGCGACATACATAATATGCACACACATGCACTCGAAAAACATTACTTTCCGCAGTCGGATAAAAAAAAAACATTTGTTTTCCAACAAGACTAAACATATACATATACTACAAATTCCAATGTTCATAGTGCGACGACAGCGCTGATACGTTTGAACCAATTTCAAAAACATCTGTACAGAAAAATCGAACCAACTGTACCGTAGTGAAACGAAAGCTGAATCCCAGTCCAATTAAACTCGCAGATGAGATTAATCTGATACCAGCCCAAACCACATTTGACTGATTTTTATTATTTTGTAGGTTTACTTTACGGTGAAGTATAATTATAGCGAGTTTCACCTCTATATGTTATTTTATGAGCAAAACTAAAACAAAAATTAGAAAAGTTTAGAAATGTTGGTTCTTTCTAGGGAATTGAGGAATTTCAGTTTTGTAGATAATGGTCAGTACCTAGAGATTTTAACGACCTTTAGATCATAAGACACGTCATTTTAAAAGTAATACAAACTGATCGGACTTAGATTCAATAATATCGATTTTTTTCTATTTTGGTGTGTATTTTTTATTTATGTGTGTACACTGTACATATTAAATAATATTTTCACGTATTACAATCAAAAGATAAGGAAAACGACGATTGATAATAAATGTCGAATGATAACGTGTCGTGTTTTTAGTGACAAATATAATCTATAAGATAAATAGGAAACTTTAATAATAAAATAAATTTATTTGCAACTAATCCCATTTAAGTATGAAAATGGTAAAAATAGCTATCATAAAGTATATTATTATAACTAATTAGAGCATTCTCAAATGTTTAGTAAAAATAACTCTACTTTGTAATGGAGGTTGAATTGTTGCAGGTTTCATGTCGACTGTGAATTACGATAAAGTTTCAAAGTGCTGAACAATTATACTCGGAATTTAATTCGATATTTCCAGTGAATTCTGGATAAGCTTTGTGCAGCTTAATGTACATAAGTCAAATAATAAATGTTTTTATTACTGCATTCAGTACTATTAATATTAAACAAAATACGAAAGAATTTATTGGTTTATCTTTGTCCATAATATACGACGAAGCAGTGTGTTAAGTGTTTATAGAACATTTTTTCAAATTTTAGAATCCATCAACTTATGTAATGTATAATACGTGTTAAGTGTTATAATACGTGTCATTATAATTTTTAAACAGCATCTTCCTCATAGTTCTTACCTTAATAGCCCTCAAATCTTTTACAATCGCAACTTTAAAATGTATGTTGGGTTTTTAACGTATTTGAACTCGGAAAACCTAAACATTACCAATTTGTAAATCAGCGTCGTTTTCACAGGTCTTACCATCAAAACAAACCAAAGATGTATGTATTTGTATAAAATTTCCAAAGTTAAATTCTGAGGAATACACAGATTCCGTCAAACTTCCGACCGAAACAAAGACGTCATTATCGCGCTAAATATGCGAAGTTTTGTGCGAATGCGGAATTCGTGCAGATTTCATCAGTGACTTACTGGGAACAATAACTAGAGTTCCGTCGAGTGTGAGTTTTAAAGTTAAATTTCAAGTTTTAAGCGGTATTTGTGTTTAGATTATAATAGAACATGAGAGCTTTTTGTGATGGTACGAAATTCGAAGCTAAATTAAGTATAAGTATTTTTTGTATGTAACAATGTGTTATGTATGTGTAACATGTAATATAGGGCAATGTGAGGAAAGAATTTTAAATTTAAATTTATTATTTACTTCTTTATGATTTTTTTTTCTAAACTCGTATTTTTTTTCGCAATATGGAAAATAATATGGTTCTATACGATTTAGCTTTGTCATAATGTTAATACGATGGTAAGACTGAATTTTCAATACAAAAATATCTTAAAATCTCAAATTCATAAAGTGATAAATCATAAAATGTCTAAACGACTCCTTTCTTACACTTCCTTATATTACCTGTTAAACTAACGCCCATACTTATTTCAACTTCGAAGTTACGTAGAAAAACACAGTATCATGTATACGGAGCTCAGGTTTACTACAGTCCTGATCACCATAGTTTTCGTGTTAATCAAACTTTTGATATGAGACAAGTTTGCGGCGCTGATGAGACTGTATTAGATGTATTAGATTAGAAGTTGGCGTTGCGTATTCATATTTATTAGTAAAGTCTCTTTATAAGTTTTGATTATTAGTGCCACGCGAGGATTTATTACGAGGTCTAGTTTGCTAAACAAGTTTTAATAACAGCTATTTGCACGTAACAAAGTCGGTATGTATAATACGATAAACAGACTGAATACCGACAAAGTATATTACAAGTACATTGCAAGAAATAAGTGTTAAGTGTAAATTCAGTTCGGAATTTTTCGATTGCGATCTTGGCCAACGACTTAAACTTGGCCAATTTCGACAATTCGTTAACTTAAAACTTTGTCCTATAATCACACTTAGTTTAAGCATAATAAGTAGGTGTTACGATATTGACTACAGGGCAAAAATAAAACGAGTTGGAATATATTCATGTTCTTCTGTTTCAAAGTTGTTTCTTACTATTTAGTAAAATTTTGACCAGCTACTTTATTACATTTCTAAAGTATTAAATCTATAATAAAGTATAAAAGCACATACACCAGACGCACGAACAAACGCCCATTGTAATAGGGTCATTCCATACATAACCGTTAAACGCGAGGTCATGTAGGTACGTGTAAAAAGCGGACCATTCATTCGTATTTGATCAGCGAACATTAGGCATTCAGAAGACCGTGTCCGTTTCAAATGAAAATACCTTCCCTTCGCTCGCGCGGACTCCTTTCATGCGCACTTTTGCATGCATGCCGGGGAATACTAATCTTTCTGGCTCATACGGTCAAATATGACTTATATTTGCGTGCTCTAGAGGTGGGAATTGCGCGAAGAAGGCGTCAGGTGAGCTAGATATTTGATGCCAAACAGTCCGGCGTATAAACTGTTAGAACGCTTGAGAGGATAGCCACTTACCGGGCTCTATTGTCCAGTAAGATTAATTTGTACCGAAGAAAGAAGAGGGGTCGTCATCTTTGTAATGTGGCGAGGCTTAGTTATTAACCGCTTGAGATACAATATCATGAAAAACTGCGAAATTGTCCATTGTGATAGTGAGTGACATTAATAAAATGAGTGTAAATTTAGTAAAATTGTGATCCAAAGATAGCGTTTGTATATCTATCGCAAGGGCAATGGGCAAAATAGGGTTACTGTATTCCCTGCTTGTTGTAAAAGGTGACTAAAAGGTGCTTTCGGGGTTGCGGGCGGCAAGAGTGGGAGCTCAAACCGTCCGGCCAGCGACCCCGGGAAGGACGGCGGTATGCGTGGTCGCTTGCCGTCGTGCACACCAGACGGTGTGGCGAGCGGCATGCTCTCCTGGGCGGAGCCCTACGGGGCAACACGTTCAGAGGACTCCGGTTGCGTTTCGTTGGAGATCCCGGAGCCCTCGTCGCAGCGCTGAGGATGGCCACCGGGGGGGTTTTAGTGCGGTAAAAATCCCATATAACCCCGTGTCGCTTCCACGACACTGGGTACCTTTTGAAATTTTCCTCCTCGTTAAAAAAAAGTACGAAATGGATAACACCTTATTTACCTATTAAATGATTTTTATTTATTTTATTTCCGAAACAAGTATCATAAGTTACTCGTATCATCTTGTAGTTACGGATTTGGCTATGTAGGCCCACAGGAATAATTCACCCTGTACATAATTTTTTTTCAAATGTCTATTACAAAAAAACAACAATAGTAGGTATACTAATTGCGGATTCGCTTTGATTGCAGTGCGTTAAAACCTTTTGTAGCAACCGATCCGGGATAATAAGTGTCAGTCGGCACGTCAACGTTCGTCGTTAACCCGCGCCGATGCGAGTGAGCCAATTTGAAAAACATATGTCCCGGGCAAAAAAAGCAAAGCAACTGTACTGAACTGAAACTGAATCCCGGTTCAATCGGACTACCATGATCCGGTTAATCTGATCTGGTTGCTTGTTTGCGAGTGGTTTTCGTAGTGCTTTTAGGAGTAGTAAACACTTATAAATATACTAGGTACTTGTGAGGACATGATCTAGAAATCACGTAGTTTTTGTATTTATTGTAAAAGGTATGTTTGTGCACTGTTCACGTGAAATGGCCCTGCCACCTCTGCGTAGCTTCCTCGTCATCACTATTATACTGAGCTCGGGTTTCATTTCAGAGTGAATGCGGTTTAGATCATAGTTCACCGCCATGGCCAAGTGCGAACCGGTAAACTTCATACACCTTTAAGTTTTTTTTTAATTACATAGCTTTTTGTTTCCCTTCACCGTTACAGCAAGTTACAAATAATTACTGATACAAAGATAACATGGCTTTGATATTTGTCTCGTAGCTAGTATCTAGAGCTCTACAGTAAGTAAAATAACTAGTAACATTCATTTCTGTAATCAAATACTTATGCTAATGCCAAAAATAGGGAAGACTTTTAATCCTTTTCTATTTTTGAAACACCGCTACAAATTTCATTATACTGGGGTATCAGAACAGTAAGCTATTTCGACGAAACGTTTCGAAATGAAACAAGATAACGTAACCACAATCCTTCGTATTGTACTGTGCAGTGACGTCTCCTTTCCTTAAAATAACTACGTATATTTCAGGTATGTGGCAACTTCCTAAAATAAAAGCAAATTAAGAATTACGACACTGTTACGCAATTCTTCTAACTGGCATATCAAGTACCATTATTTCGTCAATCGTACAGTATGAAACAAACACCCTTTGTATTTTTATTTCCGAAAATAACTTGGTATGTAAGATTCGTCTCTTTCTAAAAATAACTTCGTGTATTGCCGATGTGAAACCTTCCAAAATAAAAGCAATTTTTCGACACAACCACGCAACACCTCTAAGTGGTATATAAAGTACAAATATTTCGTCAATCGAAACATTTAAAACAAAACAAGGTAACGTAACAACTACTCTTTGTATTTCTCTTTACGAAAATAACTTGGTATGTAACATTCGTCTCTTTCTAAGAATAACTTCCTGTATTGACGGCATGAAGCCTTCCAAAATAAAAGCAATTTTTCGACACAACCACGCAATACCTCAAAGTGGTGTATAAAGTACAAATATTTCGTCAATCGAAACATTTTAAACAAAACGAGATAGCGTGACAACCGCTCTTTGTATTTCTCTTACCAAAAATAACTTGGTATGTAACATGCGCCTCTTCCTAAAAATAACATTGTGTATTGACGGTATGAAGACTTCAAAATAAATCAAGCTCATCAAGTACCATTATTATGTCAATCGTAACATTTTGAAACAAAGCAAGATAACGTAACCGCAATTCCGTATTTATCTTTTACCAAAAATTACTTGGTATGTAACATCTATCACTTCTCAATATAACTTCGTAATGACGGTAGAAAGTCTGCCAAAATAAGAATTTGTTTGTTACACTGCATTCGTCAAACTAGTGTAGGTATAAGTACTTGTCCCTGTAGTCCCGGGACTAGAATAGGGCTACGGTATCCTCTGCCTGTCATAAGAGGCGACTAAAAGGGGGCTTCCAGGGTTGCGGGCGGTCACAGTGGAGCTCGAACCGTCCAGCAAGCGACCCCGCGAAGGACGGCGGTATGTGTGGTTGCATACCGTCATAAACACCAGACGGTGTGGAGAGCGCCTAGTCTCACCTGGGCGGAGCCTGAGTTCCGTTGGAGATCTCGGAGTCCTCGTTGCAGCGCTGAGGAAGGCCACCGGGGGGGTTTTAGTGCGGTAAAAATCCCACATAACTCGACGTCGCTCCCACGTCGTCGGGTACCTTTTGAAGGTTTCCCCCTCGTTAAAAAAAAAAGGTATTAAGTACTATTATTTCGACAACCGAGACATTTTGAAACTAAGGATACGTAACTACGTAAGAGACATAAACATCGTACCGTACTGCGCAATGACAAATCCTTTTATCTAAAAATAACCTGATATATTACCGTCTCTTCCTGAAAATAACTTGGTACACCGACGGTACGAAGCCTGTCAAAATAAAAGTAAACCCAAAACAGCAAACAATGGGAATGCGATAAAATTACAGAACGTTGAGCACAATGGACACGTGAATATGATACATTTCATGTCTATTGTGTTGCACAATGTGGTGCAACGTGAATAGTTAATTAATTGGCAGTATCTTCCTGGTTGTTTTAAGTTTTCATTCGCCTTGCTTGTTTACTTGTCAAAAAATACCCTCCAATTCGATGGAAGATGCTCATAAGATTGGATGGATCCTACCAAAAACAAATACAGTACCCTTAGTATCAGTTTTTAGATTTTTACAATAATTATGTTTTTGTATTTCTTTACGTATTTTCCATACATTTTCAATCAGTTCTGATACAGTCCGCTAGGGGCGTTGATTGGAAATGTATGGACAAATACAGTCACTTTACGTTTACATACAGGTTCCGCTCTTCGTAAAAATATATAGTACTATACTCAGGAAGAGATCGCAATTATACGTAACGTGGGTAGCACTGAGCTCGCCGTGGGCGACACTTGCCCTTATTGACTCGGCGCGCACGTGACGAATGCGCCAAGTTTGTGTGAACTTAGTTGAGTGTACCTACCGTGACTTATTGCAGGTATAGATAGATACATAGAAACGCGTGTTTATCAATTGCGCCACTGTAAGCGTTAGACGTTTGTATAATGTACACGCATAGTTAGGGAGCGACGCTGATGACCGTCGCTGACGGTTGCCGTTTGCTGCCGACTGCCGTCGTCTATCAATCGATCGCTCGCGACAATCGGCATGGATCGTCAACTGTATTCAGCATCTGTCGGTAACTGAGGATAGAGCTGTCGCTGTTTAACCCCAAATAAATTGAAGTCCTACTACTCTTAACGAGTAACATGGAAAGTGTTTGCCTAAAACTGTAGTTCCAAGTTACAGATGGTGTGGTTACAGATAAAGTAAAACCAAGAAGATGTACCTTTCACATGAACATACATGATACGTGCGAGGAAGCTAGGGTACACAAAATCCTAAGGAGCTGCGACCCTCGCTTGGCCTTTATTAAGAACCCGACCATACGTGACAGATTCGTGAGATTACGAAACTTGGCCGCACCCTCCAATCTGTTTCCGTGTAATGAAAGTAATGAAGTATTACGAAAACGCGGCATAAAACAAAACAGTTACATTAATCATGCATAAAAATGTTATATACGAATTAAATTTATAAGAGTTGCATATAAATTTGTAAAAGAACGTCGTGGTAAAAAATTGTGGGATATATGTAAATCTCTCTTATACATAATTAACCTGAGATAGCTAAGGCCATCATCATCAACTGATTTTTTCCTTCATGTGTTACACGTCTCCTGTCAAAATGAGAAGGATTTAGGCTATTACACATTGCACTGACCAAGTAGGAAATGATAAACCTAACATGGCATAGAAAGTCCTACAATATTTTCCTTAGTCGCTAACGGAAGTAACATTGGATTTCTAATACTCAAAAATTTAGAAAAATCACTACTAACTACTTGGCTATCACTGCTTCTACTTGTCACTTGGCCATTATTAAGTTCCCAACGGCACGTGACATATTCGCGGAGATTACCAAACTTGGCCGCACCCTCCAATCTGTCTCCATGTAATGAAAGTAATGAAGTATTACGAAGACGAAGCAAAATACGAATTCGTGGAAACTTGGCGCACGTTTGATTAGTTGTCTTACCTAATTTGTAATTAATTTTGTATTTACTCAAAAGAAAATTATTTATAAAGCCGTTATTCTAGATTTCGTTAGCGTACAATCATGTTTGTGGTTTCTCGATTTTTCCAGGAATACTAATTTTAGGGTCGGGAGAACTGTTATAACAAATCTCTCTCCGTTGTGTGAAAATTCTAGATATTTGGTACCTGCTAATATATCCATAATTGAGTTATATGTAGAAAAAATAAATAACGCTAAAATAATATGATTAGGCTTACCTTTTTATTTACTACATCATCACCCTGTTACATAATTATGAAAACAAATTCTAACATATCCAATTCAAGAATAAGAAATCATATTATTACTTTAACTGAAATTGTTTTACGTTTTACATGCGGTTATAGTTATATTCCCAGGCTTCTACATTCCTGCAAAGGCCATTACTTATACGCCGATAAGCATACCTCCACATTATCCATAATGTCATCATATCCCTCAAAAACAACCCGGAAGGTTTAACGCGTTGCCTTATCTGTGCATGTATTTATAGGGACTCACTGTCACATCCAACACATTCCCCGCAGTCTGAGATGGTATCTATCAAGCGGGGCTTATAACGGAACACTTCAGAAAATTAAAAGTGATAAGTACCTGCCCCGGAAAGAGTACCTAAGGGGTACGCATGAGGTCAATCATCCGTGCGTTCTAGTAAATATCTCGAAGTTTCTCTATATGTGTATACTATTACACATATAGAGAATTATTATATTGAAAACGTTTTAGTGGGTAATGGTCTCACATTACTTATTCTTTACCTAAAAGGTTTACTATCTTAGGAGCTCCACCTTTGCCTACTTTTACGGGCTACTACCGAAGGCACCAACCTTATTCCTGGTCATAAAGTAATTAAATAAACATAACGCTTTGTTGACTCATAGCTTCACATATGTATGTTTCCTGTATATGTGTCTATGAACCGACTCATAAAGGAATACACAAACAACCTGACCTGGTACAGATATTTAAATTAATCACGTAGATATCTACCAGACCGGGGATCGAATACGGAACCAATTGCGCGTCTCACCGGTATAGTAACCACTCCGCCACACGTGTGCAGGTGGCTATCATAAACTGGCAAACACAATGTTCGTTTGCTACTTCATCATCATCATCATCATCAACAATACATTATGATCCCACTACTGGGCACGGGTGTCCTCTCAGAGTGAGAGGGATTAAGCCATAGAGCAACGCGCTGGCCAAAAGCGTAATACGAGTAGGTCGGTACTTAGATGTTATAAAAAGTTACTAATATGACGCCCCTTATTAGGTGGCATAGGTATGTATATAATAGCATTTTTTTAATGTAAGCTCATTATTCGTGAAATACAATTTTATATAATAAAAGATTCAATTACAACTCCATTATTAATTTTCTCTGACAATTCATTTCATGACATCTTATTTTTCTAAAAAACATATATCCTTTTCTTTTTATATAGTTTCCCGCTACATTGCTTCTAACCGGCACTTAAATAGACTCTTATTAACATAAATTAACTAAAAAGTATTGTAATGAAACTATACCCTTACACTATAATCTTGTGATAATCAGGTGAACGGAATGTAGTTTGTCATTTCAACTTCAAAAAAAAAGTTACTAATATACCCTCTCCCTTACTTCGGCGGGACATAGTTATAGTACCTAGGTATAAAACCATTTTTACCTCAAACCGCGTGGACGGTACAAATTAATCTTACCGAACAATGGACACCGGTAAGTGGTGGTCCTTTCAGCGAGCATAATACGAATAGTTTATATGCCGGACTGTTTGCCCCCAAATATCTAGCGCACCTGTGACGCTGTCCCGCAATTCCCATCTCTATATCCTTTAAGTTATAAATCATTTTTCTATGGCATTCGTAGAGATTACTGCGGCCCGCGCATACAAGAGCCGGTATGAAAGGAGTCGTGTGAAGGGAAGGTATTTTCATTCGAAACGGACACGGACTTCTGAATTATTCCCGTTATTAATAAACAATCTATCCAAAGTTTCGCCTACCAAAGATAGACATTTGAAGTCTTAATTCTAGACATTAAGAAAGTTTTATCTTTGGTATCTAAAAATTGGATAGATTGTTTATTAATTACCGGGGTTAGTGATGTCCGTTTACCGAACATGTGTAAGTGAAGATTAGAAACGGCGATGAAAGGCACCATTTACAAGCACTATTGATTCTACGCAAGTAGCGTAGGGCGTTAGGTTCATCTGAAGTTGTCACAGTGCCGCCTCTAACTAACTAATTTGAGCTGCGACACTTGCATTAATCGCACACACAGAGCGCATTTCTTGTTCAAGGGTGTTCACACCCGCATGTGCGTTCAGCATGCACACGTAAATTAACTCGATGCAGTCTCTTCACGACCCATGTAGGTATGAAACGATAGGATGCAAGCGAAAGGAACGCGTGCAGGTGAACGCGTCAACACGTGCGACACGCAAAAGCAACCATAAACACACATAATACAATAGTGTACATGCGGAATCCAATAGGTGTAACGCTTTGAAAGTCACACTAGTAGGTAAAATAGTAATGTAGGCATATATACACAAATAACTAATCAAAATAACTTTCAAGGACACAATTAAATCAACCCCCAAATGAGACTTTCCTATCACATATTATCGAGTAATAAAGAGCAGTCTCATTAGCAATATCACGAACTAAACTTGTCCTATATCAAAAGTTAGATTAACGCCAAAACTAGTAATACCTACGATCGCGACCCTGGATATCCTTGAACTTAAATGGGGCAGATTTATTCGCCTTCTTAGGGCTGATAAAAGCATTTATATACGATATATATATAATATTACATAATATACACCTGGTGAATTTCATTTGCAATTTTAAAAATAGATTTAGGTGTTTGTGTACTTTGTAAAGTTTTCAACCATACTTATTGTGGTACTTTGTGAAAGAATTTAAAGAAATTTAAAGGTGGTAGAACCCTTTGTGGTTCGACTCCGTCGGCACCACCGCCACACCTATTTCTGCTTAATAACATCAGTGTTAAGCGCTGCTGTGTTCCGTTTTGAAGGGTGTGGTAAGGGAGACATAATTATGTACCTTTCCGAGGCGATCCAGCTTAGTCCTCAGGGGTAGCAGCGCATCTGTGGCCGACCTCAGGTAGGTATATCTAATCCTATCTGGGGTTGATTACAGATGTCCATGGGCGGCAGTAGCCACTTACCATCAGGTGGACTGCATGCTCGTCTGCTACTCCTATATTATAAAAAAAAATAATAATAAATAAAATTGGAAAATTAAGTATTTGTATTATGGAATATTTAATAAAAATAAATAAATAAATTGTTTTTCAATTCAAGTCAATAATTGCAAAACAAAACAATGTAATTTGTTTCGTTAATTTTTACCAAACATTTAATATTAATTTGAAGGAAACTCTACCGTATCAAAAGTAAAACAAACAAAGATTTATTCAATTATTCCTAGATTTATTCAGAAATAACTTAAAATCGAAACAAACAACTGGCAACAAACGGAATTTAATTTAATTAACCATTAGACAATCCTTTCCACGAATCTAATTAACGTGCAGGCTCTTTGATATTGCGATGTCTCGAATATTAGGTGCCTGTTTGATTGGCTGCGTAGTGCGTTGAGCTTTAGAGCATTAACGACGTTCTACTTCTTGCAAATCGTCAAGAGATGGCGCTTTCTGAATCACGGTATCTAAGTTTTCTTAACATCATGCATATATACAAGTTCCAAAGTAAGACTATTGGAGTACGGCAGCATCTCGGGTATGATAACCTAGCCTGGCGGGAGATCTTCCATTGCCAAAACGTCTTTATCCCTTCATAGGAATCCTTGAAAATATTTGTTTCAAATAATAAATTAGTAGACATATATATATATTATATATTATGTTATAGAATATTTGTTTCAAATAATAAATTAGTAGACAAGTTAGGAATTCGGTTGACGCATGCATCCTAAATGGCGCTAAGTTGTCCTTTCAGACCATGGATTTTACATATATACACGATACATGGATCTAAAGACTAATTTGTATAGGAAAACTAATTGGTTCCCTCTATTAAGTAATACTTATCATTACAGACATTTTATTTATTTAATAAACTTTGCGAACCTTACAAAATATGTAATGCACAAATATAGATTTCGTGCTAAAACAATCTGATTAAAAATTAAATCTGACCAAAAAACCACGGAGAAAAATTAAAAAATCGAACTACAATAAAAATAAAATAAAATATATTTTTACAATAAACGCCAAATCATTTATCGCGTCTAGCTCATTCGACCATCGTGGGACAAGTCGGTTAAAATTAAATTTAATACAGTTCACAAAGTCGACGGGATAAAATTTTAATAAGACCCCAGCACCCCGATGTGAAAACATCGACGGCAGATGTAAGAACAGGGCTCCCCGTTTCGTATACGCTCTCGAGTTGGGCCATAAAAAAGGCAATTAGTCGAATGGAGTCGAATTAGAGAGACCATAAAAGAGTTATTTGCAAACTTTGCTTCGGTTGCCGATTTCTTTTACATATTTTTTACTTATACATACGTTTAATCTCTTTATAGCTTCATTCATGTATTCTTTAATACATACTAACAATTATACTAATACATTGGTTCATACTATTCTGCCAATGTACTTAATTACTTCCCTTTAAATGCTTACGTTTAATAATTGTTAATTAGTTAATGAATTGAAGTTGCTGAAGTTATATAGACCTAGATAAAACAAACATAATTGAAAAACTGCGCCAATATTATTTGCAATAGTTTAAATAAAAGATGTTGCCGAAGTCATAAATGCTAATGGAATACAAAATATACTTCTCAGATTTCAGATTCAGCGCAATCAATGCGGGGCCAACGCGTACCCACTGTTTTATTTACCCGGTCATAAAATCCAACTAAAAGTGTAATAAAAGTTAGAATATTTCCAATAGTTACGGTACTTTTTGTTCCAAGTTTCCATTCCCGGGAACGTAGTTTAGCCAGTCGTTTCTCACCTCAATTTCCATCTTTTACATAAATTCGATAAAGTCTGGCGAACCTCCAAATATCGAATCGAAGCCAATGTGAGGTTTCCAGTGTTATTTTTGTTTCGAAATTATATAGCTGTTTCACGTCATTACAAGGGGTACGAAGAAGACAGCATGAGGAACTTTAAACCAAAGGTGAATTGGATATATTTTAGAAACGGTAATGTTCGTTGCGCGAATATATTTCACTTCGGAGACAGGGTTCGCATTGCAGTGATGTCGTTTAAGGCATTATGCTGATGTTTATATAATGGTATCAAAATTGAAAACCTTATTGTGTTCTCATATAATGGAAACATCAATAATAATCAACTTGGTTTCGAAATTCGACAACAAAATTCTCACATTCCTTGAAATTATATTTACAGTACAATCATATATTTATCAACCCATACACAATATGCAAAATACAAAGCTTAAATTAGTCCAATGCACTAGTCAAGTGCGATTACTAAAATTACTAAGACGTCTGAGGTATATAGAATACCACACATAGTTTATCTTAATAATGAAAATCCTTCGTAGCTACCTCATACAGTAAAAAAGTAAGTAACGAACAAGTAAGTAAAAAGTAAAATGCAATTTGTAAGTAAGTTGACTTATTATGCTAAATAATTAATGAATTATACGGAGAGAATTAAGCGTCATAATATTAACCAAAACTTGTCGTACTTTTAAGATTATCCAAAAAATAATTAAATGCAGTGTGTAATCGTTCTACAGGTTTTTCAAAAGTATTATTGAATATTCCGCATTATTATGTAGAACGCCGACGTTTTTCGAGCATCTCGTGCACACGTATTGAGCCATTGCAAAAAAATCCAATCATGCAAACGATAATGACTCGGCAATTCAGCGCTTCCGCTCATTTAATAGCCCCAATAATTAGTGGAAGTTTTTACAAAGCCCCAGAACACTTGAACCGGGATCCATATTCATGAGCCGTCTATAGCGTTTGCTTCCATTCAAGTTATCTCCAATTAAACGTTAAGTTGATATTGAAACTTAAACGAACGGTTTCAAGGGCGCGAGGAGCGCTATTAAACGTTAATCGCTCGGTATTGGGAACTCGGAAACTTAGTATACCCGCTGTAAGGTATATAAAAAGATAAAATATATAATATAACAATATTTTATCTACTACTTGTACATTATAGTACGCATCCTTATTTTAATTACATGTTTGTTTATTATATTATATTTGATATAAATTTACATTATTCAGTTATCGACGTTTATATTTATTTCAACTACAGTCACTTATCAATTATTCTGTGTTAAACAGCAATTATTTTTCGATTTAGATACTTTAATGAATTGTAGGAAGGATCTAAAAATCTGGAGTATACTTATTATATTAAACATAAAAATATACCAATACAACAGAGAGATATGTACTCTTTACTATATCCATATTAATTAACATGATTTTTAATCGTCATTATTCCGCTCGTTTAGTAGCCACACTAATTACTCATTTTTTTTTACAAAGCTTCCGAACACTCGTTCTGGTATCCATATTCATGAGAATCGCCTCCGTGCTGCCACGTTGCTTCGTTTCATTCAATTAATTTATCGATATCGAATATTGAATCGATTCTATACCGGTTACTAATAAACCGATTTTCTTATTCGTTCATATTCCTATAAAGAACCCAAAGTGGTGATTATTCGCTTAACGCTTTTGAATTCTTTGTGGTTCGACTCCGGCGGCACCACCGCCACACTTATTTCTGCCTCATAACAACAGTGGTGGTGTGGTAAGGGAGACATACTTTTCCTCGGGGGTAGTGACGCTTCTGTGATCGATCTCAGGTAGGAATATCTAATCCTATCTGGGGTTGATTACATATGTCCATGAGCGGCACTAGCAACTTACCATCAGGTGAACTGCATGCTCGTCTGCTCGTCATACTCCTATATTATAAAAATCGTTTGTCGATTGTTGACAAATGGTTCTCTCTTTAATAAAGAGAAAGATAGGTAAACTAAATAGGCAAATTTGATTTAACAGTAATATCCCGTATTTCCGGCATTGTCGTATAAAGATCAAATTTCCAAATCAAATAAAAGTTCATATGTTAGTCATAACATATTTTGATGGGCTTAGTGATATCACTATTCGTATGTTAGATATTTCGCTTGATTAAATTAGGTTGTCGAAATCGACCATTAATCCCGACTTGGTAATCAATGGTGTAGATGTAGAACCGTTCATTTCAGAACACGTTTAAAAATCGTACACAATCGTACAGGTATTTCATCCGAATGCGGAGAGTAATGTTATTAGAACGTATGTATTTATGTATGTATATATCATTTTGTACGGATTGTAAGTATTGGAAGAGGTAGTGTGGGCATTGTTTAAATTGTGAGAGTGACATGTGATACGCTGTATTTTAAGCAGTCGTTAGATTTGTTTTTTTAGAGGAGTGACTTAACCTACATCACTTCCCTTTTCAGTTAATTATTTTGAAGAAGAAAAATATTTTTATAATAATTACTAGTCAGAATTCTACGATTAGAGAGATGACATTATTATTTTAAATATTTTGGGTGCCTACACAAAATTCCAAAAACTTAAAATTAGTTGCAAAATTTATTTAAACTATCTAGCAATTAATTATACTAAATTATTTGGTACATAATGTAATGTAATAAGCAAGTATTTGGTACATAATGAAGATGATAAAGTATAAACGATGCCCACAAACGCCGCAAGCTTAATGTCGTAGGAATATCATTATGGTTGAAGGCTTTCGAAAATAGTAAGCACGTGATTAATCACAGATTCGTATTTTAGATCAGTCTAGGAGAGCACTTGTGAACAACATTTATGAGAAGTTTCCCCTCTTTATCACCACTTGACCCAATATCTTAATGTCAGTTGTTGTTTTAACAACACAATAAAATCTATCTGTATTGTCCGAAGTTTTTGAATTTACTATCGACAAAAATATACGAGTACTTGCCGGCAGTAACGGCTCTGATTTACAACTGTTATCGGATTTTACAATTGTTTTCGTTTATTTTACAGCTTAATAAAGTCGATTAATATTGTTTAACAAATTGTCATTTAAAACTTGAGTTTTGTGGTTATTGTTTTCCTTACATATGACACAAGATACAAAAATAAAAATATTTTAGTATAATTTTGACAGACACGTAAAAAGTGTTGTGGTTATAGTCGTTACAATTTAATAGGCCCATTTTGACACATGCAATCCTAATGTCATACAATTTTTGAACCAACTTTGTATGAACGTTAACACGTAATTGGAAAGTCAAATACTTCTAAACATACAAATACGAAATAATTTATTAACAAGAAAATGTGTCTAGAAACAAATTTATCCTACATCAAAAATTATCATAAGTAATTTAGCAGTTTACGGCAATTTACGGCTACAGCTTGCGGCTTCTAACCATTCGGAAGAAACTATAATCGATTAACTTACGAATAATCGAAACTTAGAATTACCAATTTTTTTTTTCGCTTTTTCATCATAACAACAATAAAATAATCGAGACTTTGTTCCTTACTGAATGTTAAAATAAATACAGGACAATACGGACATGCTTTATTTAATCTTCTGAAAATGATTAAATTTTTAAATTACGAAATAATTTATTTTCTTTTCTCTTTTTTATTAAATCTTAAAATGATTTAGAAAAATACTTAACAATTATTCTGTTTACGCAATATTAAGTAATCTATACAGTACGATATGAAGTTGTAATCGATTTGTAGTAAAAATCGGTTTCTTTGGTTATCGTTTTGTGTAACACATGCTAAGTGCCATAGCGATGGCACGTGTCAAAATGGGCCTATTAAATTGTGACGACTATAGTGTAAAAAACTCCAAAAAATACAAAGGTCTTAAGGTTATAGGAAGATAAAATCTAGAAAATTAAATATTCAAAAATTCGTGAGTTGCTTCCATAAAAACATAATCTGTTTATTCGTTTTAGTAACAAGGTATCGTTCTGTCAATACTAGAAATTAGCTACTATCTATGGATATAAATTTGTTTTTTTTAGGGAACTAAAAAACAGTCACGAATAACGTTCACGGTAATTTAATTTCCGTAATGTTGGCGTGCACGGATTTATGAATATTGGAGTCGAAGCTATAAAACTATATCAGTCCATTACTTTCCTGTCGCATGTTGAGTAACAGAAAAACTAAGTTAGGTAACGCAATTATCCAAAACATTACATGTAAAACATCGAGTTTTTATGACTAAAGTCTCGTGCAGAAAGGAGCCCTATTCAATATTAATTCTAATCCGTTTACCTATTTTTTCGTTTAACGAAGGCATATACAGAACTGTTTCCTTTATAATAATATAAATATAATCATAATCATAAATTAAAATTAAGATAATACACGAATTTATTTTAAGATTCTGTTTAACGAATCAATAAGAATAATGAAAAAATTTAAAAGGAAAATGTCTTCCCAGATAGCAACCCCAAAAAATATTGAAAGTAAAAATATTTCATTAAAACTACATTTTGTACAAAACATACAAAATAAATGTTATTTTTTCAAAATGATGTAATGATTAGACTAAATTTCGTTTGTTTATTGGAAATACGAAATGGTAGACTCTTCCTTTATTGGTCATACTTGATCAACCTGAAATCAAATCAGAATCATTCACAACTTCAATCCTAAATATATAAAACAAGTACCCAAAACACGGTACTTTTTACGTCCCGCGTAAAAATACTCAGATGTAGTCGTACCACGTCCCGGATCAGGGAAACAACACGAGTCGAATTGGGTAAAAATCCCTAGTTCAATATAAATAACAATTTCATAGTAGCGCGTAGATGGCTCCTTAAAAGTCCCGACTCGACTCGCCTCCGAACCATTAACCATTGTGATATTTTCCCATTACGAATATTCCCTTTTACCATAAATTGTGTCGGATGGGGACCTTAACAAGTCGAGTCCGAGACTTAGTTGAGAATGAATTTATTGTATGATAGGTGGTCTCGAGGGATTGTTTTGGATGTGCTGGAGTAGTAGAGAGGTCAACAGTGCTTTCTTAGTTAGTGTTTGATATATTTTGATGGCAGTGTGTGGAGTGGTTTATATGGATGACTGGGTCGTTTCCATAATACCATAGAGTAGTTGCGTTGTTTATAAGGATGACTGTGGTCTTTCCCGTTGGAGCCATAGGGTAGTAGTGGCGGTAGTATTAAACAGGTAATTGCACGACTCATGATGCGAAGCATCAGAGAGTGCTTTTTTTAATATATTACCATCTGTATCATATCCACAATTGTGATAGTACATAGTGAAATTGTCCCTAAAGATATAGACACACTGGTATATAACTATATAGGTATTAGTATTATATTTAACAAACGAACGTTTTCTACCCTTTTCCATCCATCCGATATCCTTTTCTTTACATCCGCATAGACATTTGACAACATGACTTTTATTGACACACAATTAAAGTTGTTTTTTACATGCCGTTAATTGATCTTGAGATAGTAAGATAGAAATTGTGAAATGTGTCATTAATATCAGCCTTATAAAATTGTATTAATGGGAACGCATTTTTTTGTTACATTTAAGATATCTTCTTACGACTGCATCATTTTTCTCGTATTAATACTTCTATACATTTTGCAGTAACGCGTGCTTCTTAACGCAACCAAACACCTTACCGTAACGCAATGCATGTAAGTTATCAATTGCCTTCACCACACAATACCTCCGAGAGGCGGCCGTGCGCTGTGAAACTTTTAATTGGAACGAAATCCTCGCTCCGAAGGCGTTTTAATTAGGAAAATTTCCTATGAACAAGCAAGGCGGACGCGATATAATTTCTATGCAAATTGCGCCTTTAACTTTCAGCTAGGCGTGTTTCACATGCGGCGAATTTGAGCGTATCGTAAAGAATATATTAGCGAAGTGATTTCGCTTTAACGTCATTTTTGTTTGGTGAATACACCTGTTTTATGAATATTTCAATTTATATATTCACGACCCGCGTGGCGGAGTGGTCACCATACCGGTCTGACGCGCAGAGGGTTCCGGGATCGATCCCCGGCTAGACAGATATCTACATGATAATATTTATATGTCCGTAACACCCACGACACAGGGAATCCTACTGTGAGCATAGAAAGAGTTTTTATATATTATCCGTTAAAACGTACGTATATTATTTAAGAAATGTAGGAATTCCGCATTTCTACTCTGTGTAAACTTGAAGTATTACTCCCTGCTTGAGATTGTGTGCCGACTCTACCATATGGCGAATCAAATGACTTCTCCAAACCCTAAATCTTATAAGGAACCTTGTAAGTAAAATATTAAGGGAAAACATAATTTTCAAAGGTCTCTTTAGTACTTAATATTTTGCTTGCAAGTGTGTTTCCGGTACTATTTTAGGTATTATTAAAGAGAGTTTTTAATTATTAAAATTAAAGATCAAAATTAATTTACTATCACAAAATTAATTTAGTATCAAACCCGGAACCCTCTGTATATCAGACTAGTAAAACCTACTCAAATCGTCAAAATATTAGCTCACTAAGTTTGCGCTGTTTCGCTACGTATGAAACATACCTAACATAGTAATACGGACCAACGGTTAGTTCGAAAGACGGATCGCGTAGTTCATTCAACATTAATATAGAGCTAATGGATCGAGTTTGTTGGGACATTATTAATAACAGTAGGTTGTAAGTCTGCTACTTTGTAGTTCGGCAGTAGTTTCACCAAGTATTGTATTATGAACGGGACATCCTGAATAAATTATTCGTTACAATACATCAAACTATACATTATATTATATGTTGTTTATTATACGGTCCACTATATATCCACTGTATGATTCACTGTGTATGACATATGGTGAATTCACAACCTTAAATCAAAATTTAGGGCTCTTGTGATTAAAGTTATTGTAATAATTTATGCGAGGGTTCCAAGTTAGTCTCTAAGGATAAATTAGATAATATTCATGGTGGACTTCATAAGTCATATATTGTCCAAGACATATCTTTAGTTTTGTAAAGACGCGACAAATAAAAAAAACTCAATTGATTCTTTAAAGTAAGTGATGCCGAAATTCCTATATTTCAAGCCATTATCGAGTTCCCAAAACCCCCTTTTCTTCTTTCCATCCATCCATCTATTAAAACACAACAGTCTATGTTGCCTGTACTATCCTTTTGTAATAAAGTAGCTTCAACTTGTGGCTTCAGCCGCGTATACACTCATAGGCGGCTTTTCAATTTTATCTACGAAAAATACCTATATTAATGAAATTCATAGTTAGGTTTATGACACCCAGAAACGTTATTAACTTTTTATAATCATAGTTAGTCATTGACTTAAAAAAATATTAATCAAATACTTATAAAACATGATTAATTTATATTAAAATAAATTTCGATTTCATAAATCATATTTAAAGGTTATTCACGCGCTTACCAATATAACTGAAAATTAAATTGGGATTCTAGTTCAAATCCTGAATTTTAACGGTCACATTAGTATTACAACTTAACAGCCGGGATTAGGTCACGTTTCCAACTCGGGGTATTTAATGGCGATCTTGGGGCGATCCCTTGTTTACATAGGAATGTTCTGTGACCGCATGTTGCTGTAACTTGCTGTGAGGTACACGGAACGGGATGCCTCGGTCGGCCGAATGGAGATTACGTTGTGTCCTTGACTCGGACCGATCAGATGTGTCCAAGATTTTTTTTCCATTACTGGAAATATTATCCTTAAACAAGGTTTATTTTTACAATATAGAAGAAAAGGAAAGATGAAGAAGTAGCAGACGAGCTTGCAATCCTAAGTGGCTACTCCTCCCCAAGGATATCTGTAGTCAACCCCAGATAAGATTAGATTCCTATCTGAGGTTGAACATCAATGCAACACTATCCATAAGGGACTAAGCCTCCTGAAAGTATGTCTCCCTTACCACACTCTTTAAACTAGAACATAGCACCGCTTAACACGGCTGTTATTAGGTACAAATAGGTGTGGCGGTAGTGCCGACCATTTTAAGATTGTTTAATGTTTAAGTAGTCCCTTTTAAAGGAATGTTCTGTGACCGCATGTTGCTGTAACTTGCCGTGACGTACACGAAACGGGATGCCTAGTTCGACCGAATTGAGATTACGCTGTGTCCTTCACCCGAACCGACCAGATGTGTCGAAAATTTTATTTTTTCCCATAACGGTAAATAACCCCTTTAGGTAAATAACCGCATGTTGCTGTACCTAGCTTACCTAAAATTCCTCAAATAAGGTATTTAGCCCTAATGTTTTTAATATAATGTACACAAGGATACTTTGGTCAAAAAAAATACAGATTACGTTGTGTTCATGAGTCGAGCCGCCAGAGAATTTCCGAGAGTTTATTGTTACGCGTAACAAAGTTTTTTTTTATTTTTGTAAAAATATTAAATATCCTTGCAATAAAAGAAGCAGTCATAGCCTAGTGGTTAAAACAGTTATTAATCGGGGTTAGGGATTTTTGAGATCCAAATTTCGAATTTTGGGAGGCACAAAATTGTATAATATTGATTTATTGACAAAAGGCGCATAATACATTTTATTTGTTTTTAACCGTTTTACCTGTTTATTTTTATTAATCTCAATTTTAAGTTTTAAACTTGCATCCATATAATCAACTCCAATTACTATAAATTATATGAATATATCCAATAATATAAGCAGACCATGTAAATCTCATTACTGGCCATCAACAGCGAGATGGAACAACGTTTCAATTACTGAGCTTCATTCCATTTAGGCATCTGCTAATAGGATTTGTCATTACAGATTGAACATGCTAATTTGTTGGCTCTGCTGCAATTAAACAATTATGCGTATGGTCGGACTAAGACCGTAGCCGGCCGTGATTTGAAGGAAACGTTTCCTCAGCGTGTTTGCAGCGGAATCGCCACGATAACGCGACGTTCGACGGTATAATGGATTGCAGATGCGTTAGATCTATTTTACATTAATAAAATATAACTAATGTATTGTTATTTAGTTTATAAGTGAATTACTCGTAAAAGTTAGAAGGCACATAGTAGTTGATTCTTATTTTTGAGACACACTTGAATAGTTTTATTTTCGTTTTACTGGGTGGTATTTCGTTCTGCCTCATAGCAGAGATGTATGCTTTTTTGACATAACGAGTTAAATCTGTTTTTTTTTTATCAATGACTATCATCTGTACCCTTACCATGAGTTTTCAAAATATCCCACAATTTTAAGTTACGTTTACTCAATCCATTATTCTGTTCCGTTTGCTTCGGTAGACTGAATAAACGTAACAATAAGTGCTCAAGTATTTTTGTCTGCATCACATGTTCGCAAAAAAGAGAGACAAAACATAAAGCGCCATTTTGTCAATTTAGACATTTAATATTACGTTACTGACACTATATTTCTGATACAATCCGCTAGGGGCGCTGATTGGAAATTGTATGTGCAAATACGTAAACAAATACCAAAACAGTCATATTTGTCAAAATGTAAATCTCACGGTAAGGGTACTGATTTAGCTATCAATATATAGTCTGCGGCGTTGTGAGTCCCTAAGATAACTGTTTCCCACTATTAATATATTGACGGTGCATAGTCAATACATTTATGAAAATATTATGTATGTAAGAAAACACACTGATATTTTTAAAAAAAATTTTCTTTAATCGATATTTCCCCCAACTTAACTTTTAATTTTATTTCTATTGCTCTAATCTAATAATAATCTTTACTATGCGTATCAACATAAGTTGTAGGAACTAACTTGTAAAATCAGATACAAGTAGTTACGAGTACAGTAACTCCATTTCAATAAACTATTCACGTCACGTCATAAATTACTTAACGTTACGTCTGACTTGACGGATTGACTATTGACAAGCGAAACACAATTATTCACGTATACGATACACAATAACATAATATGCCGCACTGACGCACACACTAACAGTTGCACAAGATATCGGCGCGTGAGTTAACGTATTTTCCGTCTAGATACAGTGCAAATAAGGGTTATGTAAGTGACTTAGTGAGTTGCATGAAGCATACACAATATATGATCGAAGGGTGTGCGTATCGTAGTGTCACAGTGATTCGCGTTTCACACTATTTGATTAATCATAAGACGTCAAGTTGATGCGTGGATGCTGGGACGGTCACGGTGGAATCAGTAACGTTTTAATTGGACGAGTACACGAGCAAGTGGGTATATTAAATTAACGGATAGGTTTTAGTAGATGTGCATTATTGTCTTGTATGCGTGAAGTATTTACAATGTCCTATGTACCTCTATTTGTTACTTTGTATAAGTATAAAAAAGGCACGCATGCCTGAACTCCTGCATGCATACACACATGCGTGAGAGCGTGTTTATGTGTGAGTGAACGTAGATACATATATACGTGCACGCAAATGTGTATTATGTACTGATTTCTTTTCAATTTAAATGTAATCCAATAGTAAGCTTATTAAAGTTTTCATTGCCAACTATGAAAAAAACAAACTCTACCGTTCCGTTCCACACAATTTAACGGTTAGGTAACCATTTCATATATGCAAACGGTTATAATAAGTCACTTTTACTAGCATTCACGCGGCGCGACAGTGACCGAGCGACAAACTTTAATACACCCCACCACTCAACATCTAGCAAGCACTTTGACATTTCATCACTTGCGGTTTAGTGGCGTTACGTTCAAGTAGTTCAAGCGAGGCATCTGACAAGCTAATTTATTTACCCGTTGTATAATCAATGTTAGTATGAGACATTGTATTGGCGTACGACGTTGAAAATTGATTTACCTAAATGAACACACGGAGCAAGTCGTAGTAACCTTGTTTGCTGTGTAAACGCTACACGACCGAGTGTTGAGATTGTCAAAATGAACACGGCTGCGATTATTTTGTTTATGGAGATTGGTGTTGAGATTGTTGAAATGAATACGGAGATTGGTTTTTTAAAGGGAAGATTGATGTTGAGATTGTTGACGAAAATGACGATAAAAGGTTTGTTTAAGATTGAAATTGATTGTAAGTCGACTACAATTACGTTTATTGGCTATAATGTGTTATTGATTAAATTTGATTCAGGTGTATTTACAAGTAATTTTCACTATCCCTATGTTTACTAAATGTTCTAGTTTCAATTTTTTTACAAAATCTAACAAAGACAGGTAAATTATATAATATTATATCCGAATATATTATAAAAAAGTTCGTGCGTTTGTCATTTTTTTACATGTAAATAAATATACGTGACCCTCTCGCCATGATCACATCAAATATCATATAATCTGTAAATTCATCAGAGTATTATTACTTCAAAATATAGAAAATAGATTCGGTAATGTAACATCAAAAACTAAATTTATCAATCATATTAACGAACGTAAGCTAAAAATTGTCGGTTAACATAATTTTAACAAATGTCACGTAAAGAGCAACCTTCAAATATCTGACAATAAACTTACTTTGACATTAGAAATATTACAACAACAGAATTCATTTCTCCGGTCCATCTATTTCCGCTCGCAGCGAAACATTGTTGTTATCACTCCGTCCGATTGCATATTCATTGGGTCTTCGTTCCACCATTCATTCAATTAGTCGTTCGTCAATTACAATCAATTTCTCAGAGAGCGGACCCGATCGTTCCAGTAATTGAGCGTTAAACGGAAACTTTTTAAAGCAACTTAGCATACGTTGCACTGGCGGCGAGTTGGCGATAAGCGATCAACGATAACATATTTTCGTTTTAAAAAGGAGTATTAATATTGCTCCACGTCGGAAATGTACCACTAATTGTATGTACCTCCTACCTATATCACAATATATAATATAGGTGTTACATCAAATTGACGTTTAAATAGAATTCTTCAAAGAATCTACTTTAAATAAAATATTGTGATTTTTATTATTCCACGTATTCAGCGATCATCATGTTGATAGAGGGTACTGATTTGATCTCCGGTCCGCCAGTCATTTAAACTATCAATTTTCATTTTTGTACTAGGTCTGGTTGTTTCTGCATACGTCTATTTATATCTCGAAAGTGTAAATAGAGTGAATACTTTTTCGTACTGTAAAAATTCTCGCAAGGTGCGAAGAGAACTCATTAAGTTTGAACGCATTATACAGAGTCTGTATAATGCGTTATTCGCCACTGTTTGTTATGGTCATACAAAACGTTAATTATAAAATTAAATAGCTAGTGATTATTTCATCGCTTATATATCTACTGTGAGACAGGTGCCTCAAACGAAAACTTTTTAAGTCTCTTGTCACTTTGTCTAAAGTTCCAATTAAGCGATGATCGCCTCTCTCTTTATTACGACTCAGTTTGCTATGAGTGGGAGGAATTTTAATGGTCGCTTATTCAAAGAGCATTTGCGCAAAGGTTGAGAATTAAAAATAATTTTCCACTGAGTTACATTTTATTAAAGTATATCTACTTAAATATACTTTAAAACGGAAGTATTTTTTTAGATATTAACCAGATATATTTAGATGAATTTGAAATGTCACTACAAGTCGTCAACCACAATAAATTACAACATTGTTTCGAAAAGTATCAAGAAAGAAAACTTGATAGGCAGTATGCATATTTTTTTATAATATGTTACTATAAAAAAAATATGCATGTTATACATATGTTACTTATAAGCAAACGAGCATGCTGTCCTATTGATGATGGTAAGAGGCTACTGGCGCCCAAGTACCTAGCCACTTAAGACATCTGTAATCAATACCAGTCAAGAATAAAGACTTATCTTTGATTGGTCACAGATGCGCCGCTACCCCGGAGGACTAAGTTGGAAATTCTTAGATAACCAGAATACATCATCGGCGATACCTCTGGATTCGATTCCGTGACCACAAAGGGTACCACACCTACATTTAGTTGAAAATAGCGTGAACTTTAGTAACTAGTTGTATATACTACTACTACTACAAACTATATTAATAATTTTTCATGCATCTCTAGACCTTTGACCTTTTTGTTCTAAGTTACAAAATCATTTATATAAACTACAAAACACGGAAACACTCAAGCCAAATTCCACTAGCAATTATCTATGAATGATTGCTAGATTGGATGCAATGATGATTCGAAATCATTAATATTTACGTTCGCTCACAAACTAAGCACCACTCTAAAACTATTGTTCTGAAGTGATTAATTTTGTGCATACACGAGTTTACTAAACACCGATACACGGTATAGACATTGACAAATCGACTATATCGGTATTCGTATGACAAACAGTGTATTTGGTTCAGCGTTGATATATATGTATTGGCGGCCATTCAAATATTTAATTATATTTCATTGGCAGATCACACTTGCAACGATCAAAGTGAAATCGACAGACGAGCTAATTTGACACATACGTAATGTACCATCGTACTGCGGGTTATTTTGTATCTGATCTTTAAGAAATGTGTATGCGGTCAGAAGATTGGTGGGTGACCCACTAATAGCTAAGATTCGTGTGTGTGTCCATTTTCGGAGGAAAGGTAATCGGTCAATGTTGATGTCATTGCAAGAACAATCTATTGTGGTAACAAGACCTTTTTCTTATCAATGAGAGGTAAAAAGGACTGCAGCCAAACATTAACATAAGTGTTTTAACAGCTCTTTACAGATATTATAAAACCGAAGATAGCCGATCACGAGATGACGATCTGACATAATTTCTCTCAAGCTAGACAATATTTACGTGTGGCACTGTACCACAGAACAAAAACAGTTCAATCTGTATTCACATAGGATTTACAGCACGTCTACATTGTACGGGACAGGCAGCGCCGGTGCCGCGCCGCTATGCGCGTTAATCGAAGCTGTCCAAGCTGAAGCTGTCATGTGGGATACCAAAATCGTTGTCTACCAATAGAATGTAAAAAATCTTGCACCCTTAACATTGTCCTATTTAAAAATATGTGTTATCACAACCCTCAATAGATATCGAAGGCAACAAAAAACCGATGATAGCCGATCGCATCCGACATACTTTTCTAAAGCTAGATAATATTTACGTGTGGCACTGTACCACAGAACAAAAACAGTTGAAAGCGCTGCAATCTGTTTTCACATAGGATTTACAGCACGTCTAAATTGTACAGGCCGTGCCGGAGCCGCTCCGCTATGCACGCTATTCGAAACTGTTCATTTCAACCACCGAGTCGCTACTCCAGGCCTCTCTCTTTTGTTATACCAAGAGCCTTTTCTACCAATGGAACGTAAAAAGGTTTGTAGCTTAACAGGCTCTTATTAAAAAATAGGTGTTGTTTTTTTTTTTTTTTTTTTTGGCGCCCAGATGTAGGTGGAAAAAGGGCTGACCCTCTACGGAGAGGGAGGAGCAAAAAATGCGTCCAAGCACTTACAGGCCGCGACGGCCGGTGCCTGCGTCGTGTGGGGCTGACTGAAAGGTCCTCCTGAAGGGAGGACCATCCCACTAAAAACTCCTTTAAGGCATTCGTCCAAGGGGACCGTACAGCCGACATCGGATAGCGACCTCTCGTTTGCGGAGCGAGAGGCGCTAGCGGCGCTCCCTAGAGAGCTACCGCTGGATAGATGACACTGAAGGTGTCAACGTATCATGAATAAGATTAGAATCGTCGGGAAGACGATTCTCTATGGAGAGTTGTACGCCCCTGTGGGCGGCCAGAAGATTCTCCACATCGGTGGAGAGTTTGTTAGGAGCGTCGGTCAAGATATTTCTTGGCCGACGGCAATTGTAACGGGTAGGAAGAGGGGCAGCATAGTCCGCTGCACCCTTGATTAAGGGGTTGGAATGGTTTTCTGAGCGGTCGAAGAACGCTTCAGAGAATTGTCTGAGGACTTGTTGTATTGGAGCGAGCTCCAGGTCGCGGTGGAGGTCAGCGTTTCTGACATACCAGGGGGCATTAAGTGCCCGACGACAAAAGAGATTTTGTATGACCTGGAGTTTGTCTAGGATGGTGGGATTCGCGTGAGCGAAGACTGGAGAGGCGTATGTTAACACCGGTCGAATGCAAACCTTATACAGCGTTCGCTTATTCCTGGCTGACAACTTGCTGTGTCTGCCAATCATGGCGTTGAGGCGGCTCATGTAAGAGCGGGCGGTATGGGTGACCTTAGAGACGTGGGGGTCTAAAGGTGAGGCCCGGGTCAAGGGTAACTCCTAGGTATTTTACTGTGGGCCTCCATGGAATGGGGGCCCCAAGTAATTTGACGGAGGGCAGGTTGTTTAAGCGCCTGCGTTTGTGGTCGAAGCGCATTGCGGAGCTTTTCTCCGCATTGACTTCGATGCGCCATTTCCTAACCAATCTCCTAACTCGTTGACCGAGCGTTGGAGTTTGGCGAGGACAGATGACTCCTTTTGCCCTTGGATGTAAAGGGCGGTGTCATCGGCGAAGAGTGAGAGCTGCACCCCATTTTTGGGGATAGGAATATCGTTGGAGTACGATATGAATATGTAGGAGCGAGCACTGAGCCTTGAGGGACTCCGGCTGTTACGGGGCGTGGGGGAGAGAGGATACCTTCGTGTCTGTAGCGGAAGGTTCTGTCCTGAAGGTAGGAAGCCACGATGCGGACTAGGCGATCAGAAAGACCAGAATGGTATAGCTTGTATACCAGTCCTCCATGCCAGACTTTGTCAAAAGCCTTGGCGACGTCGAAGAAGACTGCTAGTGTCTTGTTACGTCTTGGATAAAACCCGCTTGTGATGTACTCGACAATGCGGTGGACTTGTTGGGGGCACGAGTGCTGGAGGCGAAAGCCAAATTGGTGAGGAATGATGAGTGGGGGGAGCATCTATTGGGAAGAGGTGCCCTCTTATGTGAACGAGGATCACCCGTTCGAAAACCTTGCCCATTGCATTGAGGAGGCTAATGGGGCGGGTGGTTGGAGGGAATATGTTTCGGTTTCCCAGGCTTGGGAATACCGATAACTGTTGCTGTCTTCCAGGCTGTTGGAAAGAAGCTGAGATCGAGGCAGGCATTGAAGATAATGACCAGAAGGGTCAGTGCCTGCTCGGGGAAGTGTTTGAGCGCCAGGTTGGAGATACCATCCGGACCTAGGGCTTTACGAGGTTTCAAACCGCGGATGACGGTCCGGACCTCGTCTGTAGTGATTTTAATGGGAGCAGAGGTGACAGGGAGAGAGATCTTTTTAAGGACCTCCTCCTCCACCTTGTGAATGTGGATAGGGTCGCACGGTTGAGTGCTGGGGGAGCACTGCGCAGCGATGCTATCTGCGAAGCATTCGGCCTTCTCAGCGTCTTCGAAGGCTATGCTGCCGTCGGGACGCGTGAGAGGGGGAGTGCTTGAGAAGGCTTTCGGTACGAAATCGTCTAGCGACTTTGTAGAATGCCTTATGAGAAGGTTGGATATCCTCCATGAGAGAGTTCCAGTTGGAGTCCCTCATTTCGGCTAGCCGGGATCTGACTTTCCTTTGGAGGGCGTTAGCGCGCCTCCTAAGGACAGGGGTGGGATACTTGGCGGCCCATCTGAGGGCTGCGTTTTAGTTTGGATTAGCTTCCTGACCTCGCGAGGTAGTTTTCGGTTCGGGACCTCTACCACCTTCGCGTTGTCATGAAGCGAAGTCTGAACTAGCTGGGTGAGTGAGTTCACCGTACTGTCTATTTTCTCCGAGCTAACAAGGTAGTCTGGGGGAATAGTATACGGTGAATCGGGGGCCTCTATGGCCGAGGTGAGAGATTTCTCGTACCCTTCCCAATTAGTGAAGGTTTTCGAGGAGGTATGGGGAGTTGGATCATAGGGACCTAACTGTAGAGAGACTGGACGATGGTCTGAGCCCAGATCGTCCAGTGTTTCGATCGCTCTTGTATTGAGCGCGACGCCTTTAAGGAGGGCGAAATCCAGCACGTCGGGTTCTTGGTCTTCCCGATCGGGGGTAGTGGGTTGGCGCTGTTGGAGAGAAGATATCAAAGTCCAGTGCGCGGGAAATGGTTTAAGAGTTTCTTACCGTTGGTGTTAGTCAGACGACTGTTCCAAACGGTATGTTTGCAATTGAAATCTCCAAATAGTACGACAGAGTCTCCAAGCGAGAGGAGGGCCTCCAAGTCGCTTTGGAGAGGGGCTTTATTGGCGGGGAGGTAAATTGAGGCTATGATCAGGGACGGGTGTCCTGTCATGCCTAATTTGCATATGGTGGCTTCCATATTGGTGAGCTTGGGTGTTTCCAGAGGGGTGCAATGGAAGGATCTCTTGTAGTAGATGGCAGTGCCTCCGCCACGACGGTCGTCGGCTCTGTCATTACGTACAAGCGCGTAAGAGGGGAGACTTACGCCTTTAAGGGAGGGCTTGAGGAAAGTTTCCTGAACAAGCAACAGGTCGATATCCCTGTTGCGGACGAACTCTTTGAGTTCGGGAATGCAAGGCTTAAGACCTCGTGCATTGAAGGAGATAAGCGAGACGCCTTTAGGTTTTTGACGACCGGGATGAAGGGGTTGAGTATGAACGATCATTGAATGGACTTGAACAACGCTAGGTGTTCAGAGTAGATTGCGATGCGCTCCGCCTGGCTGGCGTTACGCATCTTTTGCGAGACGAGTATGATCTCGTCGAGGTTCACGCCCTTAACGCAGTCCTTAAGGAACATGATATGTTCCCTTACCGATGCGTCTTGAGTGGGACGGGGAGTGGGAGTGGCCTTAGGGGCCGGGGTTGGTGGGGCGGTCGCGGGTGCGACTTTCCTCCAACTCATGGGAGCGGTTGGGGTTTTGGAGGCCCCTAGCCGCGGGAAATTGGTCGAATTGACCGGAGGTGGGCCTGCTTTCGAGGGCTGCTTTTTAGCAACCTTCTTTTGAGCGGGACGGGGGGCTTTAGGGCAGCCACGGTAGTTAGCCGGGTGCCCTGAAGTGGTGCATAGCACGCAGGCAGGAGGGGATTCGTCTTCACGAGTCCTCTTGCACTCACGTGTGGCGTGGGGTTCTAGGCACTTGACGCACCTTGGGGGGGCAGTGCAGTTCGCCGCTGCATGGCCGTAAAGCTGGCAGCGGTGGCACTGGGCAGGGTAGCCACGCTTGTTAGGTGGTTCCACCTTGATCTCAGAAAGGCCACAGATTGTGAGCTCCTTCTCCTTGAAAATGTCCTTGGAGGACGGGGTCTTGGCTAGAATGGCCAGGGCTAGAGGGTATTTGACCCCGTTGCGGTTGTACAACTTGTGTACACCTTCCACGGGGAACCCTTGGTTGACTAGATCCGTTAGGATTTCGTCGGTGGGAAGCTCGTAGGGGAGACCCCTAAGGACCGCTTTGATTTTGCGGTCCTCTTCTAAAGCGTACGTGTGGTACGGGAGTTGAAGGTGAGTTAGGAGCCTAATGAGGCTCCTGAAGTCCTCGGTGGTGGGGCATGAAACGCGAATAGAGTCGCGAAGGTTACGTGCCTTGGTGTAGTGGATCTGTTTTTCCACTAGGGTTTTAGAGAAGTCGGACCATTTCGACTTATCTCTGAAAAAAATGTGTGGGGGCGGTTTGCACTTGGCAAGTGCCGGTTCGCAGCGCGTGGCTGGCTTGGCGGGCTTAGCCGCGGGGGTTGAGCTCTGGGGCTCGGTGGAGGTTTTTGGCACGGGGGCCAGAGTGGAGGCTTTTGGCACGGGGGCCAGAGCGGGGGCCGCTGGGGCTGGGGTGGCTTCAATAGAGGCCTCGGAAGAGGTTTCACTTGTCGCCTTAGCGACGCGTTTCACCGGTCGTTTTTTCGTCTTGTTCGATTTGACTGGGGTGAAACCCTGGTCGTCGTCGGAGAAGGCGGCGGAGGTAAGAGTGTTCTCCGACGATTCATCGGAGGAGGCGGGGCGTTTGAGCGAGATGGCATCGAAGTCCATCTCGTGTCTCGGGGTGGCATCAGGGGATGCGGGTGAATCAGTAACGGACAGGGGATCCGTTACGGATTTTAAGGGCTCGCAAAGGGAGCGGAGTTTGACTGAGTCAAATGGGCGATTGAGCTCCTTGCTCAAGAGGGAGGACAGAGCCTCGAAAAACCTATCTGTTACCACGTAGGCCATGGTAACCTGGGATGCCTCCCTGCCGAGGCAGGGAGCTAACGGGGAGGGGGAGGGAAATGCAATTACCCCTAAGGGAAAGTAACTGCTACCGTCACCCTTGGGATAGCCCAAGTGCAGTGGGATCGGGTCTGCCGGTTTCTCTCAGGCCGAGAGGTCTGAGAAGCGCACCGGGTCAACGCTAGCTGGTTTCGTTGGCACCGTTAGGTATCCACCAACTCAAACGCGTCGGGACGTGAGTTTTGTTTATTCCCAATAAATTGGCAATAAACAAAGCACGGACCGCTATCGATAATATCGAGTAGGCGAGAACCGGCCGAAAGGCCAGAGAAAATTCTGGGTTAGGAAACACTAGAGCGCGAGCAGGCGGGGCTGCTCGGTCTGGCGTTCAAACGCAGAGTCAGGTGTTGTAACAACTCTCAATAGATATCGTATGGCAACAAAAACCCGAAGATAGCCGATCATATCCGACCCTTTTTTTCAAGCTTGACAATATTTACCGTGTGGTATAGTTCGTGCCAAACTGCTAGTCCGCTCTGAAGTTGTTGCGAGCAGGTGTAGTCATACAATTTGCTATAGGGACGCGTTTCATTTCTATATTCAGAGCGGACTAGCAGTTTTACGCGGACGGTCTTCACAGTAGGATTTACAGCGCGTCTACATTGTACGGCACGTGCCACGCCGGAGCCGCACCGCTATGCGCGCTAGTCAAAACAGTCCATCATGATCCCAGAGACATCACTGCAGGTCTCTCGTGTTTACGGTATCACGACCCTTGTCTACCAATGGGACGTAAAAAAGCTTGTAGCTAGACTTTGCCCTGCGTAAAAATAAGTGTTGTAACAATTCTTAATAGATATCGTAGGGCAACTGTGCTAAAAACCGAAGATAGCCGATTGCACCCAAACTTACTTTTCTAAAGTAAGATAATATTTACCGCGTGGTACTGTACCACACACCATAGACAGTTAAAAGCGCAGCAATCTGTCTTCACAGTAGGATTTACATCACGTCTACATTGTACGGCACGCGCCACGCCGGAGCCGCTACGCTATGCGCGCTATTCGAAGCTGTCCATCTCGATCACCGACACGCCTCTCGGTTTAACTGGTCACGGTTTTGGACTGTATTCAGTATGTAGAGGAGACTGATTTGAAATTGTTAGATTATTTGTACCAGTTTAATATGCAATTGATATTCACGATATGGGGTTTTGTTATGTCCTTTATTGTCTCATTTGTAATATAGCGATATTAGTTTTATCTTCTTAAAATAGTGTGAATCCATACTTAGTCCGTAGTGTGACAAGCTTTACAACTTGCTACGAAACATTTTCCATTTAGAGAAAATGCCCAGGACTAGTGAGTTCACTATGATATGACAGTTATTATTCCCGTTATATTCCCATAAGGATCATAATTATGGTGGTGGTGACTATAACTTTTATTATACAAGAACCAATTTTGTATTAAAATAATTTATGAAAGACTAACTATTATACATATGATCATAAATATCAAAACCTAATTGCAGTAGCTTGTGATATACAATCAATATGCTCTGTTAACCGATGGACAAACAAACGCTTATGAATAGCGTTCCAGAATTATTCAAATTTGCATTAAAATTAGTTGCGCATACAAAATTTATCTATCATTGCCGTATTATAGCAAAATGATAGATATTATGCTTCGAGCGCACAGTTGATGAGCACGCAATATATGAACTAAAGAAATAAAGATTTTACGAAAATTTAATTAAATATTTATATCTTACACGAGCTTTTGCCCGCGGCTTCGCTGGCGTTAGGAAATAATTTTATTAACTAAGAAGATTTATACAAACTTTCATCCCCTATTTTATCCCCTTGGTGGTAGAATTGATCAAAATCCTTTCTTAGCGGATTGCTACGTCATAACATCTACTTGCATGCCAAATTTCAGCCCGATCCGTCTAGTGGTTTGGGCTGTGCGTTGATAGATCACTATGTCAGTCAGTCACCTTTGAGTTATATATATTTAGTTTTAACAAAAATAAAATACGTTACACTCGTAAAATCCCGATTAACGACTGTTTCATTACACAACTGTAAATATTGAACAGTCGTTTAATCCAAGTAGTGCTTAACTGAGCCAAAGTTATATAGTTCAACTTCCTTTAAGTAATTCCTCGAACTCCTCCGGGAATGTATAGAGAGCAATCAACGTACTCCTATAATGGATGAAAAGCTCGCTGTAAAAAGCTTCTCTGAGGCGCACTTAGCGTTCCGGTAGTCCGATTTTAATAAGGAGTTTACAGTACTCAAAAAAAGACAACGAAAAAATCGCTTTGAATCATAAACTTCTGGAGATAAAACTCGGGTTATCTACACTTCAATTTTTTAAAATAAATTCATTCTACTTTAAAATTAGCCTACGTATTGCTCTAGGGTTGTGTTTACATTTGTGGTAAAAAGAGGCACTTATTCAGGTATTAGTATTTAGTATTTAGTCTCCATGGGGAGATGGTGCCAATGAGGACGATCTCGAATAAACCACATGTATTTTCTGCTTAGTCATCAGGGGTAGGATCTATGGCCAACCTCAGATAATCTCCCCTCCTAATAGTAACCTCTACAATTTGAGGTTAGCTGGGGTTGACTGCAGAAGTATAGATGTCCATGGGCGGCAATTGCCACTTAGCTTCACGTCAAAAGTATGCTCGTTTGTAACTTTTATAATTTTTAAAACAAGAAAACTAAGTTCTACTTATATTTAGTCGTTTACTACTTCAAGCTTTTAAAAAAGACCGCCTTTATGTTACTGATTGTAGCACTGTACACCGACCGAAAATTGCAAAATCTCTACCACCCTCATTTATATCCAAAACAAAGCGAACCGAATTTGAATGGGCACGGAAACCCACTTAAAATCGATCCGTCTCCAGCTGAGAGGTCTAAAAAAATCGCCAAGTGCGAGTCGAACTCGTACCCAGTGCGTTCCGTATTCTGATTTTTTTATTCATAGTATTTATTATTATAAAAGCCATATAAATTTTAACTATGTATTCATTACGTTTCAATAGATAAACCGAAAAACGCCGAAAAATAGCGGTTATTTGTATGGGGACCCCCATTATTATTCAAGCTATTTTTATTATTCGTATTTGTTGTTGTAGCGGTCACCGTGATATATACTCTGTAAAAGAGTCTATTTATTACGGTTAAAGAAATAGAGCCATGTCACAAAGAGCAGAGGCTTAGCAATCGGATTTCATGTTTACCCTTTGAATACGGAACCCTAAAATTCACTTTGTCTTGTCCATTCCTCTATTTCGTTGAACGCTACAAGCATAAAGTACCTCGTTAGTGATGTTTTGAAAAAGTCGAATGGGACGCTCGAGTGTGGTTTAGAAAAGGCATCTTTTCAGCCATTACCGGGTAAGATGGGGGTAAGTTGATTGCTCTGTATAGATACCGGGAGAATTGCGGAACACTTTAGGGGTTGGGATTTGAAAATTGCGGTACGGATTTGTGATTTACAAACTCCAAGTAAAAATGAACTTAGCGAAGCGTGTTGCAATCGCGTTGATAACGAGGCTTCGGGATTTTTGTAGGGTTATCCAATTATTTGAATGAAAGAAATTTTACTTATTGATACTTTTTACGCTTTTCTGCACTTAATTTTAGTTGTGCAACAAATATTAGCTTTCAAGAAATTTAAATATTTAACGAAAGTTTTAGTAAGAATCTTGTATTATAAATAAGTAATTGGTTAAACGAGTTATTATACGAGTAATTGCGTATTGTTATGACTTTTACACACATTAATATAGAAACCTTTTGGGAGTACTTAATTATTTTTTTAACTATTAAATAAACTAAATCTACGAGTAATTTTTTTTTTTTTTATAATATGAGAGTAGCAGACGAGCATGCAGTCCACCTGATGGTAAGTGACTACTGCCGCCCATGGACATCGGAAATCAACCCCAGATAGGATTAGATATTCCTACCTGAGGTCGGCCACAGATGCGCCGCTACCCCTGAGGACTAAGCTGGAACGCCTCGGAAAAGTCTATCTCCCTTACCACACCCTTCAAACCGGAACACAGCTGCGCCTAACACTGCTGTTATTAGGTAGAAATAGGTGTGGCGGTGGTGCCGCCGGAGTCGAACCACAAAGGGTTCTACCACCTTCAAATCATAATTGTAAGTATAAAGCTCTTTTTTCTCCAACACGATGACTGTTAGAAACAAATGATTAATGTTTAAAATTTAAAACACTTCACGATAAGCTTTGAATGAGTTCCGAGCCAGGAAAGGCTTAAAGCTAATTATAGCTAGTGTAAAGGGGGCGTGGGAAGTTCGCGACGCTAATTAGCGATATGAGTGCTCATTGCTCAGACTACGCTCACGCTGACACTCATGTTGCGGCGACTCAGAGACTTATGTATAGCTAATACATTTTATTAACATATTCTTATTGTTTTATTGAGATTCTGTTTAAATGTTTCTTAAACTGGAAATTTTTAAAAAGGTCCCGAGTATAACTTATAACTAATCACATTTTTGATATCATACAGATTTGTAAGAGTGATAAATAGTTAAATGAAAAGTTAAACATAAAAATAGGTAAAAATGGCATATACCTGGAATATTACTTTTTCTCTTTTGTTTTTTCAGGGTAATCATTTTGTTGTAAAAAATATCAGTCAGATACAAATATTACAACTATTAAATAAACGAAATCTATTTTTTTATGATTTGGTTTAAAAAAATGACTCCTGGCATTATTTGTGTTTATAATTTTTAATATTTAAAATTTAAAACATTTCACGATAAGCTCTGAATGTATTCCGAGCCAGGAAAGGCTTACAGCTAATTATAACTAGTGTAAAGTTCGCGACGCTAATTAGCGATATGAGTGACTGCTCAGAGTATGCTCACGGTGACACTCGTGTCGCGGCGACTCGTAGATTTATGTATTTAAGTAGCTTAACCCGGCCGCGATACACTGTGACATAATTTATAAGGATTATCGTGTACTATTTTTGACGTAGAGCTAAAAAAAACAAAAATATTAAAAGTAAACACTTTTCTTAAACTGTTCACATTTCTTCTCCCGTTAGTAAGCGAAATGAGAAAAAAAATTGCTTATTACTATTTGTTAGGATATTGCTTATTGGTTGCCTTCAAAATACTGCTGCCATTTAAACGAAAAATAAATAAACAAACTGATATATGGAAAAAATTGCGTCACTTCCTTACAAAAATCGCCTTTCGAAGCGATGGTATATTGTTGACATTAAATAAGAGTTCTACAGGAATCAATTATGAATAAATAAGAATTTAATTTAACGGACCAACAGAGTACCCTTACATTCCTAAGTAATATAATTTCTTTTTGTATGCAAACTCAAACCTTAAAATGCGAAATAATTTATAGCAGGCATATTAACCGGTATGAGAGGTACTTAGCCCAAGCACTCGAGGTGTTAACCCACTCATACAAATCTAAGGCTAGAAAACCGGCTTGCCAAAGCTTCAAAAATCCTTGTGAAGTTTGTATACTCCTGTGATTGCTTTATATTTCTTGTATCCACTTTGGAGCAACGAAAAATTAAAACATAAAATATAATAAAAAAGATATATGACCAAGAAGTTAAACAAAGTGATATAAAACAATAATCTAAAAAGAAGAATAATTTACGTTATCAAAGCCCTTTTAGAATATACGAGAAGAATCTTGGTTAATAAGCGTGAATAGTCCTAAAATCTTTATAGTCTCACATTTTCAGTCGCAGTAGCAATAGACTGATACCCAATAACAGGAGCTCTATTTTTAGATCAAAATCCGTAGTTTCGTCCGAAGTTTCGGACTATTCACACTACGAACTATTTACGGACCACTATTTTAGACATCATGAATGAACAATATTTGTAATATAGTGACAAAATCCTATTATATGTGGCTTTTGATCATAAGTTAAAAATATATTTCGCTTTATTAGATCCTAGTATGAAGTTTACTTTCGGACGTATCCGAAACTTCGTTGACGGATGCACAGAATAGACCTCCAGACAACGTCGCCGACCCATCTGGCTTTTATGAAGTCTATTAGTTTTTATCGACCCCGAAGATCATTCCATTCCGAACACCTTTGATTCAACCGTAGCATTTTCGAAGGTGTGAAAATTCGAACGGAGAGGTAAAAGGTAAGTACCGGTCGTGACCGAGATGCTGAAATAGGTAAATTGAATCGTTATCAAGTTAGGGTGAAACTACTTCGAACAATCCGTGACCGACGTGCATGGTGTATACTTTTATGATCCTATACCAATTTTATAAGACTGGTGTAGCATACGAGCTTATTGCCCACTGGATGGTAAATGATCACTGATATCATAGAACTAGAACACTATATAAATCAGGTTCTTCCTGATACCGATTACAGATGCATTGTCACTCCCGAAGACAAAGATTGTCGCTTTATATGTGAGTCAATCGGCATCGAAACCTTTCTACAGAAACGCAGAACTATTCACGCTAGAAATAAAAAAATGTACAACAGTATGTAGTATGTTTATCAAATTGATTTAATAACAATGCGTCGAAACATATGGATACACTGAATGATGAAACTAATAAAACACTGGAAACTCACTTAAGATTTAAATCTGTATTGAATCAAGGGATAAAGAGATGTAACAAAAAATGCTTACAACCACTATAACAAGCGCATATCTAACGATTATTCTACGAAATTTGTTAACTAATGATTATTAAGGGCAAAATGTGTAACAATTATTATGGTGATATATGAACTTCTAAAAATAACATAATCAGTGAAATATTCTTATCAGCAGCCATTATTATACTGTCATCTCGAGTTTAGTCCAGTCAATCAGCCGGCAATCATTAATCAAACTCATTTCAAGTTGATTCCAGTTCATTATGATCGACATCGTGACCTAACTAGGCTGAATGCGAATCAACAATCTGGCTCGGATCAAACGTAAACTCAATAATTGGATCGGAACGAGTGGAACTCATCACTAATCAGAGTATAAGAGTTTGCCGGGTGCGTATTTTTGTTCCTATTTTGTTGCGAATGACGCTTGGGAAATAGAAAAAGGGTTTAAAATTATTTGGATTTGTTTATCGTTAACCCACTATCCCACTGTTGGGTACAGGTCTTCTCTCGAGTGTCGAGTGAGTTTCATTCTGAGTTCGAGAATTTTTAAAAGGGTTTCAGGTGTATTTATAGGTCTCATCACGGTGTTTTAATTCACGACAAATAAATTGATATAAAAAATTAATATTCATCCGTATTAATTTCGAAAATTTAGGGTTCGTAATTTAAACCAGATCGTAATTTGACCCAGTACCTATGAAAGACCGAATTTATAACTACAGCGTTTTTGTACAGATATTATAAAATTTAAATTAACGTTACTTAATAATTCGGAAATAAAAGTAGTAAAATAAATAACAAGTGTACTATTTTTCGTAGCAATTGTGTCAAAGCCATTCAGCAGCATGTCATACTAAATTAAAGCGCAAAACACAGTAATTGGATCCAAATGACGACCTCACTAATCAGGGTAGGCCGTTGCGAGAGCGCGTTTTGTTCGCCTCACAACGGGCCTGTTGTTCAGAGAGGTTCTCGCAAGGCTAAGATGAGAGATCGTTGCGTTGAATGTGCAGAAGTGGATTCAAAGCCACTCGTTGGGCCTGTCACAACCGACCCGTGAGAACTGAAGTGATACTTGTGGATAACATTACGCATTTTCTATATTTATTCCGATGTAGCCGGACATCTTAGATTGAAATAAGGATTCTTCTGAAGTGTGTCTAAGTATATTTTTTTCCATTTGATTGACTCCATTGTTTTATAAAATATAAGGACCGCCGGAAAATTGTCGGAATGCAGACTTTGAATGGGACTTTATAAAGTCCTGAAATGTTGTCAGAGGCTGTAAGACGGTGACTTAAAAATAATTGAATTTGTAGTTATTAGATAAATTTTTACTAGAAATTTTCTGACGTTTTCTCGTTTTCTGGGGAAAGCATTGAACGTGATAGCCGTTGTTTGATTCCCAAATTTCTGATTTCAGATTTTTTTAAGTCATGTGCTTATTAGAATTTAATTGTCATACTCTTAAATGGTGCCGGAAAACATTGTCAGTAGACCTACGTATGCCTGATTTTCAAGAAAAAGTTCTGAAAGTCTACCTATAGGAACTTGGTCATTGTGGTAGAGTATGACCTTAACCCATCTCACTCTGAGAGGAGACCAATGGCCAGCAGTGGGAAGTAATGACGACGTTGACGACTACGGTTAAGAGAGGCACCTATAAAATCTAGTTCAAAACATGGAACACGAACAAAAAAGAGCAACAACTTAGTTACCATCGTTACTTGCTCCGGTAATGGTATTAGAGCGGGTACTTTCCGATTCCGTTTCGTTTCCGTCCTTATTCAGTTCATTTGTTAATCTGTTTTACTTCCTCTAACACTTCGATCTTTTTTTCGCCGAATCCTATCAATTCATTTACGTCATTCGAGAAAACGAGATTTGTTTTTTGATTTCTTTTAATGAAGCAATAAACGAAGTATGAAATATAAAATTGGAAGATGTGAATTTGAAAGATAGATTAATAATGGTTTGACATTCATGCTCGTATGCTACTTTCAGTATTATAAATACTCGTATATACTGAGCATCACAAAAAGTGGAAGTATCGCCTCCACGCGTGAATGTAATCAAGCCGCCCCAAAAGATTAAGAATCCTATCTTAAATATTTTTATTGTTTTGTATGTTTACTATTACCTACTTAGAGTTTGGATAGTATCTGGTACTCCATTCGAGTAAGAATTGAATTCAGTATTGACACAAAATAACAATTGAACAAACGAGTATGTATGAAACTATTGAATTGTGAGAACAAAGTTGCGGGCAACGCTATTAAATGGAACAAAGCCGAGCAAAATTTCCACAGCGACCTCACGTCAAGTGTTTTTGACTCGACGGTTCGACAAGTCATCGCGTGACCACGAACATACTCGATTAAAGTTTTTCATAACGTAGCACCCATAAGCGAATTTTCACACACAAAGCGCGTCAAAACTAAAACGTGGCACGTGTCAATTCGCAACGAAAACAATTACGCGAACAAACGGGTCTCGTAATTTACATAGAGGGGCGAAGTCGCCTCGAGCGAGACGCGATTAAAATCCCTAAAATACACGTCAACGTGTTGACGTTTTGATGAGGCGAAATAAATTGTGTTGGGGGCGAAAAGATGGCCCCGGGGAAAACGTGCCCCGGGGAAATGAAGCTAATCATCTGGTCTCCACGTCTTTTTGTCGCAATGTACGAGCAATGCGTGTTGTTGTACAAAATAACAGTGGCAGTGTTTCACGCCAATTAACCGTTTTGCTGCGTGTGCCGATCGTGATAAATTATTTCGTGTAATATCGCTGGTCTGCGTGGAAACTGCTTCGTCATACATGTCTTAATGATACTTTGGAGATTACAATAGAATGGTGCGAATATTTAAAAATGTCTCATTATTTTTGTTACATCTGATATAAATTACAAAGAAGGGATGATGACAGACAGGTAAATGATAGCCACATCAAAATGAACATGAAGTAACCATTATACAAAAAAGTGGAAGACAAGAAAATTTAATAAAATTCTTTGAGTATTTCTTTATTATATAAAATACACATGAAATACTAAAGTCGATACTGTAATTTTTATGTGATGCAAGAACAAAAACATCTAATATGATAGTATAGAAAGGTTGACATTAGAACACGGTCATATCACGAAAGAAGCATGCTCCGTAAGATTTTGACGACGTCGTAACGACGTCTTGTCTCCCAGAAAAGTCGTATTCATGGCCATCATTTTATACACAGGAAAATAATGAAAGGAAAGGTCTTACATTAAAATAAAACACAACTATACGAAAGAACACCAAAGACGCATATAACGGAAGATTTTGATGATGTGACGGCACCATTTTTGAAATATACGTAGAAGTCTTAGCTAGAGCCAGTTCAACTCTTGAACTAGTTCCTGTAACGGGCACATCTCAATTCTAAGCAAATTTCAAAATGGGACAACGCCGTATGCATCCACCGAAAGATTTTGACGACGTTGTGTGTGACAAAAGGTACTTTTACGTGACGTGAAGAGGTCTCGAGTAGACCTGTACGTCTTCTTTGACTTCCCGTTATTTGCGCGTTTCGAGTCGTTCGAGGGTCGTTCTTTGATCTCGTTGAACGCAATCGGGGGCCAGCGAGTCCTGAAAAAGGCGTCGTGGAAATTGGAGGGGTTTTTCAATACGGGAGTGTTTGTGTGTATTTGCATGACGTTTTTTCTCCGGTTTACACGCGTGATGCTTTCACCTTTTGCAATTTCATCCTGAGAGTGAATTCGTGCGTAGTCATTATCCTTATAATGGAGAATATTATTTACGTCCTTGCTTTTGCGTTTGCAAAAAGTTACAGAGACGTGAATTGTAATTGAATAGGAAATTGATATCACTTTAAGTTTCAAACAAACTTTAAAGTCCTGATTTTCAAAACGTACGAACTGCATCAAATCTAACCTTTGCCACACTGAAAGAAACAATACCATCCCGACTCGTTGCAAATGGAAACCAAAGTGGGTCAAACATAGTAACGTGGCATCCATTCCGTATGTACGGGACGGTCGCCGCGGAGACGTATTTAAAACCGGGCGTTTGACTGACCGCACCGACCCTGAATACTAAAACGTTGGCGAGTTGCTTTAAAGTTCCACACGGCTGGGAATTTTAAACGGTCGTGACGGCACTGAATCAAAATTCTTTGAGTGAGTTCAAAAATTGTTTTAGTAAGTGCACTTGACGGGTAAGAGAGTGAAGATTTATATGGTTTCAAAGAAATTATAATGCCTCACGTATTGAACGTATCCAAATTCTTCCATCTTTTTTAAAACTTCTTTAACGTAGGTCACATCGTTAATGATTTTACAATTTATTTGGAGGTGTTTGATAGATTGCTAATAATTATTTTTATTGAAATATCGGTTTTGAAAACCGTTGTATATGAAGTTGAAAAAAAATAATATAATTTAAGTCTCACTATTTGGGATATTCAACTCCACGTTTCAAGCAATGAGGGTAGAACTATAGGTCCAACGTACGTAATGCTGCTTTTCGATAGGTAATGTTAAACCCAAAAGAGGGAAAGGAAGTAAATATTAACGTGGTCTGTAATGCAAGAGAGCATTTCAAATATATTAGCGCAGGGGTAAACATATAAAATGAACATAAAGTTATTTGCAACATCTGCATGTGGGGTGTAGATGAAATATTTTTATTATGATTGCGAGCTAGAAACCGTCTAATAAGAGCTGTACAAACGGAACGGCATCATAAACATGTGGAAGTTGTATCGTTATATTTGCCCATAAAATATTTTACCGCTCGATGCGTGAAGAAAACATGTCTGATTACTGTTAATATTTATGGGATACTTACTTGGAACACTAATTGTACGGGAAATACTAAGTCATACTAAGATTTTTTTGATAAGAATGAAGTAGCAAGCAAGGTTGCAGTCCAATGATGGTTAATGGTCACTGCCGCCTATGGCCATCGGTAACCAACTCCATATAGGGCGGTGGTTCTACTTGAACTTTATCATAAATGCATTGCCACATCTGAAAACTAAGCTGGTTGCTCATATGTAAGTCAAAACTACTTACATATGAGCAACCAGCACACACAAGTACTGCTTCGCGATTGAAAATGTGTAGCGGAGGCGCGATATCTCCGGTCGAAACATATTTGTTCTCTCACATGTCTGTCACATGTTTTACCATTTTAGTTTCACAGTCATCAAAATAATGAAATAATTACTATCGTTACGTAGATCACTGGTTCCTTGTTGAAATTATAGTGGAAAAAAGTAAGCTTTAGGGTGAAGTCCGTCTATCTAGTCATTGCAAATTATTTTGTTTTGCAATTTATTAAACTTCATACACCTTAGAAAAAAATTGAATACAAAAATATAATTTTATACTTATAGTCGTATTTTTCTATTAAAGCGGCATGTCTCACTGTCATGTGGGGTGAGTGGCCTAAACTTCAATGTTAAGCTATTTGCGAAACTTTTACTGATTAAATTTGTTGAAATTTTGTTTAGGTATAACGTACATTCATAAAATACTGACATGAGATTCGTGAAGGTTAAAAATCTCGTTACTGAATCAACTTTTGAGACACGTAGTCACTATAAATATTTTTTCGCGTTAATTCATTCTTACCTCCATCCGAACGTTTTAATTTTCGCAAAATTTTGGTGCTCAAAGATTTCCCCAGAGCAATTTGCTAAATTAGCTTAACAAACAGACCAAATTTAATGGCGCCGGTATGACGCAAAGGACAGTTTGCTAAATTATTTACGCTCCTCAAGAGGGGTGTTTTGTTACCGTAACCGCTCTTAAAGCGCCTCTTGTAACTTATATTTTATGTGTAGTTTTTATAAAACAATTTAGAAAAACATGAATAATAATACGCTGCGTCGAAACGTAATGCTTTGCTCTAAGCAAGCAACGATATTACGAATATGTAGGTTAAGTTTTTTTATGAAAATGATGTAGTTAATGAACATATAGGGTATTTGAATGGTTACAGTAACCCATGCACATCTGTAATCAACCCGAAAAACACTGGATTGAGGTCCCTTGTAAATTTGGCTTCAAATGTGTTGGTGACCTTGAAAACTAGGTCAGAAATCCTTGTATTCGTGATTGTTATCACACCATTCAGACTAGGGTGTAACAATGCTATATCATTATTATTCTGGAAGAAATATATATGGCCGTGGGCCCCACTAAATCCGAAGTAAGGTAATTGAGTCGCAATCACTTTACTGAGAACAGCAAGTACGACAATAAAGACTCGACTAACCCCATGTTCTCAGATTTTTTATACTACGACTGTGGACTATTTCTGACGACTTTTGATGACCACGCATTTTGTTCTTTATTAGACGGACTGCGCACTCATTCCCCGCTCCATATTTAAACGAAGAAAAAGATGAAAAACGTTCAAGACTCTCGCTCGGGGATTCCTCAGTCGTCGGCTCCTATCTTTTCAGTCCCGTGAGTGGAGGACAAATTAAAAAGAACTTCTTTGTACGGTAACAATGCTGGGAAATTAAAAGTCTCGGAAAGAAACTGAGACGGTTTTCGTGAGAACAAGTGAAGCCACAATTTTTACTTAACTTCAGTTTGAGATCTTTTATCGGGATGCTTTTCGAGTAATTAATAATTAGATACTTGCAACTGTAATCTGTGTTATATTTCACTGATGGGCTGGAGTTTCTCTTTAAGAATGGGGAACTCCTGGTGATCCGAATGGGTGAAGGAGCATACATGCTTGTGACCGACCCATGTCAGAAGTTTTTAAATAAGATCTTGACAAAGTCTATCGACTATTATCCAGGGATAAGAATCGAGAACGAAGACGTACAGAGCCCTCCGAAGCACGCAATGTAGGTACATAAATTCTGTCACAATATTTTTCACCAGGATGTGAAATAAGAGGGTTTTTTTTATATAATATAGGAATAGCAGAAGAGCATGCAGTCCACCTGATGGTAAGTGGCTAGTGGCACCCATGGACATCTTTGATCAACCCCAGATTAGATATTCCTACCTGAGGTCGGCCACAGATGCTTAGCGGCGGCCTGAGGACTAAGCTGGAACGCCTCGAAAAATATGTCTCCCTTGCCATACCCTTCAAAACGGAACACAGCAGCGCCTAGCACTGCTGTTATTAGGAAGAAATATGTGTGGCGGTGGTGCCGCCGGAGTCGAACCACAAAGGGTTCTACAGCCTTCAAATTATTAAAAGCTACTAAACATCTCACAGCAATACAAAAATATTTTATATTAAGTAACATGAATCTGAACTTTTACTTCGATAATACTTGCTAACGTTTTATTTTCAGAAAATAAACATTTTAGAAGTGTTTACGTGGAAGTTTCTTATGTGTTTTATGTAACGTGGGAAGTAAGAAATATATTTTATCTGAATTTCCTCATCCGATCCACATTATATGAATGGTCAGCGATTAAGTAAGTTTACTCGCGAGGTTTGTATGTAACTATATTATTATATACTAGCTGACCCGGCAAACGTTGAGTTGCCATATAAATAACAAAATGTTAAGGGTGAACAACCATTATCACTTAGGGGTATGAAAAATAGATAGTAGCCGATTCTCAGACCTACTAATATGCATATAAAATTTGGTGAAAATTGGTAAAGCCGGCCACGAAAATTTTATATATAAGATTTTACACGAGCATTTTAGGATGAAGAGTAAGGGAAAAAATACTGGTAAACGCTCAGAAGCGATTCTAAAAATACAATATATTCTTTCATACACATCAACATTTACAATAATACATCATACATTTCCATTAATAAAATATATTTCAAAATCAGATGACATTACATAACTCAAAGCAAGACTGAACTGAACTGACTGAATATTCCAAAAATATAAAAATAGAATAAGTATTTAAAAGTGATGGAAATTATCAATAACCAGCAATTATTTGGTTTAAAGATAGATTATAGACTACCCATATAAATCAGTGTGTTGTGTAACTTGTTGTTGTGATAATACATAACTCTAAATACTATGAAAGAATATGTGAACATTAAGTTGTATACACACGTATACAACATTCATATATCTTTCCTCTCTGTTTACCCATTGCAAATCAAAGTAAGAAAATCACATAAAATAAACAGTTCCAATGTTACTTAGCATTCGATGTAGAGGTCGGCTACTGGCTGACCTATAAATGAAACGACCAAAAGTAGCTACACATCTGTAATCGGCTTCTGATAGAACTACTCTCCAATATGGAGTAGCTTGTACAGGGTTATAGGAATAATTTAAGTTATAATAATATAAGTTTATGCGAATAATTACTGGAAATGCCAACTAGTTACACATCAATTCTATAAAAAGGAGGTTATAAACCAACCTGAGTTCTTGAATGCCTTCTACAAATTCAATTTTGCAACATCCTACTTAAATGAAGGTGCATTTAAGAAAATGACTATTTAAATGACCTTCCAAAACTTAACTACTTATTAACTAAACAAAAATTGAATGTATGCCATATCATGCAGAAATTAGCAGAGCTTAAGTAGGATTCTGCTTTTAATACTATAAAAAGGGAAATAAAAAATAATTCCAAAAATCTAAGCATACAAAAATAGCAATAAAGATTCCATGCTAATGGCTAATGCAAAACCAAAAAGCAAATGTAACAAGGTAAACAATTAAGCGTGTTTCCGTTGCCCAAAGTCCGGAGAAACCGCAGAAACCAACGAGATATAATGATCCGCGCCGGTTCATCGCATCAATTATTTACGATGTTGAGTGTAGCGCGCGGGCGTTACGGGGCACAAATGGACTGTGCCTGCGGTCCGAGCGGGTCTCAAGGGGATTCGACTCGCATCTTCTTATGACGTAAATATTTGTTATCTTATTAAGTAGCCTATAATCTGATTTTTTTCCATGTAATGGCTTAAACCTGTGGGAATACAATAAAAAAATAAAGAGAAGTGTAAAGAATGTACTTTACGACTTTTGGGATATTCTATTAGAAAGACACTTTTTTTAAGTCTAGTGTAAAAAAAAAGTAGATAAAGAGTTAAGACCTCTTAGCTTAGCTATTTTGTCTCAAAATAGTTTCCTTCACATTACTTAAATGTGGTAAAATATTAAAGAAAATCAGTGATAAACTCGGTATGGTTACATCGCATTATTTATTTAAAATGTTGAGTTTGTGCGAGCAGGTTTTACGATATATAGGTACATTGAAAAAGGGACTAAATTTCCAAGGTAGAATAAAATTTTGTTAAACATACATTAAAAAACGTGATGAATGGAAATAACAGATTAAAATGTATTATGTCTACGAAACAGATCTTGAAGCCGCAAAAACCCAGTGAAATATAATGACCCCGGCCGGTTTATCGTATCATTTATTCACAATGTTGAGCGTGTGCGGTCGTAATGAAGCACAAATGGACGGAGCCTGCGGCCCAGTTGGTCCCGCGGGGGCTTCATCCCGCATCTTCGCATTACAGCTTGTTAGATGATGAAATTATGGGAGTGTTACGCGCTTCTAATTATTGGTAATGGTTTAGTTTCGACATAGTTTTGAAGGTAATTACACAAATACACTTAGAGATGTAAGTGATTATATTGTTATGCGATGCGATACCGTAAGTTACATATTGTTACGTAAACAATCAATCATTGTAATAATCGTGTCTCTACGAGAATGTAGTGAGTGGTGTTATATACAAAATTTATAATAATGAGGCAGGCGGCACAGTTGCTAAAGAATTAAGTGGTCTGGATACCACTTCAATCGAGCATAATATAGACCGTTGTAGAGACTCGCAAATTGCTATGTTAATACTATTAATTAAGTTACCAGGTAACGTCATATGTTAAATTTATGAAAAACTGGTGAAAGAAACAACATCAAAATATAATATAGTACCTAGGCAATGCAGCCATTGTCAAGCAATTAAATGTTTCTATTTTGAGTAAATGATAAATGAGAGAGAAAGAGATGATAAACTCGATTTGAACCATTGTAGTTAACAAATTAAATTTGCTATACTCGAACTTAGATTTTGTTTTTAACAAAACAACACAGGATATTTCAATGAATTTTCAAAAATAAAACTTCCTGACCATAACATCCCGAACATAATAGAACCGCATTACCAATTAATAAAGGACAATCATTTCACCGAACATTCACCCCAAACAATCAACGTTTAAAGATAAACAAAAGGTGAAAACCAAACAACGAAACATCAAAGGCCTAAATCAGGTGTAATGGAGACGTCAGTTGCGACGCCTCGCCTGACAAGAGGGTGACCGTTTAAAACTTTGAACGTGTACGGTTTGCGGGCAAATAATGCTCTCTAAATAAAACTTCATACATACAACACTTCGTTAAACGTTTGCCTATGTCAAACGGTTGTGTGGCTGACAAGAATATTACGGTACGTACTGCGATGACTATTTAAAAGAGTATCCGAGTACGTCAGGCTTTTATTAAATCTACACGTTTGGAAACAAGAAATATATTTTAAAAAAGAATCATGTCTTACAACACAGATAATTAAGTATTCAAACAATACAAATGGTTGTACAAAATAAGTCGATTGAATATGATAAGGCATATTTAAGAATTTTTAAAAATACTTTTCACATTTATAGTAGGAAACAAATAGGTACGCTATATTAACATATGTCTTAGGTTTAACCTACTTACCAGTGATACTCGTATCATTATTTTCATGTTAATCACATGATAAGAAAAATATATTAGATGTCGCAGAAAAAATAAGGCGAGATTTCGTAGAGTCAGATACCTAGTGCTTATAAATAATTGAGCTGTCAACATCATTATTACCGTACCGTACCGGAGTAGCCTTAAATTATTATTCTTTAATTATTAAAACGTCACATATTTCACCTCAAAAACGTTACTCTATCGAAACACAATTCTATTATTTTCATAACATTTCGTACACCAAAACAACAAAGTGTTGATTTTCTCACAGCTAGTTGTTTCGGGGTAATGGAGCCGTCAGCGGCGACACTCGTCACCGCGGGGGTGACCGTTTAAAACTTTCCGAAACACGTCACAAACGTTTTTGTGAAAGGCTCTGTGTACACTACGCTACCGTGAAATATTAAATTTCGCGATACTTAGCAATTTCCTGAGTAATTGTCGTAGACTAATATTTGCGAAGTGGAACTTCTTTAGGTGTGACTTGAGAGCGAATTCAGATCTCTTTGTCAGAGACAATGTTTAATAAAGATACACAAAAGTGTAGTATATTTGAGTTTATTTTCATTATATTTTACTTATAGGCTTTAATAATAATAATATTTCTGGCAATGTTATACCAATAATGGATGATTAGATGTTTAATGAATATTTACTTATTGCGTCCAATTTATCGGTCGTAAATATGATACCCATAAAACTGAAATGTAACAAAATCATTACGTCAATTATATCCTTTAACTTAATGTTCTTTCACGTCGACAGGAGTAAAGTTTACATAAACCACACTATCATAAAATGTTATAACAACTTCAAACATTTTGAGAGCATTACATTTCACGGGAGTTACTTCACAACTAACGTAATACAATAAAACTGTGTACCGAGCCTTACTCTATAATGCAGTGCGCCGTTCGCGGGCATGACGTCACGGCTCAAGATGCGAAAGCAATTTAAGTTTAAACAATAGCTACAGCGCCACCGCACGGGAATGTGGCTTGATAGTGGAGAATACAGCTCATAACCGCCTGCGCTCTGTACCCTTACCATGAGTTTTTACGTTTTGAGAATTATGACTGTTTTGGTATGAGTTTACGTATTTGCCCATACAAATTCCAATCAGCGCCCTTAGCGGATTGTATCAGAACTATAGTGTCAGTAACGTAACATTAATTGTATAAATTGACAAAACGGCGCTTTATGTTTTTTCTCTTTTTTTTTTGAACATGTGAGGCAGACAGAAAGACTTGAGCACTTACTTATTGTTACGTATACTCAGTCTACTGAAGCAAACGGAACAGAATATTGGATTGAATAAACGTAACGCAAAATTGTTGGATGTTTTGAAAACTCATGGTAAGGGTACTGTTGACAGGTACAAATGGGCGTGCTTCAGGGTATTCCAGTGTCAACGGCGACGGATGTTTTGACAGTTATGTTTTCATATGCCGCGGAGGTGATGATTCTTGGGAACGTGTTGATTTTTTTGTTATGTTGGAAGATGTCAAGTTTTACGGCGTTAGATGGGTGAAAGCTGACGTGTTATGTGGTGTCTTGTATAAAATACGACACTGAGACTTACGATGTTTAATATTTCCTTTTATCATATCAACCCTTACGTTATTTTTTTTCAAAGTTACGTTTCTATTGGAGCGTGCAAGTAGGGGCCATATTTTTTGTGTTTAGTATTAAGAAGCTAGTCGATACCATGATAATAATCATTTCAATCTTTCAAGACTATTACATTTACGATGTAATACGATTTACGATGTAATCGTTTGAAAAAATATTTTATATCACGGCGTGCGTAAATTGACGTTTTACGCACGCTTCGCGTGCGCAAAACCCCCATTTCCGACCCCGTAATATAAAATTTTATACAACACGCGGACGAAAAATGTTTTTCTGACTCGTGTGATTGCAGTCCTCGCCTGCGGCTCGGCCTGCAAACTCACACTTGTCAGAAAAAAATTTTTCGTCCTCGTATCGTAATGTACTATTATCTACGATGTAATAGTTTGAAGAAAATGTGTTATACTTTATAAATTATTATTACTTAAATAAAGTTTTGATGACTTTTTTGCAGAGTAAAATATAAACAAACATTCAGCCTATATTGTTATGTTATGTGATTCCTACCGAACATAATTTTGTAACCACTTCACAAATACAAAGTGAACTCGACCGTACAAAGCCTTACAATCTTTAAGCACCTTTAGTATTCCGCACTATTCCAACTTGTATCACAGAGCAAAGGGTCCTCCAATCCCCATTTTCGCTATTGAGACGATAACTACCTGTATTCTGTGGGGAGTAATTATGCAAGCTCACGTATCATGCATCATAACGAACCTACTTCGATACTCCTCCACTCGAGGTAGGAATGATAAATGTTAGGTTGGAAAGTATAAGTATTCTTTAGTGTTTTAGCTTAACATTAAAGGGATATTGGTTTTAATAAAGAGGAATATATTTTTATTTTGATTTGGTAACTTTATGTTTTAATTACAAAGCTATTTGAAGGTCGAAGAAACCTCGTCGTCATACTTTTCGAGGTATTCTAACTTAATACTCAGTGGCCGACCTCAGGTAGAAATCGAATCTTATCTGGGGTTGATTAAAGAAGTCCATGCCCGGCAGAAGCCATTTACCATTAAGTGAACTGCATGCTCGTCTACTACTCCCATAGTAAAAAAAATAATAATTTATAAACTCAGAAATGAAATGTACCACCACCATAAGATTCGTAGGTTGATAGTTCGTACCCTTCTTCAATAAAGCTCACCCTATGTACAAGCTAAGCCATACTTGAAATCGGCAACCACTCCTTAGGACTAAGTTGGTAAGTATATCTTTCTTCGTTTCAAGTATATCTTTCTTACGTCATCATCAACTCATTACTGTCCCACTGCTGGGCACGGGTCTCCTCTCAGAATGAGACGGATTAGCTCACAATCTAGCGCGCTGGCCAAATGCCTATTGGTAAACCTTCACATACCGTTGAAAACGTTTTTCTCTCTTACATAAATTGAAAAAAATAAGCGCTTGACACTGTCCCTTTGAGGCAGAAATAGGGTTAAGTACAATTCAAAACAAGTTCCAAATAATTCTTGCAAATTACAATATATATCACATAGCCATCATGAATAAATTCATACTTATAGCGTATAATATTCATAATATGTTTGCGATGCCCATGGGATATGTACAATGCGAACATAATTGTATCCGGTGAGGGCGGGGGTGGGGGTGAAAAAGTTTGTATTTTCCTTTTGGTGTTCCTACTTCTGTTTTATGTTGTCGGCGTAATCACTGAGTATTTTTGGCAGGAATAAGAATTCTTATTGAGTGTTTAGTAAAGATAAACAATAATCACGTATGGCCATATTTATATTTATTTTTATTTTAGCTTTATTAGACAGTCAAGTAGCAAAATAAGTTGGCTGACCACCTCATAATAAGGTCACTGCCGTTCATACTGGACACCTGTGATTAACCCCGAATAGAATAGTGCGCAATCTGAGTTCGGACACACATATGTTGCTGTTCTTCAGTACTTACCATATGTTACCCTCATCCTTAAGCCAAATACATTTTTAGAAAGCCCAATGAATATATAAAAAATGTTAATGTACGCATGCAAATGACGTGGCGAGTGTATCACTATACCGCTGTGACACGCAGAGTCCCCGGTTCGACGTCATTAGACATCAAAATATTTTCGCTTCAGTTCTGAGCCTGAATTTTTGTATAATAGGAAGCATTTTATATTTTCATTTCTAATAACTTGAATGATTGGATACGACAACAAGCTATCATTATAATAATTCATGTTTCGTCAATTTGAGTACACCGGGGGTGCCAAAATAATCACTATACATAATGAGTATAATGGGGATTGTGATACAATGTACAATGGCTTTAGGCGATGGGGTGCGGACCCCTAATGGGATCAAATGCAGACATCAGGTGTTGGGAACATGCATTTATATACAAATAAAAAACATAAAACAAATGCATATGCATCGTTAATATTATTTTTATTATTTAATTTAACGATATATTTTTCGATCACTTCAGTTAATATTTAGTTACCTAAGCCATCGCTACATGCTACATAATAATAATTCTCGCAAATCCTCTTTAACTTGTAGTACAAGAGCGTTATATTACGTTTCCATACAATGCCGGCTACTCGTATTAACATCTACAAGTTACAATGATTTTAACAAAAAAAAAAACATTTTTGGTAACTTCTAAAATCCCTTAAAGTGTAGGGGTAAAATTAGAATAACAGATTTTAATTTTAGATATTTAACTCAATATTACAGTTATCCTTCACATCTTCACCTCGTCACTTCAGTTAATATTTAGTTACCTAAGCCATCGCTACATGCTACATAATAATAATTCACTCAAATCCTCTTTGACTTGTAGTACAAGAGCGTTATATTACGTTTCCATACAATGCCGGCTACTCGTATTAACATCTACAAGTTATAAACTTCCAACCATACGGGGTATTATGCTCTCTGAGGTATGATCTCTTCATAAGCTTCATACAATAGCTATTGTGAACTTGGACGGCTGTTTTCATTAGTTTACTATAGTTAAATCTTGTCGGAGGTCGCCTGACAGGTTTAAATGTTCCGGCATTGTGAATGATCACTAAGGAGGAATAATAAGAGATAAATATTGTAATATTATATAGTACATAAAACAAAACTAAAGGTTCATTAATGATACCTACAGACATTGAACGTGTCAGATATAATTCATGTCAGATAAAATATTTTTTTTGATGTTCGGTCCGTTTTTCGCGATTGGTGTACACATATGTAAATACGTTATTATACATAGTATAGAAACATTTTGTCTGACACTGTCAATGTCCATAGATATAAAAGGGGCCTTATGCTGCCTGACTCACTTAGAAAATACAGCTTGAAAGGCTTAAACTATACGAAAATAGAAGTCTAAATTTATAATATTTATAAGCTCGTAGACCTAGTCTAAAACCATAAATAGAGTGCAGGTGTCGTGATTCTTGGGGGCGTCTTAGCTAATGTGTTTACCCTCTTGCGTCGAAGGGTTCTGCGTCCACTTTAAAACGAGCCCCCAACTTAAGACTAGAGTGTGCGTAATAACGTAGGTCAGAGATAATAAAGTAAGACTGTCTAAAATTATCTGTATGTTAATATTTTTGGTATTTTTATAACCTGTATAAGCAAACTAATAGCCTATGTGTTAGCGATAAAGCTTACAACGAACATCTAGAATTTAAACATTTCTTTCCTAAGTTATACGAGTATCTGCGATTTTTCATACTACGAAACTATAGCAAACAATTAAGACCCTTTAAAGTAAATTATTAAATATCGAATGGAACTTTTTTATAAAAATCTATTAACTTTTCAAATCTTTATCCATGTGGGTTTCGTTGTTCGTGTACTCGTTTGTATGTTTGTACATAAATACTCTAATTTACTGTTAAAATTCAAAATTTCTAAGTGAAGATTTTCCTCTGTTAAATTTCTAAGATATTCCTCTGTTGTCGACCAATATCTATACAAACAGCTTTACAACCGGCGATGTCTCAGTTCCAGAGCGAAGATTTCCGCCGAACATAGCGGGAGTCGACGCGTTTGCATTAAGTTTTATTACTTCCGCGCGCTTGTAAATTATAGGTGTAATATGCGAGGCGCTTCTAGTGGGACTGAGATATTTTTCTTGGGAAAACGATAAAAATGTTGTCCGGGAAATTCGGTGGGGGTTTCTGAATGTTTATTCGCATCTCTATGCCGAAAACTTACGAATTTAGCGAATCGAACGAATTTAATGGTGGTGGTTGCGTTTGTTAGAATAATACTAATTTTGAAATTTATTTTAATTATTGTTAATTGTTTGGTATAGGAAAATATCGGGACATCATAAAGCTAGGATGATCGCCATAATATTTTTAAAGGTACTAATAAAGGTCAGCGTGTCGGAAAGCATAAAGGTAATTTAAGATAATAAGAAATATTTTAAAGGTGAAAGAACTCTCTGTGGTTAGACTCCAGGGTCACCACCGCCAAATAATTTCTAGCTAATAACAGCAGCCTTTACAATGAATTCAGCAGCACTTGTGCCCGACTTCATCTAGGATTCTTATTTTGGAGGTAGAAGTCATAACCATTAGATGGACTGCATTCTGGTTTTCTACTTCAATATTATGAACAGAATATGCATAAATATAAATAAGTAACCTAATATTTTTTACCACAAATTTATACTACAAACTAAAAGCAATATCTATTAATATAAATCTATCTCTAGAGAATATAAAGCTAATGCTTTCATCTTTGCAACTTAAGCCGCTATACTGCTGTGTAAGCATACTGTATTACGGTCCAAGTAGTAAATATCTCCAGATTTTAGTACAACTGCAGTCTAGATTTTTGAGACATAAATATTTCTTATAAGCTACTTTTATTTAAACTAAAGAATATATTTAATATTTACGTGCCTGTTTCAGAGTCAAATGTAGATTTATGTGATGTAAGTAATATATGTGAATATTTTTACTATTCTTATCGATATCAAAATTATATAATTCTCACATTTTTATTTATACAATTGGTATTTGTACCTCCTATGACACTACTGTATGGCTCAGTGATTAGCTAGCTACACCATCTTCACTCGAAGAGGGTTCCAGGTTCAACAACAACAAATAAAACTGAATTGTTTTTCTACATTTCAGTATTAATGTAATAATCTTATATTGATAGTCAAGATAAAAATAAGTGTAGTCACTAACATTAAATAATTATTTGTTAGAAACGATGGTAAGAGTAAAGAAATTTAATTGTCAAATGAGGGTATTAACTAAAAGTGGGCGTATAAAAGGGCACTGTACTCGTAGATCGTCTACTGAGTAGTTATTTTCCGATCTTTGTAAATAACCTTACTCTGCCATTTTTGTTGCTCATTTGCGTTTAATTGATTTTCTGTTAATTTATTTAGGAAAGTTAAGATTCTCGGCTTATAACTTTGGTTTTTAAATAATTTCCTGACGAGGTTTTTAATACACTAATATCCACAAATAGGTCTTTTTATGTTAATGTTTTTCAGATAACTATTTTTTTTTAATCTAACACGAAAAATATTTTACATGCCTAAAGGCAGATGCGATCGCGTATCCCCCGCTCCATGACACACAGATCGTTGTGTACACATGGCTTACGTTGCTTACACATGCGATATGCACACAGACTTGTGCACACATAACCCACATACAGTTGTTCACTTTGAAAATATCGTTAGTCGACTGACCCTCTTTTATCAGTGGATTGCCTTTTTCATCACACTCGTACCTGGATAGGGTTCGAGTGGGTCAGCGTGGTAAACACGTATAGTGGTAATATATGACATGTAATAAATGGGCTAATCCTACTCGTTTTGAGAGGAGATCCGTACCCAGCAATGAGACAATAATTTGATGTTGTTACAATAATTTGAGACTAATGGGCAAGCAATACAAATAAGGAATTTGGCTTAAATTCAATTGGTAAGAAAGTGTTCACATTGTCCGTTTAGCCTGCATGGAATCCTCTCAGCCGCGAGGGTAGCTGATAGGATATACCGAACTTCTACCGGTTCAAAACCCACGGTGTTCCTCTGCACATCCTTTGTCGGGACCAGGGGTACGTGAATCGCACTCGTCCGCGGTCCTAACGGTGTTTGTCCCCGTGTAGGAGTTCTACCTTAGATAAGCCACAATGCGTTACCATGGATTGATAGGATGGTTCGTGTAAATGCACCACTTTTATTATAAGGCAGTAATATTTGTAACAGCGGTTCCACTATAGTCAAACCATGAAGGATTTTCTGCCTTCAAAGGGTTTTGATTCTTTTGTTTTCTAAAAGCTTTAACGTTTCTAAAGTAATATACCTTAATATAACGTTCTTCGCTTATCCTATTACTCATGCAACTAGGTATAAATCTTACAAACATTTACTGCTTTCGAGTAAGCATAAAGGTATTAGAAACGAGGGGAGTACAGTTTACGAGACATAAACCGGTTAATCTGACCATTGCTGGAACGTTTATGGCATTATTTGTGTACGAGTGTACGTTATTTTTTTTGCTATCGATATTTAGAGTGAACCTTGATATTTGTTGAAGTATTTTGCTGTATACGTATCGAGAATCGATTAAATTTTGAAATGGCACAAGTCTTGACGGGTTTGATATAGTGATATTACCATTACATTTATGTTTTCCTTGTACCTAAAATTGGAATAGCATATATATTTTAAATGTTTTCAAATGTGATGGTAATGTTATATTGTGATGATAGCAATTTAATGTGGCATAGAGACAACTATAAGCTTGTTATATTTCTATAATGTGTAATGATATCGTAAGCAAACAATGTTTGATGGTCAATTTTGAATTGAAGTTGAATAAAGCGTTTTTATTGTACTAATTATTTTGGAAAAACATCTGTGACTTTTTGCACATCGATTGACTGAAAAAAGCTTTATTCATAATACGTCCATTGCTCGATCGAATAACAATTTGTTACCAAATAACATCAAGTAACTTTTTTAAAAAATTTTAATTTTATAGTACTATCATTTCGGACATTTTCACGTCTTTAACGAACATATTTAGTTGTTGGTATTTAGGTAAGTCTAATTTACTAACTAATAGAGTTAGTAAATTAGAAGGAAAATATATTCACCACAGGTAAAATTAAATTGCAACGTATGAACTAAATCAAATAAGAGTCAACTTGTGCCATTTAACTGTCGTAATGTATGCGACGCGCGTGCCTCGCCTTCAATGGTAGTGATGAACCGAGTCTAACTAATACTAAATGGAGTGTGTGGTGGTATGAAAATTTGTTATAAAGCTATAATAAAATCTTGTAATGTTGACGACAAAATAAATAATTGAAATTCATGTAGTTAAGTTAACTTTTGCATGTAAACGTTTTGTATGTTAGTTACTTTCTTGTCACAATTATATAACAGTGTATCTTTGTATGAGTCAATATCTCATACATATTTTTTGTACAATAAGCTAAAATAAATAATTTTGATTAAAATAAAACTATTTAAAACATGTAACTTCCGCTACGCCTGTAAAAAGTATATTTTAGGAAAAAAATGGACACGACTTTAAAAGAGGTACTATATTTTAATAAGTGGTATAATACATATTTTTTAATTTCGGTAAATCTTAGAAACACACTTAGAAATATTGGCTTTATATGTAGATCATAAATCTTTGCTTCCTACATAATATAAAACAATGTATGTAATACAGGACGAAATCCGCGAATCCGTGCCAATCTATATATATAAAAGCGAAAAGATACTCACGTTCAAAACGTATTAATCAAGGTTTTGACTAAACTGCTGAAGCTACAATCTTGAAATTTGAAACATAGCTTCATTTTATAATGTAGATGCGCACTAAGAACGGATTTTTTGATATTCCCCCGTTAAAGGGGTTAAATGGGGGTTGAAAGTTAGTATGAAAGTCCGTCAGTTTTAAAGCAAACTGGATGAAAATTGGTATTTAGCTTTATGATTTAAAGTAATAAAAATCTAATCTAAGGGTTTTTCCAAAATCAACCCTAAAGGTGGTTAAATAGAGGTTGACAGCTTTTTTTTAATTTTTCCATTTTGGATGCCAGCACTATGAAAGTTAGCCATTGCTTTACTGGTTAGATATAATAGAACTTTAGTTTTACCGTTTTTGGAAAATCAACCCCTATGTGGGTAAAATAAGGGTTGTAAGTTTGTATGGAATTCCCCCAGTTTTGATGTAAATTCTATGAAAATCGGTATTTGGGTTTTGGATTAAAAATAATTAAATACTTATTTCACCATCTTTGGAAAACCAACCCTTAAGTTGGTAAAATAAGGGTTGACAGCTTATTTTAAAATTTGCCAATTTGAAAGCTAGAACTATGAAAGTTAGCCATTGCTCTACTGGTAAGATATAGTGAAACTTTAATTGTACCGTTTTTGGAAAATCAATCCTTATGTGGGTTATATAAGGGTTGTAAGTTTGTATGAAAGTCCTCCAGTTTTGATGTAAACTGTATGAAAATCGGTACTTGGGTTTTCGAAAGAAAATAATTAAACACCTATTTCATTGTTTTTGGAAAATCAACCCTTAAGTTGGTAAAATAGGGTTGACAACTTATTTTAAAATTTGCCAATTTGAAAGCCAGCATTACGAAAGTTAGTCATTGCTTTACTGATTAGATATAGTGGAAATTTAATTCTACCGTTTTTGGAAAATCAACCCTTATATGGGTTCGATAAGGTTTGTAAGTTTGTATGAAAGTCCCCCAGTTTTGATGTAAACTGTATGAAAATCGGTATTTGGGTTTTCGATAGAAAATAATTAAACACCTATTTCATCATTTTTGGAAAATCAACCCTTAAGTTGGTAAAATAAGGGTTGACAGCTTATTTTAAAATTTGCCAATTTGAAAGCCAGCACTACGAAAGTTAGTCATTGCCTTACTGGTTAGATATAGTGGAACTTTAATTCTACCGTCCTTGGAAAATCAACCCTAATGTGGGTTAAACAGGGGTTGAAAGTTTGTTGGGAAGTCCGTAGATTTTGAAAAAAAAAGTCTATGAAAATTGGTATTCAGCTTTCTGATTGAAAATAATAGAACACCTTTTTTACCGTTTTTGGAAAATCAACCCTTAAGTTCGATTAATATGGAATATAAATTTATTTTAAAATCCGTTAATTTGGAAACAAGGATTGTAAAAATAGCATTTAACTTTCTGGTTCAAAATAATAGAGCTTCTTTAACACTATTTATGGAAAATCTACCCTTAAGAAGGTAAAATAGGGGAGGTAACCCTTAAGGTTGCTTAATAGGGTATGGAATTTTATATTAAAATCCCTTTATTTGGAAACAAGGGCTGTAAAAATAGAATTTAGCTTTCTGGTACGGAATAATAGATCTTCTTTAACAACGTTTATGGAAAATCTACCCTTAAGAGGATAAAATAGGGCTAGAAACTCCGTTTAGGATTTCGCAGATTTTAGAGTAAATTCTATGTAATTTAGTATTCTGCTTTATGATTGTAAATAATAGAACACCTATTTCACCGTTTTTGAAAAATTAACCCTTAAGGACGTTTAATAGGGGATGGAACTTTATTTTAAAAACCGTTAATTTGGAAGCAAGGACTGTAAAAAATGGTAATTGGCTTTCTGGTTGGGAATGATAGAACTTTTTAACACCATTTATGGAAAATCTACCCTTAAGAGGGTATAATAGGGGTAGAAACTTCGTTTAGAAGTCCGCAGATTTTGAAGCAAAGTCTATGAAAATTGGTATTTTGCTTTCTGGTTGTAAATAAAATATCACTTATTTTTCCATTTTTTGAAAATCAACCCTTAAGTTCGTTAAATAGGGGTTGGAACTTTATTTTATAATCCGTTAATTTGGAAGCAACCACTATGAAAAATTATCATTAGACTGAATAAAGCATCTGAGTCACTGATTTTTTTATATCAACCCTTAAGACGGCTATAAAAGGGTGTATGCATTATGCCTTTCAGTTTACCCATCTGTTTCAGCATTTTTAGCAACTCAACCACAACCCCATTAGGGTACTATTAGTAAAGAAAGTTTCTTTAAAAACCGTTATTGAAGTTACTTCCTTTGGCGTGTCTGAAAAAAGAACATAGAAGAAAAAAGCAGAGAACTTTAGTGTAGGGCGAAATTCCACGGGCCGACGTAACATATATTTGCACGCATTGTAACGTAGTGCAGAACAGCGGTTTTTTAAGGTTCCGTACCTAAAGGATAAAAACGGAACCCTATTATTAAGACTTCGCTGTCTGTTCGTCTGTCCGTGTGTCACAGGGCTCTATCTCTGGAACTGTAATAGATAGACATTTGAAATTCTTACAGAGGATGCATAACTGTGGCCGCTATAACAACAAATAATAAAAATAAAAAAAGTTGAACACAAAAAGCAGTTTGTGTTGTATGGGGTCCCCATACAACACAAACTGCTATTCGATATTTTTCCAACTAACTTTGGACCGTTAAAGGTAGACAGTTCAAATTTTCACAATGTGTGTACTTTAATGGTTGCTGCAATATTAAATACTAGAAATTTAAAAAAAAATGAAAATTTTGGTTCTACGGAACCCTCCAGGTGCGGGTTTGACTTGCACTTGGCCAATTATTAGTAACGCGCAGACCCGCGGGCCACAAGGGAAAGTCGCGGGCCACACACCACCCGTGGGTGTCGGGTTGCCGACCGTTGGTGTTGAATATTATCTTTCAGAAATTTGCTGATAAAGTATCTATTAATGCATATGTACATAGGAATGTTTTTGAAATTCTACTAAGGAGGTAAAAGAAGTGTTATATGTATGTATACGGGAATCTTTTAGTTTCGAAGTTAGAAACGTGAAATTTCAGATAACGTCTATTCAGACAAATATACGACAACGTTGAAGGGGTGCAAATTTCATATATGATAAGGCGTAAGTTTATTCAATTTAGCTTACATTTTGGTATACTGATTAGGTACATCGCAACTACTTTGGACACACTGCGTGCCAACATTTTGTCCTGCCGTGGGGTATGGTTGTGGTTATGCGTGGATTAGTGATGGTGATGTGGTAGATACATAGACCTTGGATTAAAATTTTGGGCTAGAACAGGGCTACCCCGTATCTCCTGCCTGTCGTACGAGACTAAAGGGGGACTTTTGGAGTTGCGGGCGGCAAGAATGGGAGCTCTAGCCAGCCCAGCCAGAGACCCTGAAAAGAACCGCTGTATGTAAGGCCCCATATAACATGGACGGTTTCTATGAAAAAAAAGTGTAAATAATAATTATTGTATCCTACATGAAACTTATATTTTAAAGAAAGTTTCATTACAGTCCACTAATTAGAGTTTTTGTGTATGTTTCTGAAGAAAGCTTGACCAATTTAGGTACACAGTGACGAAAAAAAATCTTTTATTAATTAAATATTAATGCTTCTTTATCGTTAAAATTGTTAGGTACAAATTTACGATTACAGTTATTTGTATGTCATATAATATTGATTTACGCGGGCGAAGCCGCGGGTTCTGCTAGTAAAACATAAACGTAGCACTAGGGGCACGAAATACAAAACCGCGCGCGGCCGTTAATATTTGCTTTTCATATATAACTAATCCCGCTTAGCGGTTGATCCGGTGAAATTTTTCCCCGCCAGCAAACATTTCGGCACGATGCTCGTTTTTGTTTCGGACCGAAAAAATTAAGCCCCCAAGTCGAAAACACCTAGTTTCGACACAAATTCGCAAAAGCGAAGCGCGGACCGGAACGAATTGACTACGGGTTGCTGGCCCGATGAAATAAAGTCGGCATGTATGTATGTACGTACGTGTAACACGGATACTGGAAACGCAACGTTTTTTGGAAATTTCCGCTAGTTCTGATAAGTGAGTTGGTCTTGATTCTTGAAAGTGACAAGCATATTAATGATTTTATAAGAATAGAGATTTTAAATATTCGTGGTTATAATGTGGCCCACAACACCTACCTATTTCTATCTTCAGAAGTGTTAAGCACTGCGGTATTTTCGTGTCAAGAAGAGAAGATTGCAAAGAACGTTATAAAGTGAATTTTAACTTTTCTCAATGGGAACAAGATTTTCTCAATGGGAACAACGTATCTGTGGCTGTCTTTAAGCAGATCTATTAAGAGTTGAGTATGGCTCTGTTGGTAATAATCCGTTCACATGTCAGAATTTTTTATAATACACTTATGTAGTGTATAAAAGTTATAACCAGTTATCTCAATCAGACTTTCAAAAGTTACATACCGTTAAATGGCAAGATCAACAACGAATATATTTATAGTTTCCGTAAGAATGGTTTGGTTCAAATTCCTATAAAATCAATTTAAAATACCCGTATTATTCGTTATAAAATATATCGTTAGTTATTTTAGAAAAAGCGTTACATTATTTCACAACACTGCTTGAACGCTAAATATTACCGAGTGCCATTGGAGCATAGGCAAACATTTCAAGTGTTGGTGCTTTTTTGTCAAAAAATTGTTCCCTAGTCGAAAACACCCACTTTCGGAACAAACTAGAAATTCCAAAGCACGGGCCGGAACGAATTGACTAGCGCGGGTTACCGGTTCGCGGAAATACTCGTAAAATCGGTATTCTGCAAACGCGAATTCCGGTGACGCGATAACGCATCGGTAAAAGGTGAGTCTGCTTTGTGAAGACAGATTGGCACTAGAATGTAGGTTGGTAGTTTACTACGAGTTATACATAGATCAAAATATTTACTGTGATTTTATTATTTATGCCTCCTATTTATTCTATCTATATCTATTTAAAAAATGTAATATTGACGATACTTTGATTTCAAATATGGCACCGATATTGTTTAAAACAATGAAAGACGTATTTTACGTTTTACACGAGGTATCGTGAGAATGGCAAAGCTTACTCGTATATGAGAAAATTGTTTATACGGATATTTTTAAGTAATTACTATATTGTTGTTAAGAAAACTGAATTTTAATTTTTCAATTGATTACTATACAAGAATCCTAATTTTATAAGTTTGTCTGCCCAGGTTTTGGTTTTGTTCTGCGTGTTTATATATATACTTTTTGTGAACATTGATGGTATCAACAACAACTAGCAACTGTGTTAGTATTATAATTAAGCGTTTATACTGTAAGACATAATTTAAGACTTAGTAGCCGTTATTCCGTACAAGCAAAGTAAATCACAGTAACGGTGGGATTTTGTACTCCGCCGTAGAGGCCATATAGCATGACCGACGTCAGCTATTCATCCGTCGACAGGCGCAGCGCGTAACGAGGCCGCGCCGGAAGCGCGCGGTGATACTTCCGTGTGCACGGCGGACGTACATCACGTCAAAGCGAATGCGGCTACACTATTAACAGGGTTGTCATATCATTGAATTAAACAGTTTTTTTACAAGTATACCTAACGATAAGGCAGACGGGCTACCTGGTAAAAAACAGTCACCGTCGCTTATGGGCAATAATGGACAGTAATTCGCGTAATTTTTAAGCACGAGTATTTAAGGCACATAAGGTAAATGGTAGTTCAAAGCCCCGACCCACAAAGCTACTTACCAAAATGTATGCCTTTTACTTTTCTGCTCATTTCGTACTCAGTTGCACTTATAAAGGGGTATACTAAATTAATAGCTGAAACAATTGCAAACTATGTATATACTTCAGAAAAATAATTAAAGGCAAATTATTGAGCAACGTCCACATTTTCATATTAAGAGACCGTGCTACAGTTGCGGTGGCAGCCCTGCTACGAGTGCTACGCGCTACGCCGACATAGCGTCGTCCTCTACGGCGACAGATGCCTGCTGTCATTGTATGATGAAGGCTACTTTGACCAGTGGCATTTTGGAGAATACCCGAATACCATCTAGCTTTACTAAGCATAGTTGTGTATTTACGACTTGCATGATTCTCTTCCTTATTACTATGTAACATCTTATTATTATGTAACTAAGTCCATATAATTTATACTTAATTATTTTTGTATCTGTGAATTTTGTGAACAATATAATTAGCGTTTAACATAGTGCTAGTTGAATAAATATATGAAGGAAATATAAAATTACTCATAATTCTTTAACGTATGACCTATAACTGAAACCGATACGTTTAGGAGCATAAAATTTGACATACAAGTTATTTCTGCTTAAACAACAATCAGTATTTATAAATGATTTAAACTATCATCATTAATCTTAAAACGGAGAAGTATTTACATGTAACATTCCATACATACCAGACATAACTACACGATAAATACAATTAAATCGTTTTTTTTATCATATAGGAGTAGCAGACGAGCATGCAGTCCACCTGATGGTAAGTGGCTACTGCCGCCTATACATTTGTAATCAACCCCAGATATAATTAGATATTCATAACTGAGGTCGGCCACAGATGCGTCGCTACCCCTGAGGAATAACCTGGTACGCCTCGGAAAAGTATGTCTCCCTTACCACATCCTTCAAAACGGAAAACAGCAGCGCCTAACACTGTTGTTATTAGGCAGAAATAGGTGTGGCGGTGGTGCCACCGGGGTCGAACCACAAAAGGTTCTATAATCTTCAAAACGACTGTACAAATTAAAATTTAATACGTACAGTAATTTCAAAATGACTGTACTAATAAAGTATTTAATGTTTACATTTTGTAACATTTTAACGTTTAAGCTTATTTAAAATATGTTTCCGCCATGTCACTTTTGATTCCATTATGGCGTACATTACAGAAGTATATTGAACCATAGTACAATCGTAACAGTAAGCTACGCCGTAATGTACAATCGCCACAGTACAATCAGAATAGTAAAACAACTCCAGGCGAGACATATCAGTAATAGGATGACAGAAACACATCACAGCATTTCAATCAATAATTCGTAACCGCATAATCAGTTAACTGGTCATTCAGTTAAAGATAATAGAACAGCTACGCTCACTTTCAATTAGATATACATTAATGTCATTACTGCGGTAATTAGGACGTTTAAATTAAGATGCATATTATAACTATGCGTTTATTTGTTTAAAGCTTATATTTAAAGCTTACGGATGCAACTTTAAGAGTAGAATATATTTTATCTCATAACTTTAACTGAAGCCGGTGTGTTTACAAAAGAGGAGGTAAATTTTGAGTAGTACACCCTCTGACGAGAGAAACATGCATAATTAATTAGAACGATGACATAAAAATATAAACTAAATTATTAATGGGCATATTATTACAATATTACATACAGTTATCATTACTAAACCCAGTGGTAGCAAGTTAAGTAGTAGTAGTAAGATAACGAAGAGAGACTTTTATATGGTTAGCAGCAAAAATAAGTAATGACAAAATCAATTGTTTTCATCATAGTTTAAGATAGCCGCCGTGCAGACGAAGTCGCACAAGTGAATAAATCAATTGTAGAAAATAATGTAACCAATAATATTAAACGAAGTGCAACTAATGAAAAACGTCCATCTCAATGTACTGGACACATAAAGCAATCTGATGGTTACTGATTAGCCAATGTAAAATAAGACGCGCGTATAAATTAAACACGTGGACGCGATAATGTTTAATTAAGAGCGTCCAGATTATAAATCGTTGTGAATTTATTAGACGAGAGTGTATGACGTCAGAGCTTAAAGTGAATTTATGTCAATGTCTACAAACGGAAATAGAGCGCGGTGCATTCGAGTGAAAATTGGTGCGGAATGTAAAAATACATTTAGGCGTGGCTATTTGCATTTATTATTAAGGTGTTATGCAAGTTCAAGCTGTAATTCATTGATAAATAAATAATAAATACATTCGTTCATAAATCAATTAAATGGTTTTATTGATGTTTCGCTGCGGAGAAAATAGGCGCGTGAAATTTTTATGCACTAAACGTGTGAATCTTTTCTTTTATTATAAGCGAGGTGTGCACCGGTGTTTCACTTGCGTTTAAAGTATAAATACTCTATATATTTTAAAGAAGACTACAATTCCCCATTTCAGAATGTAAATTTAAATTATTCTAATATAACATTGTATTTTAATGTATGTCAATGTCTACAAACGGAAATAGAGCGCGGTGCATTCGAGTGAAATTGTTACGAAATGTAAAAATACATCTGCATTTATTATTACAGTGTAATTTAATTAAGTTCAACCTTAAATTCCGTTTATATTTATTGATATAGTTGTTATATGACATTATGGAAAGTTAATTAGTGTCTGTATTGGTTTTACTGAAGTTTCGCTTCGGAAAAGAAGCGGCGCTAGTAATCAAACTGATGTAAGATACATATATTTGCCGTCTTAAATAAAAAAAAAATGTCGTGTTGTAAAGAGAGTAATTTAAGACAATCGAATAAATGTCTACTTGGCTAAGGACCGAACCAGTCTTATAATAAATAAATTGGCTGACATTATATTCCGACGTTTATTACATTGTAATTAATAAAAAAAAAGTTCATGAAATGCAGTAATTAAAATTAATATGCTTAACCGCTTGCGATTAAAAAAAATATAGACTCCTAAAAAGAGAAATGGAAAATTACCATTAATTTCCGTGCAGTGATAAAAGCACTGCTCTCACGAAAAACACTAAAAGCTCTCTTGAACACATTTCAATGAAATCTGAAAAATGTTGAATTATGTAAGCGCACATCGAGCGCGACGAATTTCGGATAAATCTATTTCCTAGCGTACCAGCTTCGCTATTACTGGGACATGGAGCATTCCATAGCAATAAATAAGTTGGAATATTTCGCTTAAAGGGACATTGCAAAGGACGTACCTAGGGTGACATATTCATAGTAATACTAGCTGACCCGCAACGTTGTGTTGCCATATAAATAAAAAAGTGTTAAGGGTGAACAGCCCTTATCAATTAGGGGTATGAAAAATAGATTGTAGCCGATTCTCAGACCTACTGAATATGCATATAAATTTTGGTGAAAATCGGTAAAGCCGTGTCGGAGGAGTACGGTAACTAACATTATGACACGAGAATTTTATATATAAGATAAAGCCTGTTGTTTCTTGTCCACTACGGAAGTTAATGTTTTTCGAGCGCATGTATGTAGGTATGTTTCACTCTTTGGCACGAGCTACAGCCCAAACGGATAATGAATTTTAAGATATTATGAAGTGTCGGTAGATGTAGGAGTGACATAGGCTACATTACTCTCCATTTCAGTTGTTTAGTTTGTATTTGTCGTTTTTTTTAAGAAAAAATAATAGTTATGTATTTTTAATTACCTGCAACGGTCACCATGTAAGTCTGCTCAGAGTGTTCTGGGTTCGACACTCGGTTAGGTACGTTTCAAATTATTAATTTAGCTCTTGATTTATATATTTGTCTTAGTGTGCGATTTAACTAATAATAATTTAACTGATAAAAAATTATTCAATTTTGACTAAAGTTTAACACAAACATGAAGTTCTTCAGGCATGAATAGGTATGTTAATATTTATCCTAAAAATCCAGGATTCCTTAAACATAGCAAGGAAATGAAATCGGACGAAGGAACTCATAACAAGAGTATGGGATACACAAAAAAGACACACAAAAGGCGAGTTTAAAACAAGTTCTCCTGACAAAGTCGCATGAGATTGGCAGTAAAATCTTTATTCGTTGTATTGTCGTAAAATTCCTTTGAATATTTATCATCCGACCGTAAACTGAGATTAAACTATCGACGTTTATTATACACGGGGATAAATTCTGTCAAGAATATGCAATACAATGCGCAGAGATCAGGTGTGTATGGAGGTACACATGGTGATTTTGGTGAAAAGTATTTAAATTGATAGCTACAATCCTTTGTACGTTCCACTAATGGGCACAGGTATTTTCTTAAAATAGAAAAAAAGCTTGGAGCATATTCTGTGACACCGAAGCCTCCGATAAAATTTACTAATATGTTTGAATATTTTTTTCTATGAAGTTATAAATTTTATTGGCATCTGTAATCAACTCCAAATATAACTGAAGTCCTCCTACCTGAGGTCGGAACATATTTCACAACTTCTACTAATTTCTCAGAGTATTTTAATGAATTTCATTCGGCTATCACATTCTGTAAGATAAACTACATTTTTTGCCTAGTCTTAGTAAACAAATGTGTATGCAAACAAAACATACAGTAAGGTGACAGGTAACAAACCTATCATACACATCTATATCCTTTGAAGACCACTTGAAGACACTGGAATTGTCCAATGCATACACAATTAATGCGCACATTGAAAACGTTCTCACATCAAAGCGTGAATTTCTACTCGACGTCAAGGGGATGTTTTTACCTGAAACAAAACAAAATGAACGTCATTATGCGTACGTCAGCACGGGTCGTTGTCCCCGGCGTTTGACGAAACGGGAATGTACGTCAGTAGGATAATGTATTGTCATTACAACCCCAAGAGTCAGCACAAATATCATATGACATTTTTTTGGACTGTGTCCATTCAAGCTTTTTTCAAGTACTTTACATATTATTGAAAAATATAGGTGTGTCGGTATTTCATTCTGAATTTAGAAGGCCGACGAGGACCGCCAATATTTACAAGTCAACCGTTAAACTGTTTGAATTTTATATGAATACTAGTGGTGCCCGCGGCTTCGACCGCATTTTAAAGAAATAATATGACATACATAAAACGGAAAATTTCAATTGCATGCATAGTTTCCGATTCTATAACTACTTACGAATTAAAAATTAATTAAAAAAATCCTTATCCCACGGACTAAATTGTGAATCTAAACAATTGTCAAGTCCTCTTGAACACGCACAACAAATTTCATCAAAATCAGTCCAGTCGCTTAGGAGGAGTTCAGTGTCAGGAGTTCAGACATACACACGCACATAAGAAATATATATATAAAGAAATGAAATTAAAGTTACTTTCAAATTAATTAAAAAGAATCCTTTCAATTTAGACCTTACAAAAACGAAAAGAGCTTATTATCAATGATATTTTTTTTTATCATAATGCAATTTATATGACTACTGATGTCCATTAGCTGCAGTAATCTCATACCATAACAAATCTGCATGTTTTGTTTGTTAATTTCTTAAATAACTATACTAAGAAGAAACACAAGATTCGTATAACATATCTTAGTGTGTAAACCACAAGACATTACACGCTCGAGGGTTTCACTTGACACATTCAGGACAAAACTGCATTTGTACAAAGCTTTGAATAGCTGAAGCATCGCGGATTCTCTAAATGCGTGTAATGCACGAGTTTTAGCGGTCTAGCGTGAACTATTATCGACGGCGCGCTAATGGGCTTAGAATTTATTATTATGAGGATTAATTGCTCTACTTGCAAGCGCGTAGCAAGGTAATGATTTTTATTTTGAAATGCTTCTGATGCGTCCAAATTTGTCACAAATTTGATAAAAAAAATGAATACATTTCTCTTTCCGTTCATCTCATATTTCTCCGTGCACACCATATTCGTAAAAAATGGTCCGAAATTTTTAATTCACATATTAATATACTTATAGATAAATTACGATTACTTGTAATACTTGTAATATAGATAATTTACGATTACATAATAGGTAATACACTTGTATTATGAATTATTTTAAGAATCATTTCGCTCATTTAATAAAATTTCTCATGTATTCCTCGAATAATTTTGCCATTAAATATTTACCTGCAAACATAAAGTATATCCGAATAATCGATTGACATTTCGAACGTACTTTACAACCGGTTATTTACGCTTACGATACGCCCTCGACAATCCACCACGCTTGTGTCGCAGATAATAATATTTCTCCGGTATCCGAGGTGTAATACGTTCCACACGATATACGTTCTCGTGCTATGTGTCGCCGCGTTATGTGCAACGGGGCAATAATATACAGTTATACATCAGCCATAGTAACTTTGCAACAGTTTTGGCTTGACTTCAGTTTGTTTTTACGACGCTGATGTTGTTCATATGGAATTATTTTATAATATACTGTATGTTGCACTTTTAGTAGTGGAATGTAAGGGTTGGTGGCCAGTACCCTTACCAGGAGTTTTTACGTTTCGACAAATATGACTGTTTTGGTATTTGTTTACGTATTTTCCCATACAAATTCCAATCAGCGCCCCTAGCGGATTGTGTCAGAACTAGGAAATCGTATGGGCCAATACGTAAACAAATACCAAAACAGTCATATTTGTCGAAATGTTAAAACTCCTGGTAAGGGTACAGCTGACAGATGTTCTTATTCTGCCAGTATATGTAGGGATTTGCTATCTTATAATACTAATTGCGACTGACAGTTTCACAAGCCCAAAGTTTTAAAGAAGCACGCTTAAAATTGCTACTAGCGGTCACCCATCCGACTTCGACCCGCGCTCCATATTGCTTAATTCCATCGATGGGTTGGAATCTAAGAACAAATATATAAGAATCATTATTCTGTTTATTCTTAAATTAAGATTTATTCGCATCGCGGTGTTATGCGCATAATGTATTATAAGGAAGAAATTCACAACGGTCTGTATAAATATCAAAGATTGTGTGTAGTCCTCTTTCTTTAATTAAATTGTTATCATAGACTTTTGCTTCAGGGCATATCCAGTACGTGCTCTAAATTTTTTGACCTTACAAAAAATCTGTGCTACTTACACATAATATATTGGACAAAAGATTCTATACAGAAAATTTCAGAACAATATTATATAATTTTCTAAAGACGTTAATGTAAGGAAATATAGTATAGAATACGATGATGCTTTCATTAAAATAACTACTTGTAGCATATACTTTTAGGTTAATGAGTTCATGAACTAAAATAAGTAGGCGTTTCGTGTAATTATGTATAAATCTGAACCGCAATTTTCAAAATGTTTGGGTTAAACTTTAAAGGTATCTCCCTACTCTATACCGTATAACACAAAGTCCGTGTTTTATAAACACTCTCTTTCATGTATTCTATGAAAATTTCAAACAAACGGTGACCTTTAAGTATGAGCTTAAACGCTGCGAGATTAATTAAGGCAACTGGATACCTGTTATAAAAATAATATATTTAGATAGAATTTTATGTTTACTCTAGTATTCTACGATGTTACATCAGTAAAGTTATATAAAACAAGGTAACAACATTATATCATGTACAAGCTAATAATAAAGTAATCCAATATATACATAAATATAAACTGAGCACAAATACTGAAAATCATTAGATAATATAATTTAAATTATAAATAGGTCTAATAAAAAATCAGTACTTAGCTTAAAAGTGATTTCCTAAACCTACAAATACATAACTATTACGATATACGATATAACATACAAATGTAACAACATTATATTATTGGTACAGGAAAACAATTACAACTGCAGCCTTTTCCTGTTCAATGGAGACGAATCACCATGGAAAATCCGGCTTAAACGCACCACACACGAAACGGACAAAACCGCACCAAACACACACCCACGCGTACAGATCAACTAACGCCGTCAAAAGATATCTCAGTGGCCGGAACCTAGCCAATGTTCTGTTTATTTCATCTCCGGCTGGATTAGGCCCCGCGTCGAAACACGCAACAGGTGCCCCCTCTCCCCACCACCCCCAACCCCCACCACCCCGCCGCACAAAGCAAGCAAGATAGAAAATACACCACCCGCTAAACACTGTTTGTACACGTCGTGCCGCGCAAAAGTATACACCAAAGTGCACAGCGAAATGCGATGCAACGTTTTATATTCGAATAAGTGATAAGTTTGCTTGCTTGTTCGGAAATTCTTTGACGGGAAGGAAATGCGAGCGGGAATAATATATTCGAAACAGCTCGTTTAAGGAACGTTCAATATTTGGAATAAATTTACGGAATCGATGCTGTTACTTTGGGGTACTTCTTCTTCGCACACAATTATGTATTGATAATTCTTATACAAAGATACGTCTTAATTTTAATAGAAAATCTATTAATATATAGTTGTAAGTAATATACTAATGTAAAACTAAAGGATAATTCAGAATTATTATTTGTTTTTATTATAGAAGTAAGCAACGAGCTTGCAGTCCACCTGATAGTAAGTGGCTACTGATGATCATAAGTATGTCTCTCTTATCACACCATCCACACCGGAACTCGACAGAACTTCATACTGCTAGGCAGGATTATTGCTGTCACAGGACGTCGTGCCTCCGGAATAGAACCACAAAGGTTTCTATCGCATTTAAATTATCATTCATTTCTTTAATAATTCTTTTTCAAGTTCAAAAGTAGTAATAAAACTATCAAGTCTCACGTAAGTACCACTCGTATTACTTCTTAAGCGTAGTGGAGTTTCAAAATATCACATCTCACGTTTTACGTTAAAATCATTAATGTAAATTAAAAAAAGAAAGAAAATAAGTAAAAAAGAACAAATATCCTTTTTCATGACCTCACGTGTAAAACGAGAATGTGATGATTTTAAATGAGAGGTCACCTCAAATGGTATCCGGTGTCTTGTCGTAGTTTGTCGGTTCACGCTCAATTGTTCCCTACATTTTTATAAGGAACCTTGTTAGTTGCAATATTTGTTCGACAAACAAACGGATAGTTTGTCGGAGCGTATAGATACGGATCCAATGTTTCGTGTGTGTTTTCTTTTTCCACCCACATCCCGTGTGTTTTGGAGTGGATGTAAATTGTATAATTTTGGAAGTTGTATAGAATATTTAATAGAGCATTTATGGATATCGATAATGCTAACGATATGCTCAAACTCCTCACGTTAATTTCACTTTCAAATTCTGTCAAATTCTACTTTTTAATAAGATTGAAGTTGCTTGCAAGCTTGTAGTCCACCGAATGCTAAGTCACTATAGCCCATGCACATCTGTAAGTAACCTTATATAGAAAAGGTGCTTCCTAAAGCAGATCACAGATGCGTTGCCTCCTGAGGACTAATATGGTTTCTTTGTATAAAAATCAGCCGACATACGCACACTTCCAACGAAATACATAATTTCTACATGCCTTCTACTGCATGTTTCGGTATGTTTCCTTTATCTATAAATATTATAATTATTAAATATTTTATTTAAATATTTTATTTTCTTTGTGATAAGGGATTTTTACCGCACTAAAACCCCCCGGTGGCCGTCCTCAACGCTTGTTGGAGAACTCCGGGATCTCCGACGGAACACAACCGGAGTCCTCCAAGCGGGATGCGCCGATCGGGCTCTGCCTTGTGAGAGCCCCGCAACCCCGGAAGCCTCCTTTTAGTCGCCTCTTACGACAGGCAGGGGTAACCGTGGTCCTATTCTAGTCCCAGAACTACAAAGACAGTGTGATAAGGTACCTACTACAAGATTACCGTATTTGAATTATGTAAAACTCGATAGCACATTGAATTTACAATTATCTGTGAATTAGCCCCAATTCCAATTACGACAAAAAAAGGGAATCCTTTTTCTATTCAGATCATCCCGCTGAAATCATAGTTTGAATGGAAATTCAATTTTCGAACGGCCTTCAATTTCGCGAGCATTTCGTTTGGAAAATCTAAATTTAATAATGCCTTTGACGTTGTACTCGTACCTAACGGTATAAATAACGGATCTCCCTCCGTCCAGAGGCCTCCTGCCACCGGTTTTGTTTTGTAAAGTAATTACGTATTTTATCAGACACGAAACCAGAGCGCCTTGTATAATTTCACAAATTGCGGAATCTGCGTTCTCTTATCTGCCATTGTGATATTGTTTGTAGAATGAGTCTAAAATGTTGTTGATCTATGTTATTTCCATGATATAATAATATTAAGAAAGGAATTTAATTTAATTTAATTTTAAAAAAAGGCCAACTATTCATGTAGGTATGATTTGTACAGAAAAAAATATAGCATGGAGGGAAACTTATCTGAGGCGTTCCAACTGAGTTACTCAGGGGCGACATTGGATCTGTGGCCGACGTGTTGTCGATTTTAGTCCAAGATGTCCATGTATGGTTTTTTTTTTATATAACGTAGGAGTAGCAGACGGGCATGCATTCCACCTGATGGTAAGTGGCTACTGCCGCCCATGGACATCTGTAATCAACCCCAGATAGGATTAGATATATATTCCTAGCGGCTATGCACCGCTACTCCTGAGAACTAAGCTTGAACGCCTCGGAAAAGTATGTCTCCCTTACCACAACCTTCAAACCAGAACACAGCAGCGCTTAAAACTGCTGTTATGAGGCAGAAATGGCGGTGTGGCGGTGGTGCCGCCTGAGTCGAACCACAAAGGGTTCTACCACCTTCCCGTACCGTGGTACTAGCCATTTACCCATTTAGCCATTTAGCCATTTATACTACTTTCTATATAATAAATAAATGCTCAGCGTATAATAAGAATATTAATATTAGAAATACATATATGTAGGTAATTCTAAAGGTCGAGGGAAATTCGGTCACCAAACAACTTTGATATTAATATTTAAGCCTCGATTATTATACTTATTATATTCGATATAAGATAATAGCTGGCATCATATTTCATCGTCATAATCACCCCAATTAAGCCTGACATCGGATACGGATCCATTCTATTGAAACAAACTGACCAAAAATGGAATGTAATATAAAGAAATCTTAGTACACAATATCACTCCCCCAAAGACATTGGCTACAGAGCTCATAATAGTTAGAAATGTCGTGAAGATACATCCTCTACCTTTGTATGTAGTATTTTACTTTATAGTTATGAGTATGAGTTTATAGGTTTGTAAAGTAATTTGGTGGTTGGATGGTGAGCATCAATTTCTTATCAGCCGTCGAAATGATTACAAATTCTTTGTTACGTTTTATTTCAAAGTGGCTTCGATAACCAGATACGTATGTAGGCTTATTATATGGCTATATTAAAGTAATATATATTGTCAAGTTAATATTACAGTAATGTAATATACAGCGTAAGTAGTAGAATTGTGACAACTTACACTCTTGCAATATAAGTCAGCTCTAATGTAATACTCAAAGGTGTCAAGGTTATACGAGTATTTTGTTTGCAGCACGTACTCCGACAAGATTGATATTGCATCGATGACATTTGACAGAGTCCGCTTCCACAACAAAAATGTAGAAGATATCTACACGCCATCAATTCTATGGCATTGGCACATTTCACTAATTAGGCATCGATTTGAAAAGGGACTAGACAACATATTGTGTTCTTTGAGAGGGACGCGGCGGCCATTTTGGGTAGGCCCCCGATTCATACGTGGCGAATGTGTTGTAGGGGAAATGGTGGACCTTTTTATAATGGACGTTCACCACTGCTGGCTTGCCATTTCGCTATAATTGATTTCCCTTTTTTACGGTTCAGTGAACGCAGACCGTGACGCGTACCACGCTTGACTCATATAAAATTGGGGTGGGATTGGAGGGTCGGCTTTATATTATTCACGTTGAAGGCACTCTTTTGTGGACTCCAACGTAGCCGGCCCGTTGTAAAAACTTCTCTACAATGTATTGGTAAAAATAGTGATATATTTTTTTGCAGTCTTTATTTTTGGCAGCCGTTATCCGATGAAAGGCAGACGAGGATTTATGTTTTTTTATTTGTTTTGCCATATTTTTATTTCAGGCCGCCGACTCGCGTAAAATGTGTGTGAATGATGTAATATTTAAAGTGAGTTGCTTTTAATTCAAAGAAAATGCTCACGTTTTTCTCATAATAACAAAAACTGCTTTTGATAGACCCTTTTGGAAGTTTTCAGATTATAATTGATAATATATCTAATTTAATTCTAGTAATCAATGTTCCTAACAGAATTTAGATAAAACGAACATAAAATATATTGTACAATTATTACTATTCCTGTATTGTACTATTAAATACTTTGATACTATAATTATACATAGAAATACAGCTTTAGTATATTTGACCGTAAAACTTAAAAAAATAGTCAATGTTGAATCACAGTGTAATAGTGTGGTAAGGGAGACAGACTTTTCCGAGGCGTTCCAGCTCAGTCCTCAGGGGTAGCGGCGCATCTGTAGCCGACTTCAGGTAGGAATATCTAATCCTATCTGGGGTTGATTACAGATGTCCATGGGCGGCAGTAGCCACTTACCATCAGGTGGACTGCATGCTCGTCTGCTACTCTTATATTATATAAAAAAAAAAAAAAAAAATGTAGCCGGGTTTAACTATCGACATACAAGATATCGATAAATCCTGCTAAATTTTATCATCAAAATCTTATAAGGATCGATTATAGATTATGCGATTAAACCGCACGGATTGTGTTCACTAAAGCGTTTAATAGCAATAAGGGTGTACCATCTACAGTTATAAGTCATTACTATCCGCTGTTAAATTTATATTAATCTCATAAGGGTTTTCAACTAACTAACTGTGGATTCAAGACACACATACCTTCAAGATTCCTTTCGAGTGCAAGTATTGGTAATCCACATTTATTATTTCAAATAAATAAATAAAACTGTATAATTTGACGACCCGCGTGGCGGAGCGGTCACCATACCGGTCTGACGCGCAAAGGGTCCCGGGTTCGATCCCCGGCCAGACAGATATCTAAATGATGAATTTGGATGAATTATGTGTGTGTCCATGGCACCCACGACACAGAGAATCCTAGTGTGGGGCTATGAATGTAGAAAGCGTTTGTCTGAGATGTCCAAATATTAACAGCTTATTTAGTAGTTTAAAAAACATAAAACAATGTTTTATAGGCACCTGATCTACTCTAGTTTACTCGGACAGGTCTGTTCTATACATTCGTTGACGACGATTCTACAATACAATATCAATATAACGCCAAAACGCTTCTATGATACTATCGTATATGTCTGCTAGGGCCGTATGACAAAACGGACATATTTGGGTGCACCTTAAGATGAAATTACATAATTTCTTGCGTCCATAGTACACTTTGTTAAAAAGCTAAGCCCTATAAGCCCTCAGCACCATCCCAAGGGAGTTACACAAATATTCTTGTACAGCGATTAATACCCTTAAGAAGCTAGGTCGCAGGTCAATTGCCACTTGGCGGTTACGACACGTGCTTCTAGTGCTCAGTCGAGAACACTTGCTTATGAGATACTTAATCGGGATTACTTTGAGCGCTTTCAAAAGATTAAATTTGCAGCTTAATACTTTGACTGTAAGATTTTTGCTGAGATAGGCCGTATGGTATAATTAGGAGAATATGAAGGGGCAGTTTTTGAAGGTGTAATATTAGTACAGAAACTACTGATGAAGAATCCACAAAGAACGGTTCTTGGATTCTTTTATCAGATTAAAATTGCATTTTTCGATCGCATTTGAACTGAAAATCTTGAAATGAATTGATACCATGGATCCTTTGTTAGTTGCATTTCCATAAGAGTCTGTGACTTCTTATTTTTACATGCTTTATATTAGCTTCACTTGTATGTTTGTCAGTGAGTAACTCCGTTTTTCAGTAGAAAGAGATCAACATACATCCTTATAATTATGACGCTTTGTGGATGCTTAATGTGAACAGCAGTATAAATAAAACAATAAATAATAATTAAAGAAACTAAAGAACTCGCTTATAAAAGAAATTTAACTAAAAAATAAAAAAATAAATATAGTTAAAAAACTAAAGTACACGCTTTTATGGAAATCAAACTAAAAAATATAAAATAGACTTTTAATGAAAAATTATATTAACAACAAAAAAGATATATTTTGGCTCGACTTGGCGGAGTCACTGCCGTGCCTCCAGATCTAATTGTAAAAAAAAGCGTGGGGTGCTTTTGAAAATATCAAAGTGTAGGTCCTTCTGCTCATGTCTGTCAGTAAAATATTTATAACTACCGAGAGTGTGCAATACAATTTTTCATTAAAAATTTCCTAAGATTATTTTATATTTTTTAGTTTGATTTCTATAAACTTGTCGGAATGTCCTATTTCCACAATATTACATTGAGTAGGTAGTAAAAATAATCCTACTAAATAATAAATTACATTCCTGATAGTTTTCCATAATTTTCTTAAGGAATTGTGTATTTAACAAACCCATTAATGCCTGGTTCCGTCGTTTTAAGCGATAACCTTTCTTGTTCAACATCCTAAATATTGACGAAACATTGGGCTTTCGTATCGTCAAACTAATGTTACATTTTGCATTGTAGGTACGTAATACATGCTGCCATCACACATAAACCATTCCGACAAAACCAACCAAACTGTCCGACAAAACGAATTAATAACAAACGACAAACGAGCGGATGTGACGAGCGGTCGAGATTAAAAATCGCCACTTCATTTCTAATTTATAATCGCAATAGGGCGCGGAAACGCGTGCTGGGTGCGTTTTATGGACACCAGAGGGCGCTAATGACGTCAAATAATTGGTGCTTTAAATGTAAATGATGACACACGCCAACCCCCTTAGCTTTATTAAACTGCGGAGGTGGTTTACGATTCCTGTGGCCTTGGTTATTATATAGACTAGAGAATTAGCGCTAGACGTGACTGGATTTGGCTTAGAAATTAGGAATTATGGGTACCTTTATTAATAAATGCTGATATAACTCATTGGTTATGAGATTTAAAAAAAAGTTACTGTGTGGTGTCTGAAAATGAGATTGAGAAAATATTTTGCCGTGTGGTGTTTAAAGAGCATCAGTGCATTTCTTCCAATTTCTATAGTTTCAGAGGTTAAGTTTTACAGTTCAAAAGGTGACCCTCTGACTAACGGATAGTCGGTAAGAAAGCGCTTACAGAACCCTAAAAACATAACTTTTTTAACATAATTAAACCAGTGCAAAGCTTGGCAATGAGCAATCCCATTGATGGGTTCGACATACATACATAATTTAGCAACCTTGCACATCTCCGATGGAAAAGCACCCTTTACTGTGGTTTTAATCCGGCGTTGCCTAACGATGTGACTATGGCCAAACCCTTCGAAAGGTTGATAAATGGATAGACTATACATAATTATACTAAGTAATCAGAAAAGGGCTTGTGTCATATGAAACACTGTCACAGTTCATTCATCAGTGTGTTATCTTGATTGTATGTGATGGTAATGATTTGGTGTATATTGTTGTATTTAATATTATAGTAGCAATATGTTTTTAATTGTAATTATATTTTCAAAATATTCCTTTTACCGATACAGTCATAACAAAATTTCACATTGCGGATCATAAAAATAAACACTATTATTATAGGATAGGTTTTTCAATGTTACTAGTTAATTATTTCTTTGCTTCCATTGTGCGTTGTACATTTTTAATTCACGATTTTATAATAATGGACAGACAGAAGATAATTGTGAAGTTGTAACTAAGTAAATGTTAGTTCTACGTATTCCATTAAAACGGAATACAATAATATTATTTTACGATAACGATCCCCATATGCGTTAACTCGATTCTCCAAAACACGCGGATATTAAAACGATAACTTCACGTATATAAAATCTTTGTTATAATAAGCAATCGTAACTGGCTTGGCAGAATGTTCTGCCATGGTGCCATTTTCTGGTTGGCGATGAGTTTTATTTATTGATTATAATTTAAAGTCTTTATTGATATTGAGAAATTGAGACGTAGTAATAATTATTAATTCCACCACAACGCGATATTAAATTGTTTTTTTTTTTACAATAAACCAAAATGTGTTATTGTAGAGTTTATTATAATTTGACTAGAACACCATGTACGGGATCTTAGCCTTTCTTCCTTTGTTAAGCAATAAACTATCAAGTGCCTCCGCTATTACTTGGTATAGCGACTAGTCAACAAATACGTTAAATAAAACAGTTTAAAATATTTGATCAAGTAAGAAACTTAAAGCGCCTACAAAATTAAATAGTTTAGAAAAATACTTATTACTTTAAATCGATTTTTATAAAATTTTAAACATAGATTATCGTAGACGCCCGGCTTTGCATCCACCAAATTCAATAGCATTTACACTTTGCTTAACCATACGCCCCTTTTGTACAATCTTAAGTAATCCACCCTTGTCGCTATATCATACTAATAGACAATTTTATCTTATTAACAAGCGTTAATTATATCATAAATAACCCTTAAGATCAAAGCTTCTTTTAATACAATTACACGCTAAATTAAAATCTCACCCTGCCTCACCGTGGGGGTCACCCCATGACAGTTTTAAAAATGTAAAATTGCAAGCGCCGTGGGTGGCGACTTCATAAATGAATCGCGACGGGATCTCGCATTGTTGTGATGTTTCTGCCTAAATTACTTTTTTTATGCATATCTGTATAAATAATATGTATCTTGTTGTATACTTACATATAAGATAGGAATTCGGAGACCGGTCATTAAGAAATTGCCCTATTTAAGCGTTTATATGCAGTCCATTTTAGTTTAGTTTTCCCTCGCTAAGGTCTAAATTTGTACAAAAATATATGGCATACAAGTAGATTCATAAGACAGCTGAAGACGTATCGTTTCATTGCCTAAGCGTGGTAAATTGAAGTGTGAATGAAAATTCCTTATTTTTTGCTCGTGGATGATTTGTACCATGCGTATGAAGTTGCGGTTTTTCCGAGTAGTTTAATATACGCTAGGATGAAAAACAACTCCACTACAGTCCACTCGATATTAAGTGTTCATTGCGTGGACATCTGATATTAACTCGAAATATAACTGGAGCCCCACTTGACATGGACAAAAGATGCATTCCCATTTCCACTCATTCAAACTATTCATTTCAGAAAATGAAGCACTCAAAGTGAACCCCAAATGTTTGCTTTTGTCGTTTACTTTATACGATATGATAAATTAAATTAACGAATTCAAGACGTCAAATAATTACCGGCAGTCAAAAGCGTTCGAATTAATTAAAATCAACTAAAATTTAAAGCGCATTCCAAACCAAATTAAATGCAAATTTCTTGTAGTACCTTTCACAAGAGAGCAGCCACTCGCCCCCGTTGAAACAATACGAATACGAATTTAAATCACATTCAAATTTTGCACTTCGATTAAAAGCTCCAAGAGGTAACGCCTAAGTGTAAAGCAAACAGCGCTACCGGCTTGGAGCCGTAGTGGACAGTCCAGTTTAAGTTGAACCATATCCGTTCAAATAATCGACCCTGGAAGAACTTCAATCAATTGGTCCCAGGGGGTGTGGGGTGTCAACTAAGATTGGGCGGTCTCATGTGATCCCAATTACTATGTGTAGAGTGCCAAGCCGCTTATGCAAATGACGATGTCCCGTGGACGTATCTAATGGCCCGTAATGGCGGCGGAGGGCGCGATGCACTTTTAGCGCTGCCCCGGACTCACAACAATGGATATCGATTTAGTTGGATGCGATATCTATTCGTATGTGGGGCGGAACCCGATAGAAGGGGATGATTATTGAGGGTAGGCGGAGATTATTCAGCTGATTGTACCTATATTGGAATTAGTTCAATATTTTAGTTGTATCTATGCTCTGTATAAAGTTTCAAGATTGATCACTTACTAAAATATTAATTTTGCAATCTAAGATTTATAACAGTATTGAGTATTACACTTAAGTATACTAAATTTTCATAGAATTTCATTTTTAATATCAAGTCAATAAATATCCTACACCATGAACACAAATTGGAAACGTTTACCTTCGAACACTAATGAAAACTAAGGTACCATAAAGAACTCCCAAGGAAACCCACACACAACGTAAACCAACTGATGGGTGGCGGTTCACAATTTATATGGCATTACCAGGGTCCGGTAAGTGTAAATTTCCATCAACGAACCCAATACTTGCCTAGCTGTAGCATATAGATGTATTTATATATAATTCGGTTCAATAAAGAATGTATTCACAATTGCCGGCTTTTGTATATTTTTCTTGCACATTAACGAGACTAATACCATTAATTTATCTATTTTGTTTCGTTCTTGTTGTATTTAAAACTAACTTTAAAGCCTAAGTTCTACCATGCAAGTTTTATAAGCAGCATGCGACATTTTCGTGACTTACAGTTAAGATCTAGCACATTTTTTCTAACTTACTAAAGGAGTACCTATAACTTCTAAAGTTTTTTTTTAAATAAACATTTTATTTATATCATACACTAAACTAATTATAAATAACGAAATGAATCCTACAAGGTTTAACATAACACTAAGGCGTTTGGATCCATCATCTGATCAACTTAATCTTAAGTAGATAAAAATCACATAGATTACAAAAGTATTTGAAAAATCTCAATCGATTAAGTGGTAAAAGTTAAAAGTTTAGTTGCAGCACCTTGCTATGTTATGTTTAATAAAAAAAAGAAACTTGCAAAAACATACCTAATTCTTAAAACAAAATCTGGATACACGAAAACATACAAGCTGTTCCGATACCCTACGGTTCTACAAATTGAACAATTTATAACGCTGCCGGTCAGACTTTTATTGGCGCTTATACTGTTTAATTGCCATCGGACGAATTAAATCGGAACCGCCGTGTCTATTATACGTAATAATGTACGGTAACATATGTTCCGGTCCGGTTACGGTTACGGCGTTATTAATCGACGTAAGAACGTTTTGTTCTCGATCCGTACGGGTTTCCGGAATAAAGTGCGCCTATCCATCTTACGGTGCCTGAAAGTAGATTTATTTGTTTTTGGTTTATCAGTTTAGTGGGTGAACCTTTCTGTGTAATTTATTTAAAAGAATTCCGAATGACCAGTGGGTTTTCGGTTCTACAAGAATAGAAGAAAAATATGGGTGTACGTTGTGCTGTGCTGAAGTTGGAAGTATTACTTAAAATATATTAAAAATAATTGTAATTGCTCGGCTTGAGGGGGCACTGCCGTGCCCCAAGATAAAGGTGGTGGTAGAACTGTTTGTAGTTCGACTCAGGATTCATCACTGCTTTACGTTTTTCTACCTCACAACAGGAGTATTATTTGACTGGTACAAGTTTGACTGGTAAAGACCCTACTTATTTTTTTAAATATAACTAGCTGACCCGGCAAACGTTGTGTTGCTATATAAATAAAAAAAAAATTAAAGGTGAACAACCCTTATCACTTAAAGGTATGAAAAATAGATAGTAGATTCTCAGACCTACTGAATATGCATATAAAATTTGGTGAAAATCGGTAAAGCCGTTTCGGAGGAGTACGGTAACAAACATTGTGACACGAGAATTTTATATAAAAGATTACATTTAAGTATAAACCAAATTTCATTTTATGCAAACGCATACCATTTCACATACCAAATACCATTATCTAATCAAAAATACCACCGATGAAGTAATCTATTATCAAAAAACCAAACGGACAGCGATTGATTGCCGACTAAGGGTCTGTTCACACTATCATTCGAGCTTACGATGGATTTTAAGTAGAATATAAAATGTTAAGTATGATATGACATTAAATTTACTAAAATAAGATCTAAGTTACAATTTCCTTAAGTTTGATAGAGCGAAAATGTATTCATTAAAAATATTTTTGATGAGTTCGTATTACAAAGGCTAACTTTAGGGCACCGTATACCAGAAATACTGCACTCTGATAAGGTTCTATCTATTTTTCATATCCCTAAGTGATAAGGATTTTTTACCCTTAACATTTTTTTATTTATATGGCAACACAACGTTTGCCGGGTCAGCTAGTACTAATCTAAAAGAGTAAGCTGAATTTTATAATAAATAATATGTGGTAACAGCGTCAATGACATCACAGTAGACCAAACACACAGGTGTCCTACCAAAGTCAGTATGAACAGACCCCAATTCGGAATGTAAGCCGCTTCGCTCGCATTATGCAAAACGCCCGCGTGCACACAGCGGGAACGCCGAAAAACGCCCCGAAACACCGGCGCGTATGCTAAATGGAGCCCGCTCGCAGACTTTACATTAAACATTACTGCCCTATCGATTCGCCCGGGCTACTCATCATTTACCACTCGCCACTCACGAGAACCTAGAGTTAATTATTATCAAGAGTACTATTCCGTATAATCCGCATTAGCGTTTTATTAACTCTTAGTTTTTAAAGGTAATATTTTGCATTAATAGATGATCTTATTCTATGTTGGCGTTCGAGAAAAAATTTGAAACGCTCACGTAAATATGTATTATTACATTAAATATTACTGCCCTATCGATTTGTCCGGGCTACTCATCATTTACTACTCGCTACTCACGAGACCCTAGAGTTAATTAATAGAAGGGTGCTATTTCGTAAAATCCGCATTAGCGTTTTATTAACTTTGTTAGTATTTAAAGATAAAATCTTGCAATGAAATAATCACTTAGCCGTTCAAACAAAAAATTGAAATGCTTACGTATATATTCATGTCGGAATTTACACTCCGTGCTTCTTGATAAGTTATGATATCCTCGTGGTGTGTAAATTCGACAGATTCATTATTTTAAGTTAGATTAACGTAACGTAATCATTTAGTAACGTAAACATTATCGTATTGTATCACGTCTTTATTATTTACTAGCCAACTTCATGGTGTTCACTGTTATCATCATCATGATCATCATCATCATCAATAACCCATTACTGTCCCACTGCTGGGCACGGGTCTCCGCTGACAATGAGAAGGATTAGGCCATAGTCCACCGCGCTGGCCAAGTGCGAATTGGTAGACTTCACATACCTTTCATTATTAACTGTCGAAGAAATAATGTGCGTAATGAATTACAAGCATTTTGACATTACAAGCATACTAGAATTTATTCGATTACCCTTCCGAATTTTGAGTTTAATCGTTTCCAAAACACGATATCACTCTTCTCAATTTCATTCTCAGATCAATCGGGATGACGTATCGGGACTCGAATTCGTTGGTATTTTCAGACTAGCTACAGAAAACACTCCTGTTTGCAAACGATACGTCCGCCACGGTACGTGGGCGCTTTCAACTTTTTTAATTTGGATCGCCGCCTCCGTTGTTTTGGGATGGAGATGAAAGATTAATGCAAACATTGTATGTAACGGCGAATGCTCTTAGTTGAAACAGATTGTGTTGGTACCTACGATTATATTTGGTGAAATACTTTTATTTGGTTCGTTGTAACAAATTTAAGTCGTTTAAAAGTTTTCTAATTATACCATATCTATTAATATTTAGTCTATTACAATAAACGTATTTATCATTAATTTATATGAAGTATCCCTTCAAGGAAAGTTTAAAAAAAAACTCTTTCTATGTCAAGCTTGCATAAGGTAAATATTATGTCAAGGTTGATGTGTACAGAATAATATCCTTCGACGAGAGATACTTTATAATTTTTCCTTATGAAAATATGACTTGATTTGATTTGATATAAGAAAAGCCAAAGAACTTGGTTGATTAAAAATAATTAACTTAAAAGGAAAGTGATGAAGCCTTTGCAATTCCCACAATTTAGACGAATACAATGACGTCTTATGTTGAAATTATTCAAGCTGTTTGAAGAATTTTAACATAAGACGTATACATATAGCATACATACATAGCATACATACATCCCCTCGAAACCCTCGAAAAAAATTTACCCTCCGTAGTCGCCTAAAAATGCCAAAAAAGTATCTGATAATGAGCTTACAAGAACCGATTTTAAAATTCAATTTTTCTTTCAATTCTTATCCGACACAGATAATCGAAATCTTATTTCGGATTCGTTATTTTATGATATTGTTCCAAGTGTACTTATTGTGTTAACGCGAGACCTTTTCAATTATTTTCGAAAACTCGAATAACGAACGTAGAAAAGGCGATGATTCAAGCAGGTACTTTGTCTAAGGGCTGCTTCAGGTACAAACTCCCATTACACAAATTGACAAATATTTCAACTTACTTTAATAGTATTATTTTAGTAACGTAAAGTACATTATTTATTTTAACAATACAGAATTTTAAAAATATATGCATAACACATTTTTTTTCTTTAGCTGGTATCTCTGGTAGATTCTAGGTTTGAGGTCATTTAATCCAATATTATATTCCTATTGCTGGGCTCCTTTTGCGATAAAAAGATACCAATATAAGATATTTCACCATGCGAAACAAATAAGGATTATACCTATAATATTTCATTTTTTAAAGAACTATCAATTATGTTTTGCCTTTAAAGCAAGTTTTAATTCTTCAATATCAACATAACTTCGTAAATTCATGTGTGTGGGAATAAAGCTCAAGAAACCTGAAATTCATCATAAGCCATCTCAATTTACTTTTTCAATAAAGTTCACCAATCGACCCTTGACCAGCGCGGTAGACTAAGTCCTAAACCCATCTCTCTCTGAAAGACCCATATTACCAAGGAGACAGTATTGGATTGACGACGTTTGTGATAAGTTTCAAGTAGACTTTTCCTAGACCTTATATCTATGTATTTATATAAAAATGTGTGGTTATTCAAACCATGAAAAATAACATCATAAACTTGTCAAAGACATTTATTCAAACAAAATATTCAACCCCAAATACAGATAAACGGTTTGGCTATTGGCCTTTCACGGTAATATATGTCCAACGTCTCCCAGATCTCGTACGTGTCCTATTGTTTCAGATTTCTTAAAAGAGTATCGGACAAATCCCTGAATAAGGCTTTCGGGTGCCTTTTGTTTGGGCATGTACGAAATTTATTAAATTACCTCTATCTATTGTTTGATATTGGAAAGTATTATACTAAGGTATAATACGATATTGCTTGACGTATTTGATCTCAAAGGTGTATTTGGTACACACGAATTATATGTTCAAATTGATATTGATTACATGACATATTGTAAGGAGTTAAGTAACAAACAAAAACTTCTTCCAAGTACTTCAAACACCTTTGAAGTCACTACGTATGGCGAACTTAAGCTGATTTAATTCACAGTTACAAAAGGTAAAAATAAATTCTTAACAAGTATATACAAATTCCGCCGCAAATTCTCTCCACTCACCAAGGGTTGACTGGTAGAGAATGCCATCAGGCATTAAGTTTGCCCTGTTGTACCTTAACCTTGTGTTTGTGTTACAATAAACATATAAATAAATAAATACATAACAGAGGATTTTGGCGTCTAAATTTAAAACCGGTCCGGCATATGTTAATATCATTGGAATATCGCAAATTGTTAACCGTATGGCTCCTATTAAGAATGTATTTGATAACATCAACTATAGATATACTATACAGTTATAGGTATATGCGTCATATGCTACTCTTCCCACATTACACATTCAGAAAACTACGTCCCATCTTCTCGGAACTTGGAGAGACGCGGCGTGGCTGGCTCAACTAATTAATATTGCCGAAGTAAAGTTGCTTTGCTTCTTCCGCATTCTTATATCTATATTTTTTGTAAGACGCTTCCTACACTCACAGACCCACGCTAGGATTCCCCTTTTCCTGGATGCAATTGACATATACAAAGTCGAATACACAAAGATCCACACCCAGAACCAAAATCCAAATATATCAAATTCATCATTCAGATGTCTGACTGGCCGGGGATCGAACTCGGAAACCTTTGTTAGACCGGCATAATGAACGTACGGCTACGTGGGTCGTCACAAAGCAATGAATTCAATTTCAACATTACCTGGTACTATCGAGTTATTTCGAATCTTTTGTAAATAACAGTACCGAAGCGATCGACCGTTAAAACAACGTGTGTAATTTTTCGCGAATTTTAATTAAAGCGGGTAAGGGGTGATAGGGGTGCCGTCTATCCTATACACCTGGACAACAAAGCGGTCTGTTATCTGAAACGTGGCAACCTTAGCACAAAGGCAGTATATACGTGCGGTACTCGTAGAAGTTAGATTGTTGGTATTTTTGTTTTTCGTGAAATTGCTAGATTGGCTGCAGCCATTTATCATATTTTCAGTCGTATCATACATAGCCTTTTACCATGCTGTTCTTATACAAATTTATCAAGTTAAGATTAAAACTCTTTCGCAACAATTCGCTACCAATATGCATGTATGTATGATGGTATATATTTTAAACCATGCAGTATGTACCACCCTCCTTCCTGCAAAGGATGCCTGCAGATGCAAGAAATAAAAATACACACCACAATACATACCACCACCAACGCGTCTTTCGTGCTTCCAAAACGGAGCTTCATCAAGCCAAGAGAGTCAACTTACCCAAGTTGACTCTACGATGGTTAATCGTTAAATGACGCTGTCATCAAAATACAGGCCTTTTATAATGGTATCCAAGCCTCCCTTCCACAACGATATGAAATGTAAACAACCGACGACAGTTGTACGATAATAAGGTAATAGATTAATTAAATATTTTTTCGCACTAAATCTGCGAATAATTATCTGTTCACTGATTATTGGTAGAAAAATGAAGTGAAGGAGGTGTGGACACATTAATTTGTTCATTCAGCAGTGTAATCCTTCTGTTGTTACAAATTTATTTACATTAACGTTTCTTCAGAAACTCATAATATACGATTATGATGCATTATTTATACAAATAAAATAACATAACAAGAAGTACCGTCATCTCTTTTTCATCCTAAAATATTATAAAGCGCTTAAAAAATCATGCAATTATAGTTAAACTTACTCAAATTGGGTTAAAATAGCAAAGTTTGATTCACGCGAATTTGTTTTACAAGTACAATAGTGTTCCAACGAGGTTAAATTTAATATCATGTAAATGCAGTGTTTGTCACGTTTCCACAGATAATATTTGAAATCCGATATCATTGTGTTGGTACACAGATCGCAGTTAATGCCGTATTCTAAGTTCAACTTACTCATGCGAAAATAAATGCCCCTTCCAAATATTTTTGACCATAGTGCATCTGTTAAAAAAGTTAATATTTCTACCAAAAAATAAAATAATGTATACATACAAAAAAAAATTGTGAGCCGTCACGGGACGCCTGGCAGATGTGAAACATCGACATTATTTTGTAAAAGTAATATGCAGAAAAGAACATATTGTGATAGAAACTAAATATGTCATAATGATAAAATAAAATATTACGATATTTTCCAGATAACGATGACTATTTATTGAATAAACATTTATTTTCATTAAATACAAAAAATTACGAATTTATTTCAAATCGTGACTACTTAATTCGCACAGTCGATTGCGCATGGCGACGCGTCGCCACACCGTACACACTACTGCATATAGACTGTATATATTTACCATCGTATAGCGTGGCGACGCGCCACAGCATGCGTCGCCACGCCAGAAATCGGTTTTACGTGCGGCTATAGATGTTTCACATCAATAATTAACTTACTGATGACTTGATGGTGTGTCATAGTGTGATTTTGCTTTCTTTGCAGGAGGCTGATCACTTTCACTCTCTAAATTATCACGGTCAGACATTTTATTATTAGAAAAATAATTTGTTTTCAAGCATTGATCTATAACCTGAAGTTACGCCGCAAGCGGGCAAAACTTGAAACATACAAAATACGTCAAGTGGTGTAAAACGAGTTAAAACGACTCCAGTCGCTCTCGCGCGGCGTAGTAATACACAATTACACACTAATGTCACTGAACACGTTAAACGTCATTATTTTGAATTTTAAGCCTCAAAATGCCTTCTTGTGCAATGCGTAAATGCAAAAATTATGCTCGAAAAAGAAACAAGCTTCATGGAATCACCTATCACACGTAAATAAAGAGAAATTATTAAATTTTGTTTATTTTTCGTGTTCGATCCGCCATGATTACGTGAGTAACCAGAAAGAGACAAAGTATGTTTTTGTCAATGAAAGTGATAAGACGCAAAATGCATGGTCATAGATCAACAGAACAGAAGTGACATTTTATTGAAGCTCACGATGTTCATATGTCGTATGTTATAGTTTAAGATCCCACTGCTTAATTTTTATATGAGTGTGTTTTAGTCAAAATATAACTTTTTATAGTTTATTTTAATAAAATAAAAGCGATATATGGGAAATTCTGTATCCTAATCTCTAAATTTTCTTCGATACCTGTGGTAAATAATAAAAATATTACCATAAAATTTATATAGGATAGTATACGGTATTTTAAAATTTCTTTAATTGAATAAATTAACCTAAACATAATTTAATAAACAATCTTTGTATAGCCAGAAATTAATCCTCAAAAGACCACGGTAAGATTCGAATCTTATATATAAAATTCGCATGTCACGATGTTAGTTACTTTACTCCTGCGAAACGGCTTTACTGATTTTCATCAAAATTTATATGCATATTCAGTAAGTCTGAGAATTGGCTACTATCTATTTTTCATATGTCTTAAGTGATAAGGGTTGTTCACCCTTAACATTTTTTTTTTTATATGGCAACACAATGTTTGCTGGGTCAGCTAGTACATAACATTTATAAAATGTACACAACTTTGCAATTAATGGTCGTGTGTAAAATAAAACTGAAAATAATAAACATAAATTAGTAAAGATACTTCGCCGCCTTGAAATTGAATGAAGCCACAAACGGCTTATTAGTAAGTTCTTTTTTTTAATTCTTGACAAATAAAACATTTTTAGAGAAAATTTACAAATAAATAACTAATACTGCGTAATTTACATAATAAATAAGTAATTATTTCAAATATTTTAAGGACATTTTAGCACGGAGACGTGGCAAAACTTTTTTACGCAACTATTTCAATTCTCAAAACTAGGTACATTTTCTTGTTAGGAGTGAGTAATCTTTACTAATCTATGATAATAAATATAAACAATTTTTAAATCGTATATTTTAAACCAGTCGATACATCTGTATAGATACATTCTTTCAAATTATATATTTATATAATAATAATTTATTTAGTTAAACTGTACTATAACATTTCTACGTAAACGATGTACTAAACTATTATCGGCAGTTTTGGACATTTTTTACCTTCTGTTCCATTATTTCATTGTCTTTGACAAGCATGCGTATCAATGGGAAAACCACCATACGTCCCGTTATTAACGGGACAGTCCCTTTTTTCGATGCTTCGTGCCGTTGTCTCCGAAATGAACCGTTGCCATTGTCAATTAAGTAACAGTAAATATTATAATTATGAAAAAAAACATGGGGGCTCCCATTTATCAGGTTTCAATAAAGCGCCCCACATTTTTTGCACAATAGAACTATTGACTTCCTGATTCCTCGATTGAAAGATTTTTCTACTTTTTTAGTAATTTTATCATAAAATGGGTGTTTTATATTTTTAACATATTTTTTCAAGTAAAAGTATTTGACATAAAAAAAATCGATGTCCCGTTTTGACTGAAGTAATCATTGGTCACTATATTCCATTGTCAATATTTACGTTTGCGTACACTTGAAACGCAAGGTCAAACACTAGTTGTCTTTTTTTATCACATTGTTCTAATAGCTCTGTCCCTTATAGAACATTTGTCTATGTAGTTAAAGGTAAGCGTCGCCACGCCAGAAATCTTTTTTACGTGCGGCTATAGATGTTTCACATCAAAAATGCAGTAATGGTCTAGCGGTTAAAACTAAACCATTAAATGTGATGGTCCGGGGTTCCAATCCCAGGCACGCATCTCTCATTACATAATAATTTCATTCACATAATTATAACACTCTTTAATGTAGCTAATTTTTAAGCAAACGAACTCCATAAACGTTACTCTCACACCTTGCACTTGTGCGAAAACTCGCGGAATTAAGTATGCTATTTGAATTTTTAACTTTAAACAGTTTTACACCAAACCCCGCAGAATATACAAACAAGTTCAGCTTAACCCGTTTACTGCCGCGTAAAGCCGCACGGTAATCTACACACGGCTTAATAACTGCAAGCACCTTGCTTAATGCATAATTATATGAGTACGATATTACCTGACGATTAGTATATTAGCCATGGAGTATTGTGCTATATTTTAACAGTTTACCTTTCATTTTAAATGGTAAATGACATAAAGTAATTAATATATTATTAAATGTAGTGTAAAATTAATAATAAACTTAAAAAAGTCGTAATAATTTATATTTAAAATTATTTATATTTATAACACATATATATCGTAAATGACGTAATGTTCTAGTCGTTGAAACTTGACCTCTAAAAGGGATGGTCCGAGATTCAAAGCCAAGGCACGCATCTCTAATTTTTCATCATTTGTAGAATGACATAATAATATCAATCACATAATTAAAACACTCTTTAACGAACGTAAGTTTTAAGCAAACAAACTCCATAAACGTTACTCTCACACCTTGTACTAGTGCGAAAACTCACCGAATTAAGTATGCTATTTGAATTTTTAACTTTAAACAGTTTCACACCAAACCCCGCGGAATATACAAACAAGTTCTGCTTAACCCGTTTACTGCCGCGTAAAGCCGCACGGTAATCTACACACGGCTTAATAACTGCTAAATAATATTATCTACACCTTGCTTAATGCATAATTATATGCGTGCGATATTACCTCACGATTAGTATATTAGCTGTAGAGTATTGTATTTTGCTTAAACAGTTTTTCACGTCTCATTTTAACATGTAAAGTATTTTATGCCTACATATATCATTACCTGACTTGTATTTAGGAAAACGCTTTAAAAACTCGTAATAAAATAATTTCGAAAATTAGCTAAACATAAGACACTAAATTTTCAGAACTACATGGATTTTTTTTACAGGGAGTATACTACACTCGTGTTGTGTTGTGTTAGTAAAGCCGCGAAGATCTAGACACTAATCTGCATATATTTATTATTTAATGTAGCTCCTAAGGTAGCGCTATCCATTATGACGCATGTGCTAATATTTACTGACGTATAGGAGGTTATTAATATAGTTTATGGAGTTTCACTTTTAATAAGCCACGCATCCCACATGGTTATATGAAACAAAATTTTAATATAGATTGAATCTTGTTTTTCATACATTTTTGTATATTCTGAAAATAATCAAAAGGCCGAGTAGAACTTGCATATCAAGGGTTCCGTAGCGCTCAACAATAATTATAATTTACTAAAAATAATATTTATTTTCCATGATTAAGAGACTGACCATTGATTTTTTAAGGCTTTAAAAAAATTAGGGATCTCCCGGACTCTCTGTGTGAGGGGTCGAAATCCAAGCCACTAAGCCACCGTTTCTCAAACTAATCTGCGCTCAGCTTTACGTAGCCTCCTTGCGAGATAACACTCTACATAATTATGTGCCAACTACATTTTCTGTGGTTTATTTAAGCAGCTTAGTTACTAATTAATGTAAGAGTAGGTAGCGGGTTGACTAAACAAAGTTTTATGAGGAAACAATGTTTTAGGATAACTAACTTATGTAACCAATAACATGTGTAAGACTTAAAATTTGTATAAGAGTATTATTTGTATGGATATATGGCAAACTATTATATGGTCTCGTTGAATTCGTCTTAATTGTAGGAGGGACATAGGCTTCCCTATATGACATAACATTCCTGTTTAGTTAATTATTTTGAAGCCGTCGGGATTTTTCTTTTAATAATAAATCTAAATATAATAAAAATAAATCTAGTTATTTGGTGGTTTTAACCGATAAGTTAATCTGTTATTTATAAGAGATTTATATCTTATCTTATGTAATCTAATATAAAAGTACCATATTGGAATTTCTGATATATTCATAAATGCCTAACTTGAAGAACATTATTACAAAGTAATAAGTTATTGAAGAAGATACTTCTTCGTGAAGCCTAATGTTTCCCGGGAGGCTAACTAAACGACTGTTTGTTTTAGTCCAAAATTTCAGCCGAACAACTTTCCGAAGCTTCTTCATAATTTATCAAATTATTATAAGCTTTGCGTGCAAATACGAGTACTAGTTTTATCCTAATACATAATCCATTTTTTCTTAGAAGTTCTTGAAAGTCAATAAACACAGACTAAGTACAGTACAGTTTTCTATTCCTTACATTCATCACAGTTAGTTACAAACTATTACTAAACTCTTAAATACTCTTTCTTACACACACAAATGTGGATAAGCACATTTTTCAACACAAAAAAATTACATAAAATGCTTAATACATAAGCTTAGGAAGTATAAAAATCTTAGATTTTAAATATCTAACATAATAAAAAAACGCATGGAAAATCGTTGGAAGTATAACATTTGTAATAGGGTCTCGTATTTAATCTTTGAGTACGGAACCCTAAAAAATCGTAAAACCTACCTATCTACTGGCTCCACATCTGAAATCATAACAGGCAATTTATCCGACATCCACATTTCACATCCGCTGTCTTCGTTACCTCTAATGCCTCCCAGGAGGCTGCCTGAATTTCAGTTAGCTTTGTTCGTTTAGTCTAGATTATCTTAACATTATGTTTTTGTTGGAGGTGGTAGGAAGCGAATTTGGAACATGAATTATTTACTGACATTTTATTGTTATAAACGTATACTTAATTATATATAATTATTATTATACCACGAAAGTTTCTTAAATGCATGTACAGTCCAACTACTTGAAAAAATATCCTGATCTTTGTATAACTGTTTATATTTGCATAAACGAGGAAATAAAATGCACGAGTTGAGGAAATCGCATTAATTATCAAGTTATAGACAATATTCTTAGCTTCTACAATTTCAGCAATTTCTTACATTTACAAGTCATTTACAATTTCTTATCTAACATTATTCTTTAGTTATTTATATATCGATATAAACAAATCATCACACACCACTAAAACAATAATCCGTAATCGTTTAAGCTTACCGCATTAAATTCTCTCACTTTTCCCGACCTCATGCTTGTACAAAGCTTATAATATCTACAAACGCCGAAAAAACTCCTCCGATAGCATCCCTATTCAAATGGCGATCGTTATTAAAATAAAACTGTTGACGTTCGGCCGAATCACGAATAAATATCGATGATATTATGCAAACGGTTCCATTTGTATTCGCTCTACTGCCCGCGACTACTCCGTTGTGCCTAAGAGCGGCTGCAGACTATCGACAGATCGTCGACTGGAATTGAGATAGCATTCATTTCGTGACTCTCGAAATCGCAATGTTGACTATTGTTTGTAAGTGTCTCTTATACTGTTCTATATAACTGCTTGGCTTACTAGTATTATGTGACTAGAATAGTTATAGTACTTCGAGCCTCTCAAAATCGCAATGTCGACTATTGTTTGTAAGTGTCACTAATACTATTCTATATAACTGCTTGGCTTACTAGTGTTATGTGACTAGAATAATTATAGTACTTCGAGGCTCCCGAAATCACAATGTCAACTGTTGATTGTAAAGTGTCACTTAAACTTTTTTCTACAACTGCTTGGCTTATTAGTATTATGTGACTAAAATAATTATAGTACCTTGAGGCTATCGAAATGGTAAAGTCGACTATTGTTGGTAAGTGTATATTATATAACTGTTTGACTTATTAACGATAATTATGTGATTTCTTTCTTAAAAAGTTATGCGTTGACTAGAACAGTTATAGCATTTCGAGACTCTGAAAGTGACAATGTCAACCATTGTTTCCAGTTACAATATATCTATGTATATTTATATAACTATAATCTACTATGGTGTATTGTATCTATTATTATTTGGCTTACTTAACCCGACGTGATTTGTTTTTCAAAATATTAAGAGAATAGTACCACAACCTGTACCGTTATTATATAAGCACGCGCTCCAAGTAATCTAACATTCTATAACTGAGTATTGAATTCCACACCAGAAATTTGTATAAAATGGTATATTTACAATATATATATATAACAAAAGTAGTTCGGACTGATAACTCATCAAAACTTTGTTTAAAACAAAGAAATTTTACTTTTAAAACTTAAGTCCAGAACCGATATGTAAGAAAGCGATTTTAAGACCAAAATCGTCCATAGTCGTAAGTCCTTATAACCCGAAGGAAAATTCCCTTAAAAATGATACACTGTTCCAATACTTGCGGGCATCGAATCTACATAAAGGTTAACCTTATTTAACGGTGACGGAGATCAGTTCACTTGATAGGATTTTATGGATCATATAATGTTCGGGGGATAACTTGGCCGTTTGTTATGATTTTACTGCTTAAGTTTCTTTGTTTTATACCAAGATTTTGAATAAAGTATTGACTGCTCAGATTTGTACAAGAACACTCCAGATTGTAGGTTTCCTCATGATGTATTTTGTCGTCGTTATTTTTATTATTAATTTCTAAACACACATAATTTTGAATTTATTAATCAAGGGTGAATCCGGAATTACCTGCAGCGTGATTTTTTTTATTTTTTCTGTATGAAGTAGGTATTAAAATATTACATAATAAATTATAATAATAAATTATGTCATAAAAGGAAATTATATTTAATTATATTTCAAAAACTATTAATCCACTTGACAAATACCACTACTTAGCCTAATAATTTAAGCTAATACGTTCATCGTGATTACACCAAATTAATTTATGGCCAGCTTTGTGTAGGATTTTGTAAACTATAATATTTAATTTTACGGCTCATAAAACTTATCCAAAATCCACGGACGTTACATCGGATAAGCGATTATTTTATGGCTTATACGTTTACAATATAATACAAATACTCTTTAATTATACACTAGTTAAGAATTTAACTGCGATAAACGTTTAAATGCGATATAAAATTTAATGATGGGTTTTACAGTAAAGAAATACTTAATTTTTAAGTCAAATAGAAATAAAAATATTTACAGTAATCAAAAAATAACTAAAACTATAATAAATAAAATAAATGAGCCAGATCGCTACCCCGAGGTAGTGTTTATAATTTTTATTTCTATTTGTTTTAAATTTAGTTTAAGTATATTTCATAATAATTGTATCATATTCGAATTAAATAAAATATTAATTTTTAAGGTACTAACAATCAAATACAAAAAGAGCAAGTCACTGTTACTGAAGAATTGTAAATAGATGAAACGCGTGATAGTGTGGTCACAGTAGTTTTGAAAATCAGTGGGTTCTGGGTTCGATCCCGGCCAGACAGATAATCTAAATGCTGAATTTAAATTTCGATTTTGCGCCTGGCGCCTTTTGCGGATAAAGAAAAAAAAACTATTGAAGCCGATATTGTTGATCTATATCTTACTACAGATATTTTATAACAAAATGATGTTCCTATAATACAGAAGACGCAGCCGTAGACCAGCATGCACTTAAAATATTGTAGGAAGAGTGCGGTTTAATATAAATTTCTACGGAGCGCTCGGGTTAGTTATAAGCTTTTTTATATTAAACTTTATACTTTAAAGTTAAGCTCGTTGGTCATGAGAACAACTTTTCATACTTTAGTGAAATTTTTCAAGTTTATTATCATCTCCGCGTTAATATCGCACCTGGTAGAGTATTAAGAAAAATAAATGAAAACTTTACTAAATAATGTCTGTATTGTCGGATAGTTTTTAATAGCGACAGATGGGGATTTATATTTTAGTGTATTTATGTATGTAATTCCCTAGTATTAGCTGTAAACGCTGTCGTTAAATTCATGTGGGTAGTCCGAGTGACACTCATGATTATCATCATCATCAACCCATTATTGTCCCGCTGCTGGGCACGGTCTCCTCTCAGAATGAGAAGGTTTAGGCCATAGTCCACCACGCTGGCCAAGTGCGTATTGGTAGACTTCACATACCTTTGAGATTTTTTTATAAATCTCTCAAGTATGCCAGTTTCCTCACGATGTTTTCCTTCACCGTTTAAGCAAGTGATAATTAATTTCTAATACGCACATAATTTTTGAAAAATCAGAAGTGCGTGCCTGGGATTTTAATCTCGGACCCCTCGATCGAGAGACCGAGTTCCTTAACCACTAGGCTATCGTGCTTTTTACCGAGTGACACTGGGTACACTGAAATTTTCATTGGTTTCTTCAGCGAGATATATGCGACTTATTTTTGCAGTCAGATTTCTTGTTTTTGTATACATACTACAATGTGAATCAATAGCAGATATATATTCATAATAATTCATAAAGCAAATAAAGTGTCCTTTCACGGTTTTAATAAAAAATGTAAAATATAGCTAAATACTTTTTGAAATTTTAAAATTTCTTGCGTAACGTTCCATCCCATAATTGCTGGAGGTACAATAATAAACAGGTGGCGGCCATTTTAATTACATTTTTCTTTTAGCGCCCGCCGAGCGGCAATGATACGGTTAACGCTACTAATCTCATTCGGGGGTCTTCTAGTACCCCGGGATATTTTTAAAATTAGATTGAATGTTCTTTTTTATTTAATTATGAAACGACCGGCGCATATTACTTCTCTAATTATTTAATAATATTAAAATTATGTTATAGTATATGTGAAAATGTAACATAAGATTTATAATTAGCTTTAAAATAATTGTACCTGTTGGTAAACAAAAAGAACCTTTAATTTGTTAATGATTCCTTAATTATCATTATCATTATAATAATATCATAAAAAGTCGGCTACAGACGTTTCCATAAGTATATACTTATACGTACTTCACAACATCTTTTACATAATTCCATTAACACATGAGTTATCCAATTCCATTAAAATTAATCCGCTTAAATAACGAAAAGCCACGAATATCTATCTGTACGCAATGCTTGTGTGACCTCCCATTAAACCACAATATTGTAAAATGACGATAAACGATGGATACAGGTGATCCCAAAATGTTGTCCATAAACATTGCAACATTTAGTTAACCCGCAAATGCTCACATCCCGCATCGCACGCAGGTAAATTAATATGATCATACTGTATAAGTCGAACTACGTACAGTACAGTAAATCAGGGGGAAAACAGACACCGAGAGCGCCCTCTTCTTTTTTTGATTAGAGCGATTTTATAAACATACCTACGATACTTTATACGGTTGGTATTTGAAAAAAAGACAACATTTCGTGGAACAATGCGTTGAAGTAAGTTGCACTTGAGTCGGTGACTTTGGCAAGTAGCGCCATAGTAGCGCGATGGGTAAATTCCATAAAATATAAATGTTTTATATGATATCGTTTGGAATCCTTCAATAAGTTTTTTATTTTATTAGCTTGGCGTTCAAAATTCAAAGTGAACTTAAAAAATCACACACAGTTATAAATAAGTATCTGTTATTTCCTTTCCAGACGTGTGCTGTATCAATATAATTTTTAATATCATAATTGTAAAACACCGTGATTTTGTTGGGATAGTAAATATAATGCTAGAATGTAAACAAATTCAAGTATTTGGGGACATACAGAGGATTGACATCATTGAAATCATCAAAGCCATACAGAGTCAATAATTGCAGCACGCGAGTGTTTATCGACTATTACAAATATTGCATGCAAACTTTCAATATGCACTATAAATATCCTCCCATTTAGTTCAACCCGCAAACGCTACTGTCCCGCATGCATGCAGGTAAATTAATATCATCCTGTAAAACAACATGTCGTACGCTGCGCGGTCTCTCATTAAAGTACAATTAATGAGGGATGGAAACAAAAAACCGCACGCGAGCGCCCTCTGCCTAATGAATGTAGTCGTGCGTTTTATTAAAAGGGTGGCCGGATGCGACGTGGCCCGTTATGATTTCACTCGCAACAATGTACTGCCGTGTTTACACAAACAGACATCGCCTTTGACTGTGCAACGCATTGTGTTTTATATTGCGTTTTGTGCATCATATTTTACAGTTTTATGAACCAACTCAGTTTGAATTTGAATTGACTTTTTAACCGACTTCGAAAAAGGAGGAGGTTACTCAATTCGACCGTATATATATTTTTTTTTTTTTTTTTTTATGTTTGTTCGGCGATTTTTTCGCGATGCCGCGACCGATCGACATGGTTCATACACCATTGTATGCGGCTAGTTTCACAGGGGGTCCCATTTCGAGGAAATTTGAAAATTTCCGCCAGTTTTCCCGGAAATTTGGAAAAACCCGATTTCATATAAACTTAAATAAGTCGAGTATTTCTTAACCAATTTCAATTTAATTTTTTTCATATGAAAGGGTGTTTCGTTGCGGTACTTTCCTACCTTAACATTAGTACGCTCTGATGATTAGAATTTAAGTTATGGGGTGGAACTCATCATCACTACCCCTGCTTTTTACATATTTTATGACAACTTACCTTCTGCCCACTCAATTCTCATGAAACTTAAAATGAACATTGAGTATCTAGGTTAACATGATATGATGGAGAATTTGACCTTCAACTCTTCAACCCTGGTAATGCAGAAGTGCCTCCTGCCTCAACCATACAAGTTAGGCATTTGGAACTTATGGATATTTAATAAAATCGATAAGTTGAGATATATGATGGAAAATTTGACCTTCTACTCTTCAACTCTGATAATGCAGAGGTGCCTCCTGCCTCAACCATACAAGTTAGCCATTTGATGCTTATGAATATTCAATAAGGTTGATAGGTAGAGATATATGATGGAAAATTTGACCTTCTACTCTTCAACTCTGATAATGCAGAAGTGCCTCCTGCCTCAATCATACAAGTTAGGCATTTGGAGCTTACGAATATATGATGAGGTCTTTGAGTAGAGACATATGATGGAAGATATGACCTTCAATTCTTCAATCCTGATGATGTAGATGTGCCTCCCATGTAAAGTATATAGAATATACATTTGTTGTAATGAAGTTGCTAGACAGAGACATATGATGAAAAATTTGACCTTCAACTCCTTTTTCTTTTCTTAACTATTGAATTAATGTAAATTGGACCGGTTCACTCGCAGAGTTTTACCACCTAGTTTGATTTATTTACTTATCTGTTCCTACCTAACCTAGCCAATAATAAGTATCTCATAAAGCCTCACCTATAGTGTTTCGTATTGAATTGGTTAGGTTAGGTTGGAACATATAAGACAATATAAAATTAAGCGAGAAGGGCGCGGCAGCGCCCTGCGACCGGGTGGGTCCAATCCGTATGAATTCAGACCTTACCATTATTCATGATCACCTTTATACAATTTTACATAATATTAATACAAACGTTAGCATATCATCACTAAAAGGGTGAAAAAAAAAATTTTAACAAAAAATAAAACCGACTTCTATGTCACTACAAAGTAAAAAATAATTGAAATAAATGTTGGTTTAGTATATATTTCTGAAGTCGGCGCTCATATTGGACACGCTGTTTACGCTGTTATCAAACGAAATATATTGAGCGCCGACTTCAGAAATATGTACTAAACCAACATTTATTTCAATTATTTTTTACTTTGTAGTGACATAGAAGTCGGTTTTATTTTTTTGTTAAAATTTTTTTTTATGTTTTTGAGTTTAACTTTGCTAGTGAATTTTGTGCTTTTGAGTTTGCAAAGTGAATTTTGTTTTTTTTTTTTTTTTAATATATTCTGGTCTCCTTTAAATCTATTATGATTTGTTATCACGATTTATAAGCTTACAGCCCTAGTATTATTTTTGTAGTAGTATATACACCCAGACCCTGTACATAAATTAAGTATATAGTTACATTTGAATGTGACGTGCCTCGTTACGATTTCACTCGCAACAATGTACTGCCGTGTTTACACAAACAGACATCGCCTTTGACTGTGCAACGCATTGCGCTTTATATTGCGTTTTGTGCATCATATTTTACAATTTTATGAACCAACTCAATTTGAATTTGAATTGACTTTTTATGAATTGTGAGTTTTACTTTACTATATGAATTTTCCAGTTGAAATATTTGATGATCCGTTATTGCTTTAGCTCTCTTACTCGCAAAATGTAATACTGTGTTTACACAAACAAACATTGCCTTTGACTGTGCAAAGCATTGATTTATATTGCATTTTGTGTATCATATTTTACAGTTATATGATCTCTTTCTATGTCAACTTTTATTGACTTTTCAGTATTGAGTTTAACATTGAATGTACTAACACAGGATATTTGTTTTTTTTTGTATGCATTGAAGCATAACATGATTTTACATTCCATTAGTTCTCAGGATTTTTAAAGGGAAGTTTTCTCTACTCAAGTTTCAAACCAACGCAACAATTCCCAGTGTTTTTGTTGCTGCGTACGCGCATAAGCCGGCGTTACACGACATGGGTGTCTATTTGATACGATTCCTGTTGGGTACGACTTATATGTAACAACATAACACACTAATAAGTAACGTATCAAAAATAAAAATGTTTGATATGTTATAGATTATTTAAAAATACATACAGACATGTCCCTCCAGACATGGGTAGTGCCTGACAAAATCTTACGTAACAAAATATGATATTGTCTGCCACCGCCCGTGTCTGGCACGTTTAGTGTCTGTAGGGGCCTTAATTGTAAAAATAACTGGTATGCGCTGTTTCATATTTACATCTAGGAAGTAAGGCAAACAAACTGTAGACTTTAGGAGTAGCTCTCAACCGTAACAGTTTCTAGAGCGCCGTCAGTCCCCAGGCAATAAAGTTCAGATTTATTCTACACTCACAAGAACTGCATCCTATTACACGCACTGGAGATTCCAGTGTCGCGGTCTAATCCTTTTATTTAAAGCATTAGTCCACGACGCTTTGATGATGGATTTAACTGACGGCGAATATGATATACAGGTTGTAAAGTGGATCAATAAATTTCGTCAAATTGGAGCGATTTATTATGAGATCGGAGTGATTTATAACAGGATACTCTTAATCACCAAAAAGAAGCGATGACTAAGTAGCTGTTAGAATTTACATAAACAAATGTTCGAGTCTTGGGTCCGAATCCACGGCGAGTATTTATAACTAATTCTTACTAATATTATAAATCCGAAAGTAACTATGTCTGTCTGTCTGTCTGTCTGTATGTCTCTTCTTCACGCCTAAACCTCTGAACCGATTTTAATGAAATTTTGTACAAAGATAGTCTGAGACCCGAGAAAGGACATAGGATAGTTTTTATCCCGGAAATCACACGGGAACTAGGGATGGCGATCTAAGATCGATTAATCGGGAATCGACCTTTTGGACCAAAAAGTCGATTATTTTAATCGATATTAGTAAAGATTGTAAGGAGTGTAATCGTAAACTATGCATTTTATCAAGTGATGATCATTAGCAAAAGTTGTTGCCCATGAGCCCACGAAGGTTTCAGAGTTGGTACGACCAATTTTCGCCAGATGGCGCCATTTTCATTCCAATGAAGTTCCGAATTTTCAGGTTTATGTATGTTAGTATGTCATATTATTTTCTTTTAAACGCGGGCGAAGGCGCGGGCAAAAACTAGTTTGCTTTATATATGAAATGTTTGGAACATTGACATCTTAAGGATGTTTCGACAAAATTTACATTCACAACTTTGTTTATTAATGTAATATAACCAAAAAATCATATTGTAGTAAAAATAACCTATACTAAAGCCTTAACGTCCTTACTGAAGCACGGAAACCATATGAAATTAAGCCACTAGAGGTCACCCATCCAACTCTCACTCGCTTTAGACGCTGCTTAATTTTGTAGATCACTAACGACCTACACAACCAATGGGACACCACGTGTTTCCATACTAATACAAGTCATTCATTTTAAATAAAAAAATCTAATGTTAATTCCAAATTTTCTTTCTAATTTTACATGTTATGCTCAACATATTATATCCCAATAGACGTCTCATTTGCAAAATTACGTGTAAAAGTCAACGGTTCTCAAACCAACTTGTAGTACAACGACATATGACACGACGCGATATGTTATTTAATCCGCTCAGAACATTTACATACAACACTATACATATGCACAGACAAGCTATATAGTACGCGATATGAACAGAAAACAACTTATTTGCTATAAAAAATAGCAATATGCCAGTTCGTCATTACAAATAGTTGGTTCCGTATGGTTGTCAAATATTTAAATTCGTAATATCAACATTTGTTACAATATACAATATATCACTATATGTATATTATTATAAAAGTACATAAATAGTTTTAAACACTATCATTTGAGGATTATTTTTTTATTTCACACTATTCATTTATTTTGTATGTAGTCAAATTAACTATCCGTATATACGAAAATTGAACAAAATAATCATTTCCCAAATTAATAGGGACCTAAAAGTCGATAACATGCGCATCGCGGTTACCATACCTTGCTTGTCAAGAAGGTGTTCCGTGGTTCCGGTTTCGAAGCCCAGTCATCCAGACATTCGAATAACTAATAAAATTACTTTTCTGGATCTGCTGTTGTATTCTTGTCTATATCCATAGCACTAACAAGAAATAATAGTGTGGGCTCATTGTAGAAAGTGTGTATTGTACTACATGGTTTTTACATTCCCCCACGGAACCCAAAACCCCGACGGTCCACCGCAGATGTGAAATGGCATTACGCCAAGCGATGCGTTCGTCGGTGCCGGTGGCAGTTTACCTATCAACGCGATTGCGCGTCGGAATGGAGACCATACGGACGCCGCGTTATTATATACGAGAGACGTGTCGGCAACTCATTTGTTCAACACTAGAGTGTTTGTTTCTAAGGATCGCTCGAATAATGTAAATGTTGCGGATGTATTCGATTTTACGATATTGATTGGGATTTGGAAAATATGATCCTATATATAAACTCATATATCCATTATAGAGACTTGTCACTGACGCAGACGTTAAAGTTGTTGATGTTATTTTAATTTGGAATGGTGCTGAGAAAGATTTTTATTAAGCTTCATATAAATGACTTACGAGGTGGCGTCAAATATGACTCATTTGTTATGCAAAAGATAACAGAAAAATATAAAAATGTGAAATATTAGTAACATTATTATATCCGATTTTCATTTTGGTCCTGAATTGCTTTAGACAAGTCTTGTAAAAACACATAATTTTCAATTCGAATAAACTTGCATATACAAGTGTTACCGTCCTTACTGTTTTAACGCACAAATGATTAATTAAGAATTCCGCGATGTGATGACTTATTCATCAGAGTCTTTATAAAATACCACACAAACAAAATATACAATTACATTAACGTTAAATGTTACAGATTCAGAAGCGACATAATATATTGTATATCTATTGCCTATTAGATAGTGACCATAATATTGTACATCCAAAGCCTATTTACATCGTGACCATATTTTTGACAATATCGATAATATTGTCAAAATTTCTAACGAAATATCTGATACAAGAAATTTACCATTGTTGGACTAAAACAATGGCGTCCGATCCGAGATAGGCACACCGTTAAGGTATATTTTGTGGTACCTAGAAAGGGTATTGTCTATAGAAATATGTATCAACTAGGGATAGATAAACCGTCTTATGTGACCGAATAAAGATAAATACGAAATACGAAGTGATCAGTAAATAACAACAATAACTAATTAGACCAAAAGCTTTTTCTAGTAAGTTGTCAGACAGTGCTAGTGTCAAGGATATGTATATAAAAAGAGACAAGAGTAAACATATATCTACGCTTTACTGTATTCTGGATAATTGTATATATGAGAGAAAAATGTGACATCTCTGATATTTATTCTCAAACCGGTTGACGTTGGATACGGGTTATAGTAGTAATAAATAAATCAGACACTGATGAAACCCTACTAGTTCATCAACTTTGATAGTTGCTTATATAAGTTGATATAGTTTCAAAGGGTAATCCTAGGTCTGTGAACATGACTGCAAAAATTTACTTACCTACCATACATTAGTAAAGATTACTCACTCCTAACACGAAAATGTACCCAGTTTTAAGAATTGAAATAGATGCGTAAAAAAGTTTTGCCACGTCTCCGTGCTAAAATGTCCCTAAAATATTTGAAATAATTATTTATTTATTACGTAAATTACGCAGTATTAGTTATTTATTCGTAAATTTTCTCTAAAAATGTTTTTATTTGTCAAGAATTCAAAAAAAGAACTTACTAAAATAAGCCGTTTGTGGCTTCATTCAATTTCAAGGCGGCGAAGTATCTTTACTAATCTATGTTACCTACATACATTTTCACAGTTTTTGTTATAGTGTACACGATCACAATAAAGTACTTGCAACATGTTTTGGGATCAATTATTATAAGCGGTAATTTAATTTCAACGAAATGGAAACAATTTATAATTAGGTAACTGATTATTTATGAATGCATTGAAATCTATCGTCATTTGAAATTAAAATCCTAAATAGCGAACCTAATATTTAGTGAAATATCTTTTTGCATAACCGATACTTGCTTATAATATCATGTAACTAGTTATCAACGTATCGGTTTAAGAAATTGAGTATTGTTAGACGGAAACAATGGGTGCCGACAGTCCGCAGTCTGATTGGACATAGCTGCGCTCCTGATATTTAGCTTTTGAGGGTGTCTGTATGAATATTACCTTCCGCTACGAATATGCTACATGAATAACTAGGTATTTATATTTTATTAGCCACTAATGATGTGCCGAGTCGGCCATTTTAGGTATTCGAGTACTTTAGTACACATATAAAAAAGAATCGAGTCAGTACTCGAGTCCAGAGTATTCACAATGTACTCGAGTTACTTACGAAGTACTCGAGTACTTTGTAACACACAGTCCAATAGCACAAACAAAAAAAAATCTACTAAGTTAAACGTTTGCCTATAGAGGTACAAAGACTAGAGTCAGTACACTACGTACGAGTACCGTCAGTATTCAAGTATCACTGGTACTCGAGTATCACTTATTAGTACTCGAGTACGCGAGTTTGTGTAAGTACTCGAGTACTGACTCGAGTCGACCTGACTCGGCACATCTCTATTAGCTACTACCGCGACGGTAAAGTAATTTTTATTGCCTAATTGCAGCGGGTTATGTTATTTGGGCGTGTGTTAGTATGTATGGTCATTGGTTAATATGGTTATGTTATTCTTTAGCACCTCCGCAGCCAAGATTTCGTCTAAAACTAAATAATGAGAGGCTACATTTTAAGGATTTGGGTTTTTGGTTCTAGTTGATGAACTTGAAATTGTACATAAGCATGTAATACAACTGATACTGTGTGGTCGTTTCCACCCTTCGAAATCTTTTTTCAAACTCAAATAAAGTTGGTATGGCAAAGATGCATTGCTACCCTTGAGGATTAATCAAATAACCTCACCTGTGTGTATCAGAATACAGCGTTTACAACGAGTGTTGTCAAGGCAAACATAGGTGTTACGGTAGTGGCACCGAATTCGATCCACAAAGGTTTCTACCATATAACATGTTTCAAATGATTTGTTTCGTACGCAGATTGTGATATTGATTAAATCAAATAAAATTTTTGATTAGTAATTTTCGTGTACAAAAGATCTTTCACCTCCGCTGTATTACCTTATATTGACGAATGAGCAGTTTTCCTTTCAATGAAATTGAGTACCTTATTCATTCATTTCAATTCACAAACTCGTTGCAATAGTCAACGTTAAAACAACCGCCTTTTACATGTTCGTAATTCGAAATTGGAACGGATATCAAAATGATCCGGTTGAATTGAAATATTTACCGGTAATATTTACCGGATGTGCTCATGCAAATGTTTACAGCCCAAAACATGCGGTGAAAGTCAACCGTATATCAATTCCTGTGTCCGTAATGAAAGGTTTTTGATATTAATGACGCATTATGGTAATTTATTTTAATTTGTAATGATGTACGCTATCGCTATTGTATGATTTGGGCTGTTAGAGTAAATTTGTTCTATTACAATATGTGCTGATTATTCTTCAAATAGGCACAAATTAAAGGGTTACGGATGTGTTGAAAGTGTTTAATAGGTATCGATGATTACTTTCTATCAAGTTATCGGCTGCCTGGTATTAATTTTGCGACTATATTCATATATAATGTTCTCAATATTTTTGAGAAAATCTGTCAATCACTGATTATAAATTAACCTACTTCGAAGGTAATAAAAGCTTTCATGATTCGACTGCGACTGCAGTAATGGTTACTTATCTTATTATTAATTCATTTAATTGCAGTGTAAAATACTATTGTGTTCTGGATTGAAGTGTTTTACAAGACTGAAACGTTTATACATGGTATTCCAACTCGGACCTGAAAGGTTGCAACACATCTTAATTGGGTCTTGCACGGGTCAAAAATCCAGCCAACGACATATAAATTAAATAACACGAAATCACATAAATCTCTTACTTATCTGTGATAATTACAAACTATCATCGTACAATAAATTCAAAGTTCATAAATGGCATATTTCGTGATTTATTCGTGATTTACATATGCATAATATTATTAACATGTAGGTAATATTAATCTAGCGAGCGAAATTAAAGTTATTCGATTTCGGCGACCTCATCAAGCGTCCAATATTGCATGATATTCAACTACGAATTTAACTATACAGGGTGATATAAATATAAATCAGTATTCGAAAATATTAAATAACATAATTGTATTATTGTTTCATTTGGATAAAGTCAATTGCTTTTATCAAACTCCGCAGCTACAACAATATTTGTTTTTATGTTGGTAGGTAAATTAATTTAAGTAAAAGTTATAATAAATAAAAATTGCTTGATAAAACATGAATTGAAAATTTATATGCTTATAGGTTCTTCAATTTTTATTTAAATATAAAATAATATTTATCATCAATATAATTTCCGATTTAAATATTGTAATTTATAATAATTCGTTAAATGATTATATATTATTTATTAATGTGTTTCAAAATTTAATAATTATTCGGTCGAAAATTACTGATATGTATAAAAATATGTGTCAATGATATCAAATATATTTCTGGAACAGCCTGTAAATATATCCATATTGCTCAGAATCAATGCTGTACATTAGTTGATTGGTTAGTTGGTCGAAAAGCCGGCGCTAGGAGCGCTCAACTGTACGACCGAATTGGAGTATTTAATTGAAGTTATGTTTCGCTTGTGGCTTTAATATTGTTCTCCTATGAGTGATTGGTGCAAATGAGAACAAATGTCATTCTGAGTAAAGTTGAGTCTGTAATGAGCTCTCTCTGGCAGATGTTACAATAATAAGAGTGTGGTATTTAAACTTGAATCTCAATGAGTAATATTCGGATTAGGATATAAATTTGTCAAGTAGTCAAGTAGTAATATAGTACTTTTTTCTCAGTCTTGGTCAATTACACAAACAAACAAACAAAACAAACGCTTTCTACACTTACAGCCCCACACTAGGATTCCCTGTATCGTGGGTGCCATGGACACACACATAGACAAATACACAAACACCCAGACCCAGAAACAGAAATCTAAATTCATCATTTAGATATCCGTCTGGCCGGGGATCGAACCCGGGAACCTCTGCGTGTCAGACCGGTATGGTGACCGCTCCGCCACGCGGGTCGACACAGAATGTGAAGACCATTTAAATAAAATTATATAATTCTAATTTTTAAGTCATATTTTGTAACCTTTCAGGAACACGTAGCTTTAGATAAATTTAACAAACATTTAATGATCTGTATGAAATACAAAATGTACACAAGATTAGCTAATTAAGTACTCATTTCAATAATTGTGTAATTTATTCTCATATACTCGTATATTATCTTGCATATTTGGAAGTATACTTTTATGTCTTCTTAAAAATATTATAATTGTGTATCGCATATCAGTGACGATATTGGACTAAAATTAATGAAAACAGCAATATTATCTCCAAGACCTACCTCCTCCACCTCCACCTCCTTCGATATTGAAATACTAAAGTTGAAATTAAAATCAGAATCGATACTAAACTTACTATTAATATTCACATCAGTCTTCGGTGTGACGTCTTTGACACCTACCAAATTACTGAAATAGACTAAGTGACAGCTACGAGAATTAGAACACGCTGTATGTGTATCTATGTCTTATAGACATATTAATTTGTACACGCGTTGATTTGTGCGAGTATGTGAAAAATAAATACAGTTGTATGCATGTTTGTGTACGTGTAGATGCGTGTCTAACCTATAATAAAATAATAAAATGAAACGACAAAGAACCCAACTAGAATCATGAGAGATACATCTACTAGAAATCTAAAAACAGTGGTTTTGATGTAGATATTTATAACATTTTTATATACATGTAGATGTATGTATATTTTTACGGTAAATTACTTAGAAACTTTAAAGGAGAAAAAATCACGTTATACAACCTAAGACGAACTTTGAAAGGTATCTCAAGAAATACGGATTAAAAAGTTTTTTTTTAATATGAAAATCTGTGTTCAAGTTTTAACGACAGATTCACAAAATAAAATGTTCGTGAACAGTGTTTTCCTGTTACTATGAAGTGAAATAAATTTGGTGACGACAGTTCCACAAACACCTTGATACGGGTCTACCCTGTAGCTAAACAGATAAGGTGAGTTAACAAGATAACTTTAGTAGACTAAACTTTCTTACAAACTTTCCTAACCATAAAAACTTTTCAAATGACATTCGTGTAAATTGAAGTGAAAATTGACGTAATATAGTCCTTAAGTTGAAAACGTGAATCTACACACCCCTGACTAGTATAAAGATACAATTTGTTACAAGGTGACATAATAGATCCACTATGGGATTTTCCTAATTAGTTTTCAATGGTAGCAATGCATGTGAATGACCTTAGATAAAGGGACAAAACCTTAGATTTTCATTACAGATTTTCATAAACGGCAGTGAGTACTTACCAATTCTTAGACTGCATATTTATTTGCTAGTTCAATTTTATAAAATCACAAAAAGTTGTTAAATTTTGATTGGCAAAGTAGCTAAAATCAGCAAATTGACTTTAACCCTGAATACGAAGAATATTATTCAAAACCAATAGAAAAGTTCGAAAATCTTTTTACTTACGACCACGTCAAACTTTTCAGACGCGATACGATTAGCGCCTGACGAGTGTCGTCACCACTCGACATAAAATTCCAAGTCTTACACTTATCGAGAGCTAGATATAAGTATTCTCTTCTGCTAGTTCAAGTTTATAAAATCAGAAAAAAGTACTTTCATTTTGATTAGCAACTAACAACGTTGCTTCTAATACCAACTAAGCCGAATACGCACAGAATACCATTCAAACCAATATAAAAGTTTGAAAAACTTTTTACTTACGACCACGTCAAACTTTTCAGACACTATACGATTAGCGCCTAACGACTGTCGTGTCGTTTCAATATCTATTCGATATTCTTACCAATGCTTAGATTATAGGTATGCTCGTTTGCTAGTTCAATTTATTTCATAAAATCAGAAAAAATACTTTCATTTTGATGTGCAAAGTAGCTGATTCTAATTCACTCTAAGCCTAAATACGATACGACTACGACTACGTCTCACTTTTCAGATGCTATACGATAAGCGCCTGACGACTGTCGTCGCCACTCGACATCAAATTCCAAGTCTGACGTCTTGAAATCTACGTCTTCTTGAGGTGACGGAGTTTGTCACCAATTCGTGACGAACGATGCTACTTAGGTGAGATAAAATTAAAGTAGATGTGATATACTCGTAGCGTATGCGGGACAAATACGAGATCAAATTTTAATAGACTTTAGTAAAGTTAATTTGTGATTTATAAAATTGTAAAATTTGCATTTACAAAAGTAGGTATGCTCGTTTACTAGTTAAATTTCAAAAAATCTGCAAAGAGTATTTTCGTTTTGATTGGCAAAGTAGCTGATTATAATGCACTCGAAGCTAAATATGCACAGAATATAATATGAAAGTTTGAAAAGCTTTTTACTTACGATCACGTCAAACTTCTCAGACGCCATACGATTAGCGCCTGACGACTGTCGTCGCCACTCGACATCAAATTCCACGCTGACGTCTCGAAATCTACGTCTTCTTCAGGTGACGGAGTTTGTCACCTATCCGTGACAAACGATGCTAGTACTTATGTGCGATAACATGCGAAGAAAGATTAGATATGAAAAAAAATATGAGATAAATTTTAATGGAGTATAGAAAAGTTCATTTCAGGTTTTTGAAAACTTAAAAATTTAGATTATTATTGAGTAAGAATTGACAACTTAAAATATTATTTTTATTGTAATTATAAACCGTTGTTGCTACGCTATGTATGGATATTTTATTACTATGAGAGCAAATTTAACGATAGCTATAATATTATGATTGTCTCATACGGCGAATAAAGCAATCCGGGGTTCCAAAGTTCAAAAACCAGGCATGAACCTCTGATTTTTTAAAGTAAACTAACTGCTTATTAGGAATTTATTACTTGATATAAGTGGCGAAGGAAATTTCACGCGGAAACCTAATCCATAAGTAATCTTTAAATAATGAGCCAAGTGAGAATTAAACTTGCACGCAATGGATTCCGTACCACCAATTTTTCCGGTATGGAACATTAAAAATGTATTGAGCTTGATGTCATCAACAACCCATTACTGTCCCACTGCTGGGCACGGGTCTCCTCTCATAATGAGAAGGATTAGGCCACAGTCCACCGCGCTGACCAAGTGCGTATTGGTAGACTTTACATACCTTTGAGATTTTTTGTTATAAATCTCTCAGGTATGGAGGTTTCCTCACGATGTTTTCTTTTACCGTTTAGCAAGTGATAATTAATTTCTAATACGCACATAACTTTATGAAAAATCAGAGGTTTGCGGTTTGCGTGCCTGGGATTTGAACCTCGGACCCCTCGATCGAGAGGCCGAGTTTCTTAACCACTAGGCTATCACTGCTACTTGATGTAAGGTGTACCAATTTGTACTTTCGTCATCGCGGTTGACGACCTGTGGCTATGTCCGTAACCCCTTTCCATTAAAAAAAGAGGCCCACGCCCAGCAGTGGGACAGTAATGAGTTGACGACGGCAAATAAAATCAACCGCTATTTCAAAATCTAATAACAAATTCATTAACCTGAAAACTTCATGTATACTTGAGAACGACAGAGTTTGTCACCTCCCCGTGACAAACGATCTAACTTGGCGAGATATGATTTATGAAAATAGTTATTTAGGATTCACTGATTGCTTCTAGAACTTTCTTAAATTTAAATTTATAGAACCTATTAAATCTTATAATTTTTGGTTGTGTACCCTCTTGGTTCGACTCCGGCGGCGCCTCCGCCACACCTATTTCTGCCTAATAACAGCTGTGTTACTCGTAAACGCTTCGGTATTCTGGTTAGAACGGTGTCGTAAGAGAGACATTTCCTTGGTATGAGTACTAGCTTAGTCCACTGGGGTAGCGCATCTGTGGTTGATCTCAAGTGGAAATCTAGTCTTCTCTGGGGTTGTTTGCAGATGTGCATGGGCCACAGTAGCCATTTATCATCAGGTGGACTGTATGCTTATCTACTATTTCTATATTTAATAAAATTCTAACAACGAAACAATTGTGAATAAAATAAACTTGTGAATTAATAATCTTGATGAACTTTTAACAGGAATATACATCAAATTAATCATTAACTAGAGCTACGATGCTACAAACAACCTTACAGACGAGGTCATGAAACTTACTTTGCGTCAAGGATTAAATATATTATGTAACACATATAACCCATGTATGTAAGTCTCCCGTTACTGTGACAACGTTTGATACTCACGCGAGTTACAAATCACTCCACTTAGCAGATGAGAGAGCGCTTGTAATTTGTCGCAAGTGGGATAACAATTTTAGAGTTTACTATTGCACGTCGTTTGAAACTGTAGAACACGGATAATTTGCCGGTTATGAAGGGGAAATAAAATGAGGCGCGTTATATGTCGTGACGACATTGGAGACGTGTGAGATATTATGTGTAGTGGGAATAAAAATTCAAATAAGATATTTATCAAAAATTACAGTGAAAAATTTAAGGAATAATTACGGTGACAATAATACAAAAACATTTTTGTTTTATTTTTGATTATATTGTTGTTATATTTTTAAGCAGTCGGGTTTTTTGTTATTACGATAATTAAGATAAATAAGAAATTAATAAAAGAGCTAGTAACATTTTATTTAATTATGACGAATTCCCTTGCCTTTTATTCATTGTATTATTTCTAAAAAGCGACGAAATATAATGATCAATACGGAATTTCGGATTTGGATATGTATATGGATTTGTTAAAAATATTATACTGTTACCGATATGAAATTATTTCGGTTTATCCGATAATTTCAGTTACGGATATTACGGTTAGGGTTTCGGATATATTTTTATTTCACATATCCGATAGTTGCGGTTACGATAACGGTCCTCCACGAGTATCGCTGCTTTTTATATTTATGTTTGCATTTCACTTAAAACAATGTAAGTTTCATGAATTGATTTGTAATTTGTATTCTCATGCCATTTAAAAATGAATTCCCACTTAATATATTCTTTAGCCAGCGTTCGAAAAAAAAAAAAAAAATTTTTTAAATAAATTTCCAGAGAATTATTTCTGTGAAAATCGGCTATGATAGACAGTTAGACGGACGGACACCTGATGATCAAGCTTCTCCCAAAAGTAGAACACATACCCACATACTATCTTTCCGGATTCGAGACAGTATACTGTTTCGCTAATAAAATAAGAAAAAAGTAAACTAGTTTTTATCGGCGGCTTCGCACGCAGTCAGAGGTTTTTATATATCCCTCGGGAATGGTTCTTTTTTCGGGATAAAAGATACCCTACAAAGTCTGTACAACATTTCGTATATTTTTTATAATGTGATAATAGCAAACAAGCATGCAGTCCACCTGATTTTTACTGCTACTGCCGCGCATGGACATCTGCAATCAAACCTAGACAAGGGCAGATTCCCATATGAGGTCGGCTACTGATGCACCGCTCCCCTGAGGACCAAGCTGGAATGCCTCGCATATGTATGGCTCTTATCAAACCAGAACACAGCAGCATTTAACACTGCTGTTATTAAGGAGAAATAGTTGTGACGGTGGTACCGCTGGAGTCGAACTACAGAGGGTCCTACCACTTTAAACTACCGACAACCGGTTATGTGATTAACGTGAAAGTGTAGCAAATAAACAAACTCAAATTCGCATTTATAAATAGTTAGGATGACAATTTGCTCCCAAAGTATCCACGTAGGCAAAGTATACACAATACTTACAGTTCATTCCCATCCCCTATAACAAATCCTTAGCAGGTACCAAACATAAACTATAACCAACTTAGCTAGAATTCGGAGAGTTGTTCGAGCGTTAAATTCTCATTACGTAGCTAACAAACCAATTTGATGCACTTAATTAAGGTCTTTGATCAGAGAGCGTGGTGTGGGCGATCGTCTCTACATAAATGGATAAAGTAATAGAGACGCGACTTTGTAAGTTAAAATGTGAAATGTATACAGATTTACTGCGTGATTTTTCTTAATTTATCGTTGAGAGAAATCCTGCGATTACTTTTTGGCATTCATATTGTGAATTATGTTGAAGGTGGTAGAACTCTTGGGTCGACTACGGCACCACCACCACCTATTTCTGCCGCGGCTTAGCATATAAGGTTGTGATAAGATAACACTCATTCATGGTGGTCCAACTTAGTTCTCAGAGGTTGCAACGCATCTGTGGCCAACCCGAATAATAAACCAATAGGACTCTAGTCTTATTCGGGATTGTTCTGAGCAAATAGTCTTATATTTTCAGGAGTAAATCGTTGTCGTTGACGTTTCACTGTCCCATTGATGGGCGCAGACTTCTCAAAATTAGAGGAGATTCGCCCATGGTTCGCCAAGTGAATTGGCAGACTTCACACACTCTTGAACACTCTTAAAGAACTTTCAATCGTGCAAGTTTTCTTACAATGTTTTTCCTCGTCATTTAATCAAGTTATCATTACTTCACGTACGTGACATACCTTTCTAAATAAGAAATGCATTCCGGGGTTTCGAACCTCGGAGCTGTCGAATGAGATGGTGAGTTTCTATCAATTACGCTATTACTTTTTAAATATATACTTACGTTTACCGCAATAATAAATAATTAAGTTTTGTTTTATTAGTGATCTTAACTAATGCGTTCGTAGCCCTGCGGCTAATGTAGATCGTAACTAAACTACAAAGTTAAGCAACGTCCGATGCTCTCCGAAGTTAGATGGGTGATCGCGGGCAGTCAGTACCGATTGTTATCATTGGAAAGCAGCTATTAAAAATTATTGGAGTCCTTTAGACGGTTTGAACACATCCGATATATTATCGACGGCTCTTTAAGATTTTCTTGAAAAAAACCTTATCTAAAATAATACATAATGTTACATTTCATTAGAGTTCTACAAATTTAATACAATTTACTCAAGATACCTATAGTAAGAGCGTGTTTTTGAACTTTTCTTTCCATTTAAAATTTCGTAGCGCTTTTACAACTAAAACAATCACGTAATTTGTTATGTTTATGTTTTATTCTCAGGTGTAGTTATGCACATTTTATTGCATTATATTAGTTATTTTCTACTATATATTACTTTAAGTATTAACTACGTTTTACGTTTCAATGGATTTTTACTGACTAAATTCAATACATTACAAAATCCATAATTATAACATATGTTGACACTGCTTATTTTATTTTTTTATGAAAACTCAAGTTTATTTTTTATGAAATGTTTTTTCAAGTATTTCTTTTTAAAATATATCTACCATACTACAGGGTAAGTGCATTTACAAAATAACTCATGCACGCAATGATTCTACGGAAACATCAAAGGGAATCGCGGGGACGTGCGCACCCTAAATCTTTCTGAACGTCAACTTTGTTTGTTAATCAACTTTACGAGTAACTTTGAATTATTGCATGTGATTCATTAGTGGGCATTTCGGAATTTCTAAATAGTTTAAGGGAAATTTGTAGTTAATTACCTTTTCCTACTTTATAAATAACTTAAATATGATGTCATGCAAGAACTGTTTACAGAATAGTTTGACACTTGTAAGTTTCCGGGTTCGATTCCCAGCTATGAAAACATTTTAATAGTCTATGACACCCACAATGCAAGAAATTGTACTATTTGAGGTTATCAATATCAATTATTATTTATTACATATTGATCCTTTTTTTATTGTGTTATATATGACAATTTTGACAATAAATAACGAGAGATTCATTACCATTAATTTCCATTACAAATATCTTTGGGTGGTCAAAAATCTTATGTATTATTAGAAACATATTTTAAACTAAAATACTGAGTTATATCTTTATCTACGTTTGCTTCCACGTAATAATTACAATAATAAAATTTCAAAGTTTTCTTATGATAAAAGAAAATTTTTGCATGATATCCATATATGCGTAATGCACTTAATATTCGAACCCTTTAATTGTATGATTGACATTGATATAACTTAGATACAATTTACAGAGAAAACTGCCCAAAGTAGTAAATATTTATTTTCTACAAATAATTTTTATGCACACAGGCATGATAAAACGTACCAGTAACTCATTAGATTTCGTTTAATTAAAGCAAATCCAAATTTATATCACATAACCGAACGTAAACATACGTTTGATACATACTTGTTTACAACGATAACATCGTTGTAACTTGTAACACACAATACACGAAGTAAAAGCGAAAACGATTGATGTAAACACGATGTAACGTTACAATGTAACGTTGTTGGCAGTTTGTTTACATTTGCAAGTGACGTTAGAAAGTCCGTATGTTTTCATTTACACTCTGTAACGTTATTCAATTTGCGATTTTGTCCACAATTCATTGTATAACAGGAAGAGGACAGGACTTACCGTTCAAAATCCGCGTGCCGGCCATAGTTGATTTAAGAGTAATGTGTTATAATCATTATCCGGTCGACGTGAAATATCGCAACATGTTCCACCAATGCAACTGATAAACAACTTACTTAGTAATTTATTTGTTTAATATTTCACAAACACAATCACGGAATCGCGTGGTATCGTAACGCGAGCGTAGGGCGGGCGGCGGTACGTCCTGCTACGCCGAACGCCCCGGCGTGACTGAAGCGTGCCCCCGCCCGCCCTTACAGGGCTTTTCTTTGTTTCGCATCCCCTCCGTGCGTCGTGTCGAACAAATTCTAATCTTATTCGCTAGGATCTTGCGTTCGACGGTTGACTCGACGGTTACAACGATAATTGGGAGAGTTGCGATCGAATTAGAAATGTTTGTTTATTGCTTTTTATTTCTTTGATGTAGGCGCTTATTTATTTAATCTGTATTGTACGAAATAAAAGTAAGTGGTATACAAGGTGGCTGTAAAGTTACGAGAAGTTTGCTACGTATATTGTATTTATTTATTAGTGCTTTAGTATTAGTTTTTGCAAATACAGCAAATGTATATGTGGTCTATAATCGAGAATATTTACAATCTATTTTTATAAATTTATAGATTATCGTCATCAATCCATTACTTTCGTACTGCTGAGCACGAGTTTCTCTTCAGAGTGCGAGGGTTTTAGAATATAGTCCACCGCAGTGCCTTCAATGAATTCAAATGTCAAAATCATCTCACAGCGTTTTCCCTAAAACTCGAGTTTCTGCAGTAGTATGGAGTAGTGGTACTCCATACTACTGCAGTAGTTTTTCTATCGCTTAAATTTTACTTCTTATTGCTTCGTCATAAGTTTTAATCACCTTTAACTGGTAAAATTATCCCTCCGCATATCTAAGCTAATTCTACGAGATATTTTACACTCTACAAAGTTACAAAGATTTTTCGTCAAATATTTTTAAAGCTACAGTAAAGCCCAATGGAAAATACCACGTAAACTTATTAAACTTTAGGTGGTATACTCCACCGTAGCTACAAACTGGAATAATTTTATTATAAAACATAATAAACACATATAAACTTTATGTTTGACTTAGTTAAGAAATTCACCACATATCTACGCACGGCGTGTTAGTGTTTACTTTGATAAACCGAGTTTCATTACGTCAAAAGCAGGTGTTAATTAGCCCCACCGCAGGCTGGAGTTTAGCGTTTTGAAAATTAATTTTGTTACATTGCTTATCATGTGTGACCTGACGTGTACAAATACTTTGTATAAATAAAGATGATATTAACAAAAGTTTTGTAAAATTATATTGAATTTAAAAATGAAATGCATCAGATTTCACAGAATGAATGAATAAATGAATAAATTAATTTGAATTTGAGTGTAACAAAGGTATGTGGTATGTCATTACCACTGGCTTTTAGAGACACACGAGGTGTTCAAACGTAGACTTTGAGAATAAAGATGCATCCATGACCAATATCACGTAAAGCTTATATTAGATTAAAATAGCCTCTTGAACCCTATCACACTCCTAGAGTACTAGGTTGGAATGGATAGGAATGTTGTAACCTTGGAAAGACAACAATTAAGGCATTTAGTGTAATAGTCTGGAAGCAATTTAAAAGTGTCAGGCATACCTTACATGTACAAATTGGCTACAAATTATGTCAAGAACGTTCGTAATACGTACTCTTCGTAGCTGTAATTACAGACCCAGCAAGTTGGGTCTTTGTGTGGAAATTGCACTGTGGCGCGGATGTCACCCTTTTGTCTCTTACCTCAAGTTGGAAGGTAAATTACGACAAGTCGAAACTTTAGTGTGCAGTATACCCTTTTTGAAAACATACTTCAAAATGTGCTAGCAAAAAACAAAAACAGTGATTTCCTAAAGTACCGATGTCATATATTGTGTTATGCCAAAAATAACCGGATTTATATGTGACGTCCTTATTTGTCGTAAATATTAACAAGTGTATCAAGATTTCCAATAATTAATTCTCTGTTGTTTTGTTAATAACAAAATAACTGGTCATAAACCAGCTGCTCGTGTACGTATACGAGCCCTGAAAGTTCGTACGAGTTCTTACAAGAGGCTCTTAAAGGTATGGAAAGTCTACCAATCTACTCTTAGCCAGCGCGATGGCCTATTTCCTCCATGTCCTCTTACTTTGCAAGGAAACCCGTGCACAGCAATGGGACTATAATTTCTTGACGATGCGTAGTATAATGGAACCAACAGTATACCATAAATTCCAAAAAATAATCACCTACATGAGATAAAATTCAAGTAAACTACATACCAAAAGACAAATCCCGTGAACTAAGTTAAAACGACTCGCGATCAGAGGTTGTGAGATGAACGCGGAGCTTCAAGACCTCACTCGCAAACACTTCAGTTTTATTATCGCACGAATTGCACCTCAAACACTTACGTACGTAGATTAGGAGAGTGTCAATATGTCCCCGCTCCCCGGCTAAGCTCGATTGTGCCTCTGGGAATCATTCGGTTAAGCCAACCTTAGTACTGCTACGTTTTATGTTATCGTACTACTTAATTACCATGGCATTTGTTTTTGTGATAGTTGCAATATATTAAAGTACATTGTTATTTAGGTACTATTTTAATTGTAGTATTATTTTATCTATTTATTTTATTCTCAAATGAGGGTACTATCTGATAGTTAAAAGTTAATGCCACCGATGGATGATGGATGGATTAAATATAATTAATTTTGAAATATACAGTTCTATCTAAGGTCAGCCAAAGATGGGTTGCTACATCTGCGCAATGCAATGATATCTGGAATGTGTCGTGAATTTCTCGCTTATAACGTCCTGGAAACCTAACACAGGTGCGGTTAATACTACAGCCAAGAGTAAGAAAAAGGCGTGGCGTCGGTACCGTCTGACTGAGATCACAAAGAGGCCACGGTTAGTTGTTTGTTGATTGGGTATCGCGCTTAGAGGACCCCGTTTGCGTTTCGATGGAGATCACGGACTGCTCTACGTAGCGCTAAGGATGGCACTGGATAGAAATCCCACATACCTGGTGTCGCTCCAACGGCATTGGATACTTTTCGAACCCCTTTGTTAACGAAAGCAGGTGGACTATTTACAAAAATAAATGAAAAACAATAGCAAACTTTATTGAGAAGGAGCATAATTACGTAATTTTTTTCACTACAAGTACCTACTGACAAAGTAAACAACGAACCATCGAATTACATATCTATCTGTATTGTTTTTGTTAGTAATATAATAACTAGTCATAAACTAGCTATAAGTATAAGAGTCCTGAAAGTTTTTACAAGAGGCTCTTAAAGGTATGTGAAGTCCACCAATCCATACTTAACCAGCGCAATGGAATATTGCTTCCTCTCAAATTGCGAGAATCCCGTGCCCAACAGTGGGATAGTATTTGGTTGACGATGCGTAGTAGAGCCAAACCACTACCACAAATATTAAAACTTATGTAAATGACGAACCATCGAATTAAATAAAGTCATAATAAATTCCAAAATAAAGGCACAACAAAACAGACGCTGAATTATGTAAACTGTGTTACAGATAAGTGATAGTAATGACTTAATGGCGCAATTAAGAAATTACGTGTCCTACTTACGCTTTTAAACATTTAAGTGCCAACTAGCTTTAAATAAATTGAAATTTCACGCCTGGATTGAAGCCAGGAAAGTGTAAAAGAATTAAACTTGTTAAATACTGCAGTAGTTGTTCTCATAAATCATTAGGACGTTTTGACAAATGTCCGTATAATTAGCACGAATGACTGTTACGTGTGACTTCAAAGTGCTTTTTTATGATATAAGTGGCAGAAACAGGATGTCGACAATAAACTCGGGGATGTGACGAAATTTGGTTTTGTTATGAAACCATTAATACTCTAGCAGGTATGTGTTGCATCGAATCCTTTGTTGCTGATAAAGTAAGTAATTTAAGTATCACTTAACATAGTTCATCCTTAAAAGTAATTATTTTTTTGCGTTAAAGAAATAAACATATTCTTTCCCGAGCATTTATTTTTCATTACAAGAATTCAAAAAAGCGTAGTAATAAACTATATGCGTAAAAGTCGGTCCTTTCTTTGTCATAAAAATACTCGTAGCTAAAGACTACGAATAAATACTTAGTCGCACATAGATCTGTAATACTAAGCTATACGAGATGTACACCTACAAATCTCAGGTATCCACATTTGCGGTGTGACGCGTCAATGAATAACGCACGACGTGACGCTGGACGTCGCGCGACGCAAACATTTCCACTGACGCCGACACTGTCGAACGTAAACACGTTGCTTCCCCATATTTATTATTGGTCTTCCGAGTCATTGGACTACACTACTACTGGTTATAATTTTATATATCTCTATATGCATAAGATTAAACAAATATTCAGTAAATAAAAATATTGAATTTAAATAGATTCGTACTGTGTTGGAAGGCTTCGCAATATTTTTTTAATATTAACACATGAGAATGTAAAAAAGAAACTGTGTTCGAAAATTATAAATTTGATTTGGAATAGGTTATTTTTTACGTGTAAAAAAATGGATAGGTGCTAAATATAACGCGTTCATTTTTGTGAAAAATATATTTTTTTATTTTCAGGAACAAGGAAGTCAACTTCTAGTCGCAAATATAGCTTTTATACTGATAGGAAAAAAAAGTGTTTAAACAAAGAAATTGTCACCAACAATGTATCTATGAATCCGCAAAACGCGGACACTGGACACTTGCTACAAATCTCAGCTCGCCGCTGTAGCGGTGACGCGTCAATGAATAACGCACGACGCACGACGTGGCGGTGGACGTCGCGCGGCGCAAACAGTTTGACGCCGCCACAGTTGCACGTTTACTCCTTGATATTTATTGGTCTCAGTCCCGTTTGGGATTGAAATGTTGTTTCGTACTGTTTTCGATAAACAATTCGTGCTTTAGAATTAAAAAATATCTTACGCAAAGAGATCTATATAGTAGTAGGTTAATTGCTTTATATTGATTTGGTAATATTAAATTAATTAATTATTGTAACTTAATAATAATATTTACTGTTTAAAATGTGCACACAGAATTCAATGCAATAATGTTTAGTAAGTTAATTCAAATTTACTTTAGAATCCTATGACGTTTCACTATGGAAGCCGATGCCATACATTTATCTGCTATACCCGAGTAACAAGGGGGTCAAGTGCTGCAGAAATAAAATATTACATTATAAGATTATACACTTTGAATAGCATAGTAAGTATATACTTCCAAGAGATTTTCTAATTCAGATAGAACTCCCAAGTATATTTGAAACTTGTTACGAATCTCCATTTACTATCAAGTAGACTGGATGCTGCTTGCTACTTCAATTTCATTCATACAGACTTTATACCAATGCATCACCAACCCGAGTCTTTACTGATGTATTTTACTGAACATCACAGAGCTTCAAAGTACCCGCAGTTACCACAAATCTCAGGTCTCTGTCGTTGCGACCTGACATGTCAATAAATACGGGAAAGCGTGCAGTGCACACAGTACTAACACTTTTACTGTTCATCTATATTTTATCTTTTTTTTTGTATAAATAAAATTGACGCGTCTATTTGTGATTTCAGAGTTACTAGGATATTTTTATTAGTTCGTTTGCGCGATATTTAAAGACAGTATTATTCTAGCAGTATTTATATTGTCTGTCTGCTTGAACGGTCTAATCTTAGCAATGTTTGAACCTATTTTGTCGGAGTTTATGATTCTCATAATCTTATCGACAAAGCACAGCATTTTACCAAAAATGACAAACTTTTTAATTCCATAAAATACAGCGTCTATCTATGCCGGTGTTTATAATTAGAGAACTACTGCTTGACTTGAATCTGTTTTAAGTATAGAAATATATTATTTAATCAGGTTTGTATTTTTAAACGATCGGTAGTGTATTAGTAGTAAATCTTTCAGTTAAAAAAATCGAAACGTATAGAAAGTCACTATTCAAGCGCGAATGGTAATAATGCACAGGGCGTCAATGAATAGGAGAAGGAAGAGAAAATTACCAATAACTTATCAATACAAGTACCTTTACCCGAATGAACTTGAAATCCAGTCAGTTTTAAGCTGAAAATATAGATGCATAAGAACTAGTACAATCCTACAACAAAACGTGAGCACGTCTTACGCTATTATGCATATCTGCATCGGTCGGAGTGTAGCAATGCGTGCATTTCTCTAAGGCAAAACATAAGGCAGGCTCGGGAATATTTAGAACGGAGCTAACTTTAGTTATGACGTATTTCTTACTCGCAACTCGCTTCGCAAAACTTTGTGTATGCAATGTACAAGAGTATAGTAGTGCGAATAATCTCCATTATTGTTCCACTGCTGATCTCGAATCACCTTACAGTATAACAAGGGTAAGATTAGAAGACCACTTACTATATAAACAAAGAAAGGTAATAGAATCATATAATATTTTCCATGGAAACCAATAATTCAGGAATTCAGGAATATAATCGTTAATTTAAGAGATGAACTTATAACAATTAATTTCAACTATGTGCTCGAAAAATCAGAACGAATTCAATATTTTAATCTATATTTATAAAAATAAATGATTCTCTGTATGTCCTTTATAGAATCGCAAATTATGAACGAATCGAAACTTGATCATGTGATGATCTTTATCAAAGTGGTTGTGCATGAGTGATTGTCGACAGATGGCGCCACTATCATGCCAGTGAAGATACAAATTTTTAGTTATATGTATGTCATGTTAATTTTTTAAAACGCGGGTAACGCCGCGTGCTCTACTAGTATTACATAAATCTTTTATAAGGCAGAAGTTATTCAAATCACTTTGAACATAGTCTGAACTAACTCCTTTTTCGATACATGTATCAAAGAAGGAGTTAGTTAGGCATGCCTTAACCGCATAAAAATACACCCAATTTGCCTATCAATATGTTGTCTCAACACTTCAACGTAAACTTATTATTACATACATAGCATTATGGACGTAACATCAGCTACAAAGTTCATGAGATGCAATCAAACTTTTCCGCAACGTTTGTACGGCGCATCTTGCGGGCCGTCGGAGCGCCGGACTCGATGTGTGTAATTTATTGCAACTATGCACGATCGTGTGTTACAGCATATAATATTAGTATGGTATAAAATATAACCATTTACATTTTTTTAGAAATATTGGAAACGAACATGCAGTTGTGTAACTGATGGTACCTAGTCGCTATAGATGTTCATGCGTTTTAAAAATATTACGGTTTTATTTATTGCGGTTCAATAGACAAACTGAAAATACAAAAATAGCGACTTTCTCGTATTTTTTCATACTTATTTATTTATAGCTTTTAAATGAGGTACTATCTGCGCTGGTAAGAATATTTACAATTTTACTCATACTAAGATTTAGAGAAGCGTGAAAATTTTTAAAATTACATTATCATTAGGTATATTATTAATCACTCTTCCAAATCTTTAATATTATTATAAATTATTTAATTTATTTTATTTCATTCATACTCTTAAATATTTCAAGCATCTATTTTAGTTCAAGAGGTAGAGCTGTGTGAGAAACAAATAGACTGACAGAAATCTCAGGTTTAGTAGGGTCCCATTTTTATACTCTTTTCCTACGGCACGGTAAAAAGTTAAGATACATAGAGGCACTGTTTTCTAATGCGTGTGAAACCGCGGCGCGTCACTAGTCCCCCAGCCCACGTACGTTGGGGGTAGTTTCGACGCATCTGCACAGTTCAGTGTCTCGTTGTTCAGCGGCGCTCGCTCATCGAGTGTGTAACACGGCCGGCTTAATTAAGCCTTTAGGACAGTGTCCCTCAACCTTTTTCATAACATAATCGTTCAATTGTACGTAAGAAATGTACGTCATGGTTATCATAATGAAATTTTGTATTTTAACGTATCGGTTATAAATATTTGATATAGCTACAAATTGTATACACAATTCTAGATATAAAAATAAAAGATATTTAAAATTACACAACAAAAATTTTATACAATCAATATTTGTAAATTTAGCTACACGAGTTACGTGTAAGGGACAGCCCTACACGTTAAGGATGCATCGCGCCAGCCCTACACCGTTCTCACGCTGCATCGTGCTTGCGCTGCATCGTTCCTTCGCGGAACGGCCAACGCTGACGAGGCGCGTCCCACGTGCAGGTGGCCGTCCACCATGGGAACAGTTCACCTCCATCGCGGAAAGTGACTCTACCTATCACATCATTTAGTTTTTTTATATTGTTACAAGTTGTGTAAAATTTGAGTTGTATAAAATAAAAAATAATTCATTCGCGAAATAGACTGCAATTCTTTCCTCGACGCCCAGCTCCCATAATTCACGTTTTAGGATTGTTATTAAAATAATTTTATTTTGTAAACAATCTCAAAATACAAGACAATGCTTAATATTTAATACGAATACATACGAAACAACGTAAAAAGATTGAGTTGTCATTTAGAGTTAAATTCAAAGGCGAAGTATTCGAATGTATACTTTGAGAGCCACTGGCCTCGATTAACACCTATGCCTTAATACGATCAGGCTCTATTGACTGGTTCTGTCCAGTTTCACGGTAGTCGGATATCCGGTTACAGGGCGTGTTACGAATTTTGACATAAATACATTAGGTAGGCTGTCCGTCTGATATTATCCTTTTCTAAGAATTTCATGAGGATTTAGTATATTATATATAAGAAATGTATGTATATTTAATTGGTTTCTCGGAAAAAGCTTCTACGATCCATGATACGAAATTGTGTGTCCTGAAAAGGTTTCACTTTCCACGAATATAAAAGATAATTATGAGTGATTTGAAACGTTTTCTTCTCTACCGTCCCAAATTACTATTACCTATTTAATAGGATATCCTTAGACGTAGAGCGAACTATTATCATAAAGGATAATCATAGATCTTGAATCAGCAGCATTGAACACTGTTGTTACATCGCAGAAATCGAAGTGGCGTTGATGCAACGGCAGTGTTCTATATATATTCTATCTATATGTTTATAATCGTTCTATATATCTATAATCAACCCGAGATGAAATTAAAGACTTACCTGAGGTCGACCACAGATGCGTTACTACTACCAGGATTGAGTTCAAATGCCTCGAATAGGCATGTTTCCTTATCAAACCCTTCAAACCGGAACACAGCAGCGCTGCAAACACTGAATAGAAATTGATTTGAGGTTGGTGCCGCTGCAGCGGAATCACACAGAGTTATATGACCTCTTAACGCAATACTTATTTTATAGTATTATCATTTGGCGCATACTTTTTACCGACAAAGTTTCACTTTAGCTAAAGGTAAATACGTCTTATTTTTCTATGTGGACGTAATAAAACGCACAAAAGCAACGAGCGGCAACAGCGCGTTTGGACACGGGTGAGGGACGACGCGAATGTGCTCGTGTCCATGTGTACCTAGCTAGGTAACCGTATAATATAGTCTAGGTTTCTGATACCTGAAGCTTATAGTACTATTCTTATATTAGGTATACTATGCTTTCTATCGATTTAGAAATTGATTATCTAAGACTAACAGTAGATACTATTTATTTTTCTATGTGGACGTAATAAAACGCTCAAAAGCAACGTGCGGCAACAGCGCGTTTGGACACGGGTGATGGACGACGCGAATGTGCTCGTGTCCATGTGTATCTAGCTAGGTAACCGTATAATATAGTCTAGGTTTCTGATACCTGAAGCTTATTATATTAGATACTATTATTATATTAAATATACTATACTTTCTATCACTTCAGAAATTGATTATCTAAGACTAGCAGTAGATACTTTTTATTTTTCTATGTGGACGTAATAAAACGCACAAAAGCAACGTGCGGCAACAGCGCGTTTGGACACGGGTGATGGACGACGTGTCCATGTGTACCTAACTAGATACGCGTATAATATAGACTGAATTTCTAATATCACAAGCTTGTTTTGTGTAAAATGATATATTTTGTAGCATGATACGATTTACAAAGTTTCTGCTTCAAATAACTCTGCTTATTTTGCTACAGAGTTGTATAATATAATGTTATTCGACTTTGTTGCTTATAAGGATACAAGTCTACAGGAAAGATCCCATTTTTAAGAACATAAAATTTTGTTCAAAAATCGTAATTGACTTTCTAGATATACAGACGATATACTCCAGTGGTACCATCGCCACAGCTATTTCTGCCTCATAACAGCAGCGTTAAACACTGCTGTGTTCTGGTTTGAAGGGTGTGGTAAGGGAGACATACTTTTCCGAGACGTTCCAGCTTAGTCCTCCGGGGTAGTGGCGCACCTCAGGCCAACCTCAGGTAGGAATACCTAATCCTATCTGAGGTTGATTACAGATGTCCATGGGCGGCAGTAACCACTTACCATCAGGTGGACTGCATGCTCGTCTGCTACTCCTATATTATAAAAAATACATTTTTACATACTCAGTCCGCTAGTTACACACAAGTGAGGCGTACAAAAGCGTGTTAAAATAGACAAAAGCTGGCAACAGTGTTTAGACTCGGGTGATTGATGGTACGCAATCGATCGTGACCGGTCGTGGATATGCTCTTGTCATTATGCGTACATTGCGTACAGGACAGCTAGTGATAGCTTATTTTATTAACTTTATTTAAAGGTGGTAGACCCCTTTGAGGTTCGGCTCCGGCGGCACCACCGCCACACCTATTTCTGCCTAATAACAGCAGTGTTAAGCGCTGCTGTGTTCCGTATTGAAGGGTGTGGTAAGGGAGACATACTTTTCCGAGGCGTTCCAGCTTAGTCCTCAGGGGTAGCGGCGCATCTGTTGCCGACCACAGGTAGGAATTTCTGGTCCTATCTGGGGTTGATTACAGATGTCCATGGGCGGCAGTAGGCACTTACCATCAGGTGGAATGCATGCTCCTCTGCTACTCATATATTATAAAAAAAATAAAATACTTAATTATGTACACACAGAAAGCTAAAACAAAAGAACATATAGGGGCATGCATGTACAAAGACTCTGTTTCTTGCACTTTGAAATATATTCCAGCTACAGATATTTATAAAATATAGAGTTAATTTTGAAAAAAAACTATTCTTATCTTTACCTATATGTTAAAAAGTAGCCTAGGCACCCTAGAAAACTGTCTGTGCTTAAAACATTTATCGTAATTAATTAGATTTTTATAAAAACTTTAACGTTCAATCAAATATGTAGTAACTGCTCTTAGATATACTCTTCTTCAAAATTTATATTCGTCATTTCGATTTCTCCTAAGCCGGGAAACGAAGGCCGGGGCCATGTCAAACTGGACACTCCGTTAGACTCGAATTAGGAAGGAATTGTCTATAGACTATACATTACTAAATTCTAAGAGTGACGTTGCAAGCGGATACGGTACAGCTCATCAGTATACAAATACAAACAGTCGAAGAGAGATTTATAGCAACTTTCCGGTCGATTACGATCCACGCTCATTGAAGACAACGACACTTGGAACGGGGAAAAAATCTACCCCCATTGGCCTGTTGCCAATGAGAATCGCTAAATAGTTGTAAGGAAGAGGGCAATAAATAAGATCGATACGTTACGTATAAAATGGTACCCGTAGTTTACTTGTGACCTCATAACAATGAGTGTTATATTTGTGTCTAAAAGTGGTACGAAATTATAAGTTAAATAGTTGCTATTAATACAGATATATTTGACTTTTCATGTTTGTGTATAATATTAAACCTGTATAATTATTCATCCATTAGCCTGCGATGCGAGGTAATAAAAATATCGATACTTTGTCAATACTGTAAAAGTTATAGTGAATTAAAAATTTGTAGTAGGCCAAAGAGTTGAGTTAAAATAAAAACAAAAGGAGAAATATTTTCGAGGTTTCGCATATGTACACAATACGACCGAACGGTTTATTTAATAAACGTTTAATATTACGTCAGTGTTAATATTAAAACGCTTCAATAACGTGTAAGACAGCTACTAAGACAACGTGGAATCAATAACAAATCTCAGTCGCCTTTGACGACCGTGGCTTAGTCGTCAACTCAAAGGTATCCCAAAACCAAATCCCGAATGCAAATGAATAATTACGCGGCATACCGCCGATTCCCTCTTGATTTCGCGTTTCTTTGAATTTGAATAATTTCTCGTCCCACTACAAAGCGCCGGAAACGAACCCCGGACCTTAATTAAGTTTCGTTGCGTCGTTTGTACGCTTGTAATTATTGTATGGGCGCTGCCGACGTAACGGTCGAGATTCACGTTCACTTTTCCGTAAGAATATTCATTTCAAAAAGGGAGCAATGTTAATTACGTATTTGGATATCACATGTTATTTGTAATGTGAAACCCGTAATCTGTACTTTTTACAGACAAAAATTATAATTTTATCAAAATATAATTAAGTCAAATACGGAAACCTAAAAATAATTAGAATGAAAATTAAAGTAATTATTAATTTCTAACAAAGTGTGAATACCTATAGTTAGTACATTTTATATATACAATTCTCAATGTCAGTTACCGTACTCCTCCGAAACGGCTTTACCGATTTTCACCAAATTTTAGTAGGTCTGAGAATCGGCTACTGTCTATTTTTCATACCCCTAAGTGATAAGTGTTGTTCGCTCTTAACATTTTTTTATATTTAGAATTTAGATATAAATCACTTGAGCACCAGAAAGGGTTGAGCTTTACTTCCGAGCAAAAGTTCCATGCTATCTACAGTTAATAACCCAGTAGTTAAAGCAAAATAAAATCGCACCCAATATATGGATGTACAAACATTACCTTCGTGCAGTTACATTTGAAATATTTATCAACACTTTACGCAGGATTCAAGCATGTAGCTTTCGTTAGGTTAGTATCATCTTACAACGTTTTGCACCATCGTTTTAATGTTTTACAAGAAGCATTTCATACATTATTTCTAAAACGCATATTAACTTTTAAAGTCGTTATAATTATAAAAGAAACGTAGACACAACTAATGACATAATAAAAAAAATAAACATTAAACATCGAAGCATACTTTCATTGACTATGTGACGATCAGCAAATCCGCTTATCATATCCGTTGGCTTCCGGGCAACACATGCCACGTAGCAGTTACCATTCATCTCACACAAATTCCCTGGAAACCGTTGCCAAGATGCTGCTTGATCGATGACCTCCAATGTCACGACAGCACGATGTTTCAAAAGATGAGATTCAATTTTTATAGTCCCTTGCTAAAAACATGTCTGTTTTCCGTAAGCGACTTGTTTCAATTGATTCCGTGCACGATTTTGGTCGCGTGGGCTTTGTTATTGTCTTATATATGTTAATAAAAGTCTAGTCAAAATAACCTAATTCGTTTCGAATATTAGCCTGAATAAATAGGACGAAAATAAATATAATATAAATAGATAAATATATAGGTATATGGAAACAAATAGCTAATATATAGAAATAATGGAATAAATAGGATTTTTGTGTCCGGTCAGAGCCTACAGTAGTGGATGGTGACGGACTGAAAAAAATAAGTAGGGTACGCAAGACAAAACACACAGTTTTGTAACAAAATTGTTCATGTTTTTTGAACAAAGTACCAAACGAACGTGCAGACCACCTCATGGTAAGTTTTTACTGTCCTATGGACATATAGTTAACACGAAATCAAATAAGATTGAAATCATACGGATATACGGAAATGCGATGACTAAATTGGGACACCTTGTGTAATCTACTTTATCACTACTTTCAAACCAGAACACCACAGCGCTAACTGTTGCCTTTAAGAAGGCATAATTGTGACACAGTTCCAAAAACTTCATATTTACAAAGCAAGACACATGCACGTCAACAAGTGAACAAAATTATATACAATTAGAGACATCTTCACAAAACAGAGCCTTACAATGCCCGCATAACGATACCTCTAGAGAAGAGACACAAGTAAATTAATATTTCCCTTAAAGCTAATCTGGGGCGGTTTAATAAGTTCAAGTTGAAAAATAATTTTCCTTCGCAAGCCGCAAAATCGTTTTTCAATTAAATCCGTGTCGGGAACACGGCGCTGTTTCGAGGGTGATTAAAATTGTGACGCGTGGGGTTAGAAACATTTCGTTATTACTTACAATACACTTTTGTGAAAACTTTATTATGCTGAAGTGCCAACGAGCTTGCAGTGTGCAATGCACGTATGATAAATAATAATTGTCTACTTGAGCTCTGCAATCAGCTCGACATCTTACCTGAAGTCGACCAAAAAAAGAATTACGGAGCTGTTCTTAAAAAGACTAAGTTGAAAAATCATTTGTGACACATATTCACAAATGAGTTCCTTGCCACACCCCTTAAATAAGAACAGCAGCGCTTGATAAGGCTGGTATAAGGCAGAAATAGACGTGGAGGAGGTGATTCCAGAAGCATAATAAGAAGATTTTTGAGACCACCCAAACATTTTGTTACATGGTAAAGTTGACTTTCGACGACCTTTATTTTCTATCTTAATCGGTCCTGTAAAATAAAACCATTTTTACTTTAAATTATTTCCAAAATATATCACGTCAACTCGAAATTTGAGCAAATTACAAAGCCAGTCATGAGTCAGTCGATGGGCTTCAACCAAAAAATTACTACCGCGTTCCACCCTTTTAATCACAACCCTTTGATTTCTTTCAGCGCGTAAATTAATTGCGGTCGGACCTGGCGATCCGTTCGTTCGACTTTTGCGTGCAAATCGAGTGAGAAAAATATCATTAGCGACTTTTAATCATTGATTAGAGGAGTACCGACCACGGAAGTTGGGAAAGAGTTGGTACTTTGTGAATTTGGTGTCGTTAATTTTTGATTAATTAAAAGTATCATAATAGTAATTAAAATAATATTGCTTGCGTCAAAGGCAACCTCGAAAACTAACCTCACTATGTTTTCACTCTTGGTTCTTAATCATTAAATAAGTAATTAGGCTAAAAGTATCTTAAAATCTGCACGGGAAGATCCTGTTAAAATAACTTAACTGTTTCAATAATAATTAATCCGTTGATAACAATAATTTAAGAAATTCGTTATTATTTCGTTTTGTGATTTTGAAATTACTACTTTTCTAAGCCTAAGAAACTAATAAAAAAAAAAACCCGATAGTAACATATGTCGGGTATGTTACATAGTAACATAGGCATGTTACTTCCACTATTTAGGTCAAACCAGTAACACTTCATAAAGAAGTTCCCATTTCTATCACATTAAAAAGTAGAGGTAAAGTCAGATAAAGTCACTAGTATTTCAGTATTTAGCCTCCGAGCGGATTGCGTGAGGGCACAGATGAGGAAAAATCTGACAAAACAAAAGGTCAATACCATAAATCAACCTTTTCGACGCCTTGGATAACGTTAGGGCAATATTATTACTGTAAATGCAGGGATAAATTCTAAAATCATTTTCAATTGTAACGGATATATTTTCGTAATTACCTAGTTCTTTTATTTTTATTTTTAGATATGCGTTGATATTTATTAAGTTTAGGATATCTAAATGTAAGTAGGTAGTAAAATATAGATAAAAATCCTAACTTAGATTTCTTTTCCTTTAATTCTGTGCGCTCATACATGCTTTGTACTCTAATATGAATCTTTTTCCACTAATATGAACGTATGTTACATTAGGCATGTACACTTTGTTTACATGTGTGCACCATTATATGTGGATTACGCTTATGCTTTATATGTGACACTTGTCACTTAAAATCAAATCATATTTCGCGTATCGTTTATATTATTCAACGAGTTATGAGGTTTAGCTCTCTGTATATGCTTTAGGAATTTTGGTTTCATGAAAATATTCAGCTATTATGTAAGCAAGAAAACCAAAAATACTCCAATTAATTAATATTAGTATATCTCTGACGTAAATTCTTACTTATTTACACGTTTGCATTACCATTTCTTATGTCATCAGACATTAGCGTAAAAACTTATGTCGCAGGCCGTATTAAATATATATTTCCCGCAAAGCGACTTGTAAGTGATAATGCCATTCGCATTGTAATAATTTACTTAAACTATTTGCATTTATAATATGTAATGTATGCTGTACTGTTTGTTTATAATGTAGAACATTATGAAGGCTTGTTATTTACTCGTGTTACGGTTAACATGCGTTGTGGCTTTGTGGTGGGGAACCGCGACCAAATTTAAAATGGTATAAATTGAGTGGTATGTACGCAAAAAACATATTACAGAATTTTTTGTATATGCAGTTATGCACTTATTAAAAGGAATTATGTACGTGATGTATGTTGGTTAGTCCATTAATGATTATTTATTTATTAACGTTAATATAGCATTTCTGCAGTAACAGTTACCTGTTGGGGAATACCATTTACCTCTTCTACTCTTTCGAAAGTATCATTGGAAAGTGACAATAAAATGCCTAACTAAATAGCTTAATTATTAATGAACATGAATTTGATAAAAATCTTTGTAAGTCGATTTCGGCGCTACATTAATATGAAATATTTTATGAATATAAGTTTATTATACGATCATGCTTGAATAATTGAAAAAAAAAATGGTCACCTCTTAAACAAACATTTCCTTTATTATGGATAAAATAACCGATTCAGTCAAAACATATAACCTACATATAAACGTTCAATATACGTAAAATGCATACAAAAATCCGAAAAAAAATTGTTAGAATAAAAAGTACTAATAAATAATTAAGAATTCACCTCTTCTGATTCATTCGGTTACCAAGACCGCGCCATAGTAATGCAATGAAGGAACTAAGATTTATAAAGCACGCATTAGTTTCTTTTCTCTTAAGAAACTCGTAACTAACTGCATTCATTTGTTTCTATCCACTTACCCATTACTAAAGTTTAATGTGGCTTAAGAAATCAAATTACTTTTATAAGGGTTTGCGCAAACTTGTTTGAAGTTAAATAGCAGGTTTAATTTTCTTAATCTAATTTTTGGTACAAGGGAAAACTGATATGAGCACTTCAACATGCACGCTAATAGAATTTATTTATAGTACTCTAATACACGTGCAGAAATATGTAAAATGTTCACTGTACAAATAACTTATTATTTAGTGGTTTCGAGATATGCCATGAAATAGAAACCTTATGTACTGGCCACAAAATAAATATTTTTATTTATTCTCTATTAATCTCAACCACTTATTAATATTGTTTATTGTTAAGAATACGTCAAAAAGGAAAACTATACATGTCTTATTAAAATATAATTATACTCGTATATAAAGAGTAACATTTTCTATTCTACTATCTACATTATACTAACATTGGTTTCCTTTTAAAGTCATCTATCCCGCCGTTTCCCACTGACAATCAATAATTACTTCAAGTCATAGGGCTTGAAGTAATTATTGCAACATTGGTTAGCCAGGCAATGCTTTTAAGGCATTGTAGCACTTCTAAGGTAATGCGAGTTAAGGCGATATTATTGTAGCTACTTTGATTAGCGACTCACTTTTGCACGACTCATGATGCGAAGCATCAGAGAGTGCTTTACGATCGAAAATTTTTTATTATTTAGGTACATAAATTATGATATGCTTTGTATTTATTTTTATATAGGTATCCTTAAATTGATATTTTACTCTAACCTAATTATATATTTGAAAAAATCCATATCTACATTTTGATATCCCCATTTTATTTTGCTCTATGTTAGAAATTTTCTTTTTATTATAGAAATGAAAGGCATTGTTAAGGCCGAAAAATGATTTTAAACTAATTAATATTCTTATAACAAAATTTCTGTGATATTTAAAAATAAATAAAATATCACATTTATCAATTATCGGTATAATTTTATTCATATTTATTAACGTAATATCAATATTTACAACGTATATTTATGTTTACATCTTAATTCGCGCGCAGTGAAACATAGAACATTCTATACCATATTTTTCTATATTACATGCGATGGAGCAAATATAGCAGGAAAAATAATAAAGAGAATTTCGCTTTGATAGTGCGTCGATTGCCAATAGTCACTTTAAAAGCTGTGTCATAAAATTTTAGTGCTCACCCATTGATATGTAAATATATAAAGATGTGTGTGTATTTTGGCTGTCCTCTCCATACCTATCCTAAAGTTTTATTAATTTTACGTAATACAAATAGAACGTCTATATCCAATATCAAAATATAAAATGACTGGTATTTTTATTGAGAACGTACCCGTTATTAGTACCATTAGGTAGTTAGTTACTACTCTAATCAGTAGTATTGCATATTTGCAAAATGCTAACTTCACAAAGTTTATTTATATTGTGGATCGTCATCATCTACACGTTATTGTCCCATTGCTCCGGCACAGGTCTGCATGGCGAAACAATTGACCGTAGTCTACCGCGCTGGTCAAAAGTGAATAGATTTTACATATCTTTGAAAAAGAAGAGCGTACGAGCCAGGGATTCGAACCTAGGATCCTCCGATTAAAAGACTGCGTTTCAACCAATAGTTTGTCATTAATAATATAGTATACATAGGCAGTACCCACATCCAAAGTATAATTGTACTTAAATTCATCATTTAGGTGCTGCCTGATGGATCGAATACCCTCATAAAAGCCAATCTGGTACACTGTGGCACATGAGTATACATAATATACAAAGGGATCTGCTATTTTTAAAACAAAACCTTCCCCACCCTTCAGGAGATATAAAAAAGATACTCAAAGGCTTCACCCCGACCTGTTGCGGAGCTAATCAATCAGTGGTAATCTCTCCTAGGTACCCCCGCAGTAAATATTTGCATTAGGCAAGATCCAATCGGCGCCGCGGCGATCAATCAACAACCCTAGCGAACACTAACTGACAGATTAATTTATTTTTGTTTATAAAAAACGATAGAGTTATTGTTTTATGTACGAGGAACCTTTGAGGGTTTATCCGGATTTTTATCGATATAAAATATATAAAAGTACAGAATCTGAATGTAGTCATCAATGAAATGTGCATTTATTTGTGGCATGTAGCCATTTTGAATTTCGGTGGAAGAGCATGGCTAATCGGCCTCAGGTATAACCCCTTTCCTATATGGAGTTGGTTACGAATGTCTATGGGCTGCGATGAATATTTACTATCAGGTGGACGGCAAGCTCGTTGGCCATGCTTTGTTTTCCATAAGAGCGAAGAACCTAAAAAAACAAAACACTTCAATCAAATCTCTGTAAGGGCACTCGGTAACACTGAGTTACGGGTAAATATTTATAACGATACTAGTATAATGTCGGGTTATACAGTCGGCGACAACCTTCACCGCATAACTGAAACTAGCCATCCAATCTTATACCGTAAGTCCATACAGTTTACAGTCCGCATTATATTGACTTCTTTGGGTGACTGTACGTTGCAAGGAACACGCGGCCGTATGCCCGAACGAAGTCGGCCTTTTCGCGGCCGATCCCACAGGAGTTAGGTGAATTTACGTGTGTGTATGTAAATCGCGCCGAAATCCGACCGCCAACGAAATGGTATTCCGCCTGCGTACAATCGCGCCCGACTTCATTGCGACCAATTAAAAAATAACATTCGTTTTTACTCGCCGTACTCGTCTGTACCTGCAGCGAAATGCTCGAAACTTTCGTAAATGATACCGAGACGTGTAAAATGAAAAAAAAAATGTAGTTAAAAGTAGATACATTTTCAGTAAAACTCTGAAGCACGTTACCTCGAACTTTTAATGAAAAATGCAGGGAAAAAATACAGTGCCGACTTATCTCGAAAGTTTTTATTTTCATGGGTATTCATTGTATGGACAGTATTTACATAAGTTTTAGGCGACGTTGAAACCATCTATATAATATAAAAAAACGAATTTTACCAGAAACTAATTTGTAACAAGTATTTTAAAATAAGTAATATTTTGAATGTCTCCTATTTATAACGAGATTGATACAATTGGAACAAAATTCTATGTAGGGAGTTAAATACATTTGAACTGTACGATAAATTGAAATACTTTGCAAGCACAGTATTTTAATGGCATTTATTAAAAATAAAAAATCTTTGTTTTAGATAAGCTGACATTTCAATCTTTATTTTTTTGAACAATTCCGTTTGCGACTGTATTTCTATTAAGCGTCGACCAGGTAAATTCCGATGCGGGAAACAAAACAATACAATCCCGTATGTTTCCCGTCCCTCGTCGTCCTGGAGGTGAATTACGAAACCCGCCGGTCTTGGAAGGCGTTATAAATATAAAACAATGGACGCCCTGTCCATTAAACTTTATGCGGAACCAAATTTCCCCCGTTTTCCCCACTCCCCAATCCCCCATAAACTTCTAATTGAGTCTGTTTACCCGGAGCTGATTTTACGAAAACTTTTTCATAACAAAACACTAAATCCCTATTATTCTAATTAATATTGGCAAAGTTCGCATTGTTTATCCCGATCATGTTTTAATGGATTAACTAAGGGTAACAATATTTTCCAGCTAACCTATGTTTTGGGTCGTCCACCCGTTATTAACAAGTTTCAAACAAAGATTCTGTATTGTTTAATATTTTGAATTTAGGTAATGAAAAACTTAAAAAAAAAACAAATTCTCCCATTTGTTAAACTTTTCCTTCGGAAATAGTTATCATAACGAGTACCTAATTAATACGAAACGATAAATGTAAGTATTGTGATCATTTAATTATATGCAATTTACATTTCCCACCTTATAGAGAAAAAATATTGAATCTTGATCATAAACATGTACAACAATTCTACAAATTCCAATTATATAAATCGGAAATGAAAATAATTTAACGCCAAAACATCCTCTTACAAGAATCGTTTTCTAACTTAAAAGATCAACCGCATCCGAAAAATTGAAGAATTCTCAGACTATTTGCTCCACAAACGCTCCACAAGAAACTGGAGCACGAACTACTACTAAACGATCCCGTCAAGAGCAAAACACGCAGCAAAATATCAAATACATTTCTCGGTTTGGTTTTATACGTATTTAGAATATTATAATGGAAAACGCAAATTTAAAATAAATATCAAATCTTTTCCACGTTGCAACGTAAAGAACGAAATAAGTAACAAAATAACGTATTAACTGACGAAGACACTTTACGATATCGATATCTGTACGAGGCCTTTTTGATAAATGTATGTACAAACCAGAAAACTCTATCTAAATATCCTCTGTATTGAAATAATATAAATCGGAAAAGAAATATTTTAAAATTTTATTTTTACATAGACCGTCTTCTGAGCATAAGAAGTCGGTCTCAACTGCATCTAGTTTAGATGTAATCGCAAAAGCAACCGCATCTTCGGAAGCGTCTTCAAAAATTCCCAGACTATTTGCTCCAGAAATGTTTCACTTGAAAGTGGAACACGAACTTCTAAATGGTTCCGTCAAGAGTAAAGAGCAAAATACGCGGCAAAAATATAAAATCAACCAATAATTTTCCTACTCCCAATGTTTTGCCACCTTTTTTAGTTTAAATCTCTATCAAGAAGATTTCCAAGAGTTTATTATATAAATCAGTAATGTACCGATGATAAGATTTTATAAAAAGCAAGAAATATAAATATTGAGGGCGCTTAACCCCGCGGCTGCTGTATATCTGCGGCTGTGGTAACGAATTTGAGACACAATTTGCGTCTTTGCTACAGAAAAATATGACAACTTGGACCAAGTTTTAATATCATAGTAGTTGTTAGTTGTCCAAGGCTTAACCGGTGAACAAAAAACCGACAATTAAATATTTGGTAAGCATACTACGCTATAGAGTCAGGTCTTCATTGGCTCAGCAGAGGGTTATAAAAAGACTATCAACCTAGCCTAAACAGACATAATATGGTACGTGTTTATCAAACATGAAATACTGAATGCAGTATTCTGTACGGTAGGTACTTCTGCGGTTGACTCAATTTGATCACTATAACTGCATTCCGGCTGTCGTCGTCGCGGTAACCGCCGCCGCTCGCCACCCCAGTCACGGACTTGCGTGTGGGCTCAGTGGCAGCGGGATAATTTCCAAAAATAAATAAAATTGAAGGGATTCGAAGATAAGTTATAAGTTTAGTAAATAAGAAGTATCCTTTAATAGTTAATTGCATTACTACTAGAAACGAACGATTTTAAGTTCTTCAATGTTGAGCTGTGATAAGCTAATTGCTATTTAAAAAGTGTTAAAAAACCGACCGAGAGCTTAATGTGTCTTGTAAAACATTAATGAACGCGCATTAATTAGAGCCACAATGATCACGAATCTAGTTCTCGACCACGAACGAAGTCGCTTAATTTTGTCCATCAGTTCCAATCCAATCTATATAATCCACGGGCCTTTACGCTTAAAGCTAGGAGTAAGTATAATCAGTATTGTTATAGATATATAATTAATTTGTAATTTAATGATTTTATACTCTATTTTAATGATGATAACATGAAGATTTCATACTTGTGTAATCTTGATCAAGTCGCTGTAACACAGGCCTCACTCACACAGACTGCGGACAAAGTTCACTAAGAGGTGTTTGTACTAAAATTGATTTATGGAAATTTCACGCGAAGACGGTAGGACGTTACTCAATAATAACGTAGAATTTTATTATAATAAATAATCTGGGGCTTGAATAAAGTAAACAAGGATTTTAAAAGTATTTCAATCTAAGAAACGACAATAAACGACAATGTATAGAATGATAATGACATATATAATTTAATAATAATTAATTTAATAATAATAATTTAAAAATATTGTTATGTTAATGTTTTAAAATTATAAATTGACTGTTTAAAATTTAATTTGAATAATAAGAAGACAATTATGTATTAATTATAATTTTGCATACCTCTAAGAGGTGTAATATAGAGGACAACTTTGAGGATATAACAACTGTATACCTATATTAAGCAAAATAAATGATTTGATTTGATTTGATTTGAAGAAGCAAATTTGATTTGATTTGAAAGTGCTCTGGCCCTCTGACTCTTGGAACTTAGAAATTGTTAAAAATAATGAAATAATGTAAAAAAGTAATAATAACTGTAAACATAGTACCAACATAGTGAATTCTATGTAAAACGATACATTAGACCATAAATGAAGTAAAATCTGAAGGTATTAAGATAATGCCTATAGATGTCAGCAAAATGAGCTCAATTTCATTGAATAAATAAAATAAATGTATAACTAAAACTGTTCAGTAAGAAAATATTTATATTCAATTTGATTTATGATAACTAATGCAAAGTCGACGCTCGAAGTTGCACCGCGGTTGTTAAAACGAGAGACATAAAAACATTGTGCTTTGCAGAATCAAATTAAACCTAGCAAATAGTGGAATTTGGTAGCATATAGTGATAATATAAATTCCTTTTTGTTTGATGACTCTTGATATTATTATGAATTATGAACTATTGATTTTACTATGTATTTCTAATATAAAAATACACATATAAACTATATGAAATTATTTTAGGAATCATGGTAAAAGTTCAATTTTCTAAACCTTTAAAAAGTATTTTATTTCAATCTAGTTGCATTTACTTTATTTACTTCTTTAGTAAAATTCAAAATTAGAAATCCTTTTTTTAACTTTTTTAGTTCATTATAAAAAGGTTATTGCGATACTGTCGTATTATGATATACACACACAATCTATTTTAAATATAAAAATGTCGTAATGTCACGAAGTTCTCATTTATTTTATACTTATAATAATAAAATTAATCGTTAAAAATCAGATAAACTGCTTGCTCAATTGCTACTGTTACTCGATATAAAATTAGATGATATTTAATGCCAAGTTTCTTCTAAAGCCCTTATTTTAACCTGCCTTTACACTTTAATCATCATTTACTCCAAAGACCCGGTGCTCGGTACCGTTATCTAAACCATACTCCCCCATAACGGTGTACAGTCGATGTCGTTTTCTCTTATCTAATATTAAATCCCATTTTCAAACTAGGTCCTCGGGCGGGTCAATTTTCATTTACAACCGACGCCATTAACTTACGGTGTTTGAAAGCTCGTCGATATAGATTCCTATGGTATCGACACATATTTTACAGTGTATCATTTTGTCACTTACAATTTATATGTCTATACGAGCTTTCAATCTGTTTCAGAAACTATGCACCCAGGAGGCTCCCTTGGTGGATGATTTTTTAAAGTTCGTTCTTGATGCTCATGCAAATTCTTCATTCTAATTAATAATGATAATACCCTTTTGTCGATTCGTCATCTTTAACGTTAATTCGGGTTATATCTAAGTCGAAACGCAATTATTACAAAATCGCTAATTGTTATGCTTTTCTTATAATTTGAAAGAAATTCGTCCTAATAATAAATTCGTCCTAACAAACTCTGTAGTCTTTTTCTTATATATATCGTTACTACAAAAACCAAAGGTCACCTTAGGCGCACATAAGAACTACTCGTAAGTATTTTCAATAAAATTAAAGGCAACAGGACAGCTGTTCGTAACAGCTTAAATTTAATTCCATTATATGATAATTGTCCCAAATAGTTGCGAAACTTCGCTGCGCTTATTGCATTGCGGGTCGCTTAATAATTTGGCACGAACGTCTCCGGCCGGGACCAATTCGGTTGGCATATCGATCAGGTATTCAGCACTTCAAATTACCTTCTGATTCAGGTTTCCTTTGATAATGTTTGATTAAATATCTTGTATATGTGTGTGATTTCAGAACATTTCATATTCATAATATGAGGTCTGTAATCTCTCCGCTATTTTATCGTCATAAATGTTCAAATTTTCAATTTCTATTTAATTTCACTAAAACCTATTATATAGGCATAAAACTACGATTAACGGAAACCACATACTCGGATACCTACAGAATTTAGAACTTACTCTTGAAAATTCTGACATTCAAATCATGAGACCAATGTACCTACAACTTAATGTTTTCTTTTGCTTTCTCTAACGTATAAAGACTATTCGTATAGTGCGTGTAACGGTCAAACAGAAAGAGAAATTGGAATTCTTTAATTGTCATAGTGGCTACAAACTCACGCGAGAAGTGTCGCCGAAAAATCTTGTCCAAAAATTTCACGAGAACCGAGAAGGCATCTACACTCATGCGAACTTCTCATTCGCATTCTCGATCGTTATCCGGAGTGGATGACAGTGCAGCGGCTCTATCTACATAACAACATACAATGTCACGGTTGCACTCTCTTTTCTCACCTGAGAAACCTTTGAAGCGGGCAAAAATACCGACACCGATCGGAGAATAGGCGAGCGCGAGAACGCGAGAGCAAGAAAGTGATCACTTTCACGCTTCTCGGGTGTTCTCGGGGGTCTCGGCGTGAGTCTGTAGCCGCTATCAAAATGGTCAGTTGTGTCATCGATCTGCGGATCGACGGATTGATCACATTCAAATCGCTTGTGATCCCAAGATTCAAGGATCTGGTGACTAATCGATGGATCAGAATAGTGACTACTCCTTTGTCAAGTGCCACCGGGATTGATCCCATATCGTCATCAAGACGCGTTGCGAAATACGTTGCTATCCCTCTTGATAAAATATGAAGATTAAGTTAAAGCGTCTCATATAAGCTCTAAGAAAACATAATTTCAATATAATTATCAAAAAATACAAATTAATTTACTACTTAGTTAAAAAATAAAGCATATTACCAAAACGATGGATATATTATTATGTTGGAGAGCTTTAGTCAAAATGTCACAAGTAATATCCGAGTTAATTTTCAGACTTCATCCGTTATATGGCTTCGTAGTTTGATGGCTGGCATTTGGAAATCAAATTAGATTGCTTTTACTCAGTATCTACTATATTATCATGTGACATTTATTTTATTACTTTATCAAAAGTAATATTATAATTGATTGTCTTGACAAATTTATTATGTTTAAGATAAGGTCAAATATCTCATTTGATATATTACGGATAGGTAAATGAGTTTTATCAAAAGTCTCTTGCTGTATGTTTTAGAACTATCTAAAAATAAGAGGATAGCTAGGATTTATTATTTTAGTATTTATCAAATTTAAGTATGCTTACAGATGTGAACTACTAAAATTAAATTTAAATATGCGAACTTTAAAATAATACCACTGTGTTACTACATAACTACTGTACAAACTGTATGATGTAAATAAACAAATAGCTTTTCTATTTTTTAATAAATCATAAATAATACAGAAAAGTTGCCATGTTTTCTCATGTTAAAAATATTGTTCTAAGAATTCATAGTAAACAATACGAGGCATACATATTGAAATAAAGAAAAGAAGAAACATTTACAATGTATTTTCGATACACTTAGCTACACGTGAGACAAAGTCGTCAGACAGACAGTGAAACTTTATTCTTACGTATTAACGAACATGCTTTTAATAACTGTAATGAAAGCTGCAAATATGATGCAGGATGTATACAGTGTGCGGGGTGCCAACGGATTAGAGTGTGGGCATATTAAAAGATTCCTTCTAACGAGGTTATATACGAATATTTTCCTACCAAACACTTAATATTTTAATAAAGCAAGTGTGTTTAAAATATATACGAGTAAAATAATATACAAAAATCTTGTTACGTTCGGCAGTACGACAAATATGCCCTATATGTATTATATACCCTGTATGTGTATTGTAGACTATACTATTTTTTGAATGTATGTACTTAATGCTGTTTTATCATCCTTGATTAGTTGCTTTTAGCTGAATCTTCACTTAAAATGCAAAAGTGTTTGAAAAGCTCATGAACACTCGAGCGAAAAAGTAGAGCCCTACTTTTATACATTAGTTCTAATTGAATTAGAGGCTCAAACCTACTTCCAAACTACATAGAGGAAAAACTGAGAGTCTTTCAGGTGAGATGTATGTGAAAAAATAGTCAAACCCACTGAGTTCCTTGTTGGAACTTCTTAGGTGTTAAAAAAGATTACAACACATAATTTGTATGTGCCTCGGGCGCCTCTAGAACTATACAACATAAATACATTTAATTTTATACACATCTACCAATCGTTCATCACTCATCCGTACGCTCCGCTCACCACCAAACGCGCGCCACCAGTTTCATTTTCCCCGCGCGAAACAAACGCGGCCGTCGACGGTGCATTAGTAAATTACTCACGTTCGCGCGTACCGCACTCTTCAAACTTGGGATTTGTCGCGAGATTTTACACCGAACTTTTAACTAATTTGTTTAATTAACGGATCCAGCCGCTGTCCGGATCGCTTTTCACCAGGAAATGGATTCGACGTAATTAATTCCGATCGTGTGTTACGGTTCGTTTGAACGTTCTAGATGTGTCGGTTACAGTTAGCGCGTATGGAAATTGCGGAGCGCGTGGGACGGATCGTGTTCAAGCAAGTTTCTAATGTTTTGCTCGTCAAATATTACCTATAAAATTATGTTATTAAATTTTCACATTGAACACTTTTAAATTTTCAAGTATTTGTATAAATAAATACAACTTACTAAGTTTAAATGAATATGTCAAGTTTACCAATTTGGTAATAAGTTTGACTTACAAAACATTACACATGTGGAAACAGTATCGATTCCGTCAAACAACAAATGATTTACAATTTGACTATTACATTTATACGAGTATTAGAAACCACACTTTTGCAAGTAGCTCACGCAATAAAGGTAACCTTAAGGTTAATTAAGATCTCATTATGTTATTTGTACCTGGGCCGTTAATACGTACCTATATGTTACCTAGTCACGAATTGCCTTTCCCCTCTAAGTAACATTTGTCATCTCAGTACATCAAATAGGGTCTGTATTATCGTAACGCTCCGCAAAGGTCCCACTAATGCTCTTTATGTTTTTATTCCATTAAGTCGAGGCCACAACACCGGGCCCAGCTTAGTAGGTGCACCATGTTTATAGATTTTCATAGGACATCCTGATCCAAGCTGGGAGATTATTTTTTTAGTATAGATATCAAATAAACATGAGATCTACATTATGATAAGTTTCAACTGCCGCGCGTGGATATCTGTGTGCAACCCGGGACAAGATTAGATCTTTATCTGAGGTCGACCTTACATACGTTGCTATCCCTGACGACTAAGTTAGAATGCTTTGGAAAGTATGTCTCTCTTACTACACTATTCAAACCATATCACCAGGGGATGTGAGAGGAGCGTAAATTGCTCCCCCCAGGGCAGAGCCCGATAGAAGGGCATCGCGTTAGGAGGACTCCGGTTGTGTTCTGTTGGAGATCCCGGAGTTCTCCACCAAACGCTGAGGACGGCCACCGGGGGGGTTTTAGTGCGGTAAAAATCCCACATAACCCGGCGTCACTCCCATGGCGTCGGGTACCTTTTGAAGGTTCCCCCTCGTCAACAAAAAAAAAGGCAGAAATGCTTGGTGCTTGCGCTATCGACACATATCGTATCTAGACGATTTCTTACATAGTTATATGCTTTGCATGGTAGACCGTGATTGTAACCAATACGTTACAACATTAAATTAATGTGTGTTTACAAAAACACACATAAATTGTAAATGTAAACACACATGGATTATTTCAGCTGATAACAATTACAAACACTTTACTTAACAAGACGTAGTCACTATTAAAAAAGCAGCATTATGTTTTTAAATACTATTAATAATAAAGCAGTTTCATTTGTCCGAGAATAATTTAATAGTATCATGGTGTCTCTAAAGCACGACGCACTAAGACAGACTCCCCGATTATATAGGTGATGTGTTCGAACGCTACTTGTTTTTACTACACTATTTTTTCAAGTGAAAAACACACGTGTGTTCGTTCGAGATATTCGAGGGCCATTTCCATTTCGTTTTTTGAACAGCTTACAACGAACGTTAGTCAATGTTTGTCGTTTTGCTTACTTCTTCGCCAATAGCACTCTGAATTTGTTTATTGAAATTCTCAATATTTGCTGAAGTGTAATTTAAATACTTGAAATTTTCGAGTACGTATAAAATTATTGTATACAGGATATATATGTATTTCATTGTCAACATACCTGTTTGCATTTTATTGTTATAAATGTACATAAGAGACGCGGACGACCATGCAGTCCACCTAACCTAGTGGCTACTGCCGCCGATAAACATCTGTAATCAACTCCGGAGAAGATTAGACTCTGATATCGGCAGATGATGATGATGAAAGGGCTCACACAATATTAAGTTTAATAAATTTCTCATCTCATGATATTAATAACTGCATTCTTTATTTACCTTACTATTCCTAAATAGTAATACATTTACGTGTATTTTGCTACAAACACAAAACAATAGTTAGTTCAACAATCAACAACACGCAATCACTCCAGCAGGGTAAACGTACCAAATAACGGCCAATCTTCTATTTTCCGAACGTACACACTTTTTGTTCGTTAAAGTCTGCATCCGGCCTCTATTAACGGGAGATCTGGAAAGTGAAGCCGGGTCGCTTGTTATGGAAAGTTTTTTCATTCGGCCGGCCGGCCCGCTGGTTGGTTGGTTTTTAATCAGCCAACTTTGGAAACTGTCCAGTTGGGGTTCGTACGGCAAGATTTTTAATCAGAACCCTATACGTATTCATGTGGTACTAATGTATGTTATATACATCAATGCGATCCCTAGTCATGACCCTTGAAATTGTTTCTTATTGACATGAATAATGTTTAATTATTTTTCAATGTTTTGATATAAAAATAGCTACTCCTAAATCAAGTAGTTTAATTGGATATCAAGTATTAATAGGTGGTCTAATAGGTTATAAGTGCGGGTTATAATATTTTAGGTAAAGTGGAAAATGTGAATTGAAATTAACATACATTGTATTATATTTTAACGTCACAAAATAGTATTACTCGAACAAATAGACAAATAGCATTTTTTCATCAGTAAAAAAGAGACCAAAAAACTGAATAAACGTACTGTGATAATTCCAGTAAGATATTATTATGACAATAATAGCTACAAAATATTGTATGAAAGGAGATAAAACAATACACTTTATTGATATGTCCGATTGCAATCTCTTATTGTCTATCGCATTAGAGGTGAATTAAAATCGTTCAAGAACATGTGCATTTACCTAACTGAATATGTATCGATAATAGTATATTTTTGGTGATTAGAATTCTTCGTGCTTCGACTGCGTTATCGCCACCTCATCTATTTTTTCCCGTATACAGTGGTATAAATTGGGAAGAAGTATTGCAGGCTAGGCCTAAGGGTTATCAAGACATTTGTAATCAACCGGATAGCTCCAATCATATTTGAAGCAGGTTATAGATGTCTACGTTCGGCTTTATCTACACATAATGATGACTTGCGAACATAGGTAAACACAAAATTGGAGTTGAAATAGCATACAATACTAAGTCTTCTTAAAACATAGAAAGTGTACATAGTTTTTCTTTGAAACCAGGTAGGTATGGCATACTTTGACCTACAATAATAAACACATAATGTATATTTGGTTCCAAACAATTTCGCACAAACCTTTCCAAATATAAATTAGCGAACAATTTCCAAATAACCAATACTAATATAGTGGCGCATACATTGTTTAGACGATACAATGGTACTCAACGTATTGAATTTAAATCAAAATTCACTTCAACTGACATTGTTATTCAGCGAAATGAGTTTATTTTGTTTGTTAATAAAGTTAATTATCGGAACTGCGGTTAATTGAAATTGATATGAAAACGAAACGCATTTTGTCGCTACAATTGAACTCGATTTACCCGATATGCAACTATTGCACTACAAACAGAATAAAGTATGAAATTATATAACCAATTAATGGTACATAATCAGAGTATTAGCTTAAGTGTCACTCTAAATAAATTAGCTTTCTATTTTGATAGGATTACCTGTATTATTGGCTCTATAGACATACACCGAGACTGGAAATAAACAAGCAGACCCAGAGAAGAAATTTTAATAATTTTTGATGTTAGCTTGAACGAGAATCGAATATTGTTCTTTCTGAGTGACAAATTATTTAGACCACTCTCACAGCAGAACAATCTAACGTATAAAATTCTCGTGTCACAATGTTAGTTACCGTACTCCTCTGAAACGGCTTTACCGATTTTCACCAAATTTTCAGTAGGTCTGAGAATTGGCTACTATCTATTTTTCATACCCCTAAGTGTTAAGGGTGAACAACCCTTTTTTTATTAATATGGCAACACAACGTTTGCCGGGTCAGCTGATAACAATATAAAATGACATGAATACAGAAAATCTAATAAATTATCCTATATCGATTGGAAACGAACGGTAATCCTTATCCATAAACTAAATTTAAACCTAAACCATCTTGAACGTAAACCTTTAAGCTACTACGATATAAATCCACAATACTTAATTCGAATCATTATTTATTGTCGTGTAGATAAAACGCAATATTCAATAACACAAATGGCGTTTGTAAAACAACGCCGGCGTCTGCAGATGCACCTGTGGCGTTCGAGATCAGGGGAACGTTTTGGAGTGTTACGAGTACATTGCTCATTGTAATATTTAAAAAAAAAACTTTCTCGAGTGGCGTTAGTTGTTTCGATTCCAGGCGAGGCAGATATTGAATATTTTTTTAAGATAAACTAATTATTAAGATAAAAATACTTCGCAACAATCCCCTACCAATATTTATGATGGTATATATTTTAAACCATGCAGCTTGTACCATCTTGTACCACCCTCCCACCAAGGTTGGGTACAGGTGCAAGAAATAAAAATATACACTACCATACATACCACCACCAACCCGTGTTTCGCGTGTCTGTTTCGCAAAACAGAACATCATCAGGGTAAGTTGACTCTACGACGGTTAATTGTTACCTCTTGGCCACAGTCAACAGTGGCGCGGCGGGAGGTGCGGCGAGCGGCAAGCAAAAGTCAACAAAAATGAATCTTTACAATTTAAATTAATGTTTGAGAGAATCACAGTTCATCATCATAGTTCATTTACTTATTAAGAGGCCGAATAAACTGTGATCTAAGATTTCTATGCTTTAAATATTCTTCGATCGTCTAAAACGAATAACAATAATTGTTTGTGAAGCAGCCAATATTGGTAATTAACAAAAAATAATAATCGAAGGAAGTTTCATATAAACAGCAATGTATATCAAGTATTAGTACGAAGTATCCTTTGCATCGCCCAGACAATATGGGAGATATTGAAATATGATAGGGCCGCAGATGTGACTCCCCACTTCGCATTAATTCTGCTGTTTAATGGACCCAAGAGTCCGAGGTAATTATGTTTTAGATAACAACGATTTATAGTAAAAAACCTTATCGTGTTTTCCAGGCAAAATTTTATCTTTTATTTTTTGGTGAAGATGTTAAGAAATCTCATGTCACTCGAATCAAACATATGGATAGAGCGCTTGACGTAGTTTTTATAGGTTTGCAAGCGCGTCTTTTTTTATAATATAGGAGTAGCAGACGAGCTGCAGTCCACCTGATGGTAAGTAGCTACTGCCGCCCATGGACATCTGTAATCACCCCCAGACCGGATTAGAATTTCCTACCTGAGATCGGCCACAGTTTGTGGCAAATGCCCAAGTGTGCGTATTGAAAGCATTTTTTTTAAATCAACAAAAATATATTTTTTATAACAAAACAGAAGGAAAATTCATTTGAAAGTTATCTTTATGCCTGATGTTATAGTGATGTATCAGAAGGGGATTTATTTAATAAATAATTAATATGAATACTTTTTACACACCATTACGTTGAATAATAAAAATAAAAGCTAATAAGAATATCTACGACCAACAACAATTCGAAACTTAAACTCAACCGATAAAGTTGACGAGCCCCAAATTCGACACCAAAATTGCTTACAAACAAGCCGTGATCGACGAAACTCTGATTAACCCCTGACGTGTTGGGGGTACCAAATTATCAGATCAAAGAGTTGGAAGAACACCTATCAGTCCATCAATATTTCATGAGCCAACACTTCGACATCGTAAAACACGAGCCGAACAATATTATTCAAAATAACAACGTTATACTTTGACTTTGACTAGTATGATGCCCGTGATTTACGTATTTTAGAATTGTTAAAAGGCCATATATAATAATACGGGTTAATTTATTATTGGTTAGAAAAAAAACATAAATATAATAATTAGTACAAATTTTAATGGATAATACTTGTCACGTATAGAAAAATGTCGTACGTGACAATTTCTAAATGGCCCTATACACAGAAATAAAATATCATTATATTTAGTTTCATGTTTTGTTTTATTTTTATTCGTACCGTTCAATTTTAAACCAAAACAACTTATTTTATTAACACTATTTCAAGTCATATATATTGTATTAACACTATTTTCATACAAATACTTTCATGCTACAAACCCCACACGTCTTTTAAATTGTAAATAAAGAATAGGTGACCATATTACATTATAGACCATAATTATATTGGTATACTAAGTTAAGGGTAAGTTATATAACTTTTGGAAATAAATTGTATTGACTTCTAACCAGTATATCGACCAATTTACGCTGGACCAACGTGTATTATCAACCCCATGACCAAAAACATAAAATTTATCATCTTTACAAAAAAACACCTCTCACGTTTTGATATTATGTAGATGGAAGATAAAATAACAACTTTATAAATTGATTAACTTCGGAAAATTCCCATCTTGTATGCGGGGAAAGTTAGAACGATTTTCGTCGATACCCATTGAAGTGGAGATCGTTTCGTTGGAGTTTTACACGTGTTTCGGTTTTTTGATTAAAATAAAGTTGATATTCCCGTGATATACATCTTCTTATCACATTAAACGAAATAAATAAATTCGTGTTGTCTCCCTTAGGCTTATGATATAGGGTGTTATCCCTTTCAATATCAGTAATTTCACTAAAAAGTGGTTTCGTAATTTTTTCATAACAGGCATATATGGTTTTATAAAATTGAATTTTGTTATTTACCTGGTGTTTTATTCATTTATAAAAAGTAATTTTACAACAAATAAAAAAATATTGTGCATAAGCCTGCAGAGGCGCTTCCTTTCTTCGGACAGTGTCATAATTAAGTAAACACTTATTTATGACATTATCCGAACGTTACGTTAAGGGTCCGTTCACACAGACCGGCTCGGAGAGCATCGGCCCGCATTTTTCTTTTCGCACAGACCGGATGGTATACGCTTGGAATAGATCGAAGCGGAGCCGTCAACTATTTCACACAGACCGGCTGGTAAAGATCTGAAAGCGGATGCACTCGCAATCGGAGCCGATCGGGATCGCGAGGGAGAATGAGCACGCAGGCAGAGCCGGTCGGCTCCTCTTATTATTTCACACGAAGCGCGTTCAAGCATTCTTAGTGACAAAATAAGTGCACATGCAAAAATAAACCTTAATACAATGATGTACTTAAAACTCTGTTTCTAACGTGATAAAAATCTGCTCTCCTCTCCAAGCCGGTCTGTGTGAACGGACCCTTATACTTATATGAAAATCATAGTATATTTCAACAAAATTGTAAAACAATTAATATTAAACTCGTAGTTTCAATTAAAACCTACATTAATTTTTGCCTTCTTGTTACATGTAAACACACATTTGTTTATATATTACACGAAAGACACGACACGTATAAATTCCGTACCGTGTCATTCCGAAACACTTAACCTAATCACTCCACTAACTCGAAATATCAAAACATAATTCAACGACACGATGCTTACATAAAACAAGTTTCTAATATAATGATCTCGTCGTCGAGTGTTCTCTATGATTTTCCGGCGTTGCCCGGGCATACTCCCCCAGTCTAGTCGAGTTCTCTCATAAATAAAGTTGTCGAGAGCCCTCGCGACTATGTTGGGATACGACAAGACGGCGTAACTACGTAAAGTGAAAATATCAGCGCAGTTGCTGGCCAATTTTCTTTTTATACATCCATTGTTTGTTGTACATACAACTCGTTGTAACATAACGGAACCTAACAAGCATTGGATAGCATGCAAAGCGATATGAAGTATTTCACGCTGCATTGTAAAGTGCGCAGTAAAGGCAATGACTTTGACAAGTACGTTCGACAAACGAGACGCTCGCTGGCTCTTCGTTTCATTGTTACTCGGACTCTCAGATTTTCTGTTTCTCTATGTGTCTCCGAGCTAGTTATGGGCACGACTGTTCCGATGATGACACGACATTTGAAGATTCCGTTTCCGTTCCTAGTTGATTTGCATCTGTTTCATCTCTTAGTATTTTACGCTGCAGTAGCCTTCAATGGAAAGGTAACACACTTTTCATGCTCGAATGTTGAGAATGTGAGAATGTTGAGAGGTGTTTTTAAAAAACTCGACGAGGTTTGAAGTAAACTGATCAACTACGGAATTATTTTTTTGGGCCTTTAATATTTTTTATTTACTTTTTGTAACCTTTTCTGTAAGGGTAAATAAACACCTCATTTTTATTTTATCTAATTATTTCCTTACTTATACCAATTAAGATAATTATAAATAAAGGACACTCAAACTAATAACGACGGCAGAATATCACAGCATCAAGTCTTCATCACCATAATCACACTCCATTATGTTTCAATCAACAGTTACGAGACCCGCCAGTAGCACTCAGAAAACCGCATCCAATTAATGAGTATCGAGAAAATATCAAGAATCGTAACACTATTGATTGAATATAGAAAAACCAGTAGTGCATGTAGGTATTAAACAAACAAAATGTGTCATAACACTACAGCGGCACTGCCTCTTGTATTTGTACTAGAAAGCGGTCATCACTATGTTAATTTAGAATTTTTCACATTACTCTTTTCTGTTCCACAGAAGAGCGCGGGACTGTCTCTATACAATTTAGATGAGGCCTGGAGTATACATCACCAAGTTGCCCCTGATGTGGGTTGGTGTCAGATGCTACTCCTATTTTATTTGAAATCAGCTACAATATCCAGTCGCAACACCACAAAAATGGAAAGCTGGTTTGCATTTTGTATATCTTTTTCTCCAGAAATAGGTAGGTATAGCGGTAGTCCACACACAATCGAACTTCGCCAAACATTGTTTTATCAGTCTATATGCCCATATAGACCGGTTTCTATTGTTGACCAGGGTAATTATTCTGCCACCTTTTCATTTTAAAACAAATGTTTGATCGCACAAAACTTTTAATCCATTCTTACGTCACTGACCTACTGGTACTATATCATCTGTGTCATCTAAGAGCCGGTGTATTAACTCTTTCGAGCAGTAGCGCTTAGATGTCGGCTAATCAGCGCCCAGGTAGTCCCCGGCCACTGCTGATTGCTTATCGATCCGTGCACTTGGCGCCTCCGGTGATCTGTATTGGTAATGACGTTGTACTGACAAACAGTGCAGTGACTACACGTAGAACACTTGCCCTTGATGTCGAATTAAATTAAGTCCCGTTTAAAGATGGTGGGACATGGTGGTACGTAACGAAGATGGCACTATTATCCGTATTCAGCCTTAGCTTCAACAGTGGCCGTCCTCAGCGCTGCCTAGAAGACTCCGGGATCTCCAACGGAACCGGACTCCTCTTGGAGCATTGCCCCGTCGGGCTCGGCCAGGTGAGATTGACGCTCGTCACACTGTCTGGTGTGCACGAGGGTATGCGACCACACATACCGCCGTCCATCTCGGGGTCGCTGGCCGGGCGGTTCGAGCTCCCACTCTTGCCGTCCGCAACCCCCGAAAGCCCCCTTTTAGTCGCCTCTTACGACAGGCAGGGGATACTGTAGCCCTATTCTGGTCCCGGAACTACAGGACAAGGACATACGTAAGCAGGTCCAAATAAAATCGACGACAGATGCGTTGCTACCATTGAGGACTAAGTTGGAACACCTCGAATGTCTTCTTTACCACACCTTTTAAACTAGAATACAGCTTAACACTGCTTTCATTGGACAGAAAAAGGTCTAGTAGGGGTCTTTGGAGTTGAACCACAAGGAGTTTACCTTTAAAACCTTTTTCTGATCACTAGTTTAAAATCACTTCAATAACAAAAATCCACAGAGTCGCCTTTCCTTGTAATAAAACAACAAATCCTCAGAGCAAGACAGACGAGCCTTGATCGGAACTATTAGACACTAGTCGGCTAATCAACGGTACGTACCGGTAACCGCTGATTGGTTATCGATCCGTCCGCGAGACGCCTCCGGTGATCAGTGTTGGTACTGACGGGATCGCCCTTTAAAACACAGTTCTTTGGATGCTCGAGCAAAGCTTTGGGATTTTTTATTGTGCTGAAGTTTTATTTGATATTTTTGATTATTTAAATTGCGTGCATTTCTTTCAACTTCGTCGAAACTGTGAATTCGTGCCTCCATAGTAAGTGTTGGTACTGACGAGATCACCCTTTAAACACAGTTCTTTGGATTCTCGAGAAAAAATATTTGAGATTTTTTTTATTGTTGTTTCTATTAATTTATCGGAGACTGGGAATTTATTAGAACTATTAAACACAAGTAGGCTAATTAACGGTGCGTATTAGTAAGGATAAACTTTTATTCGAAGTGTGTATTGCATTAGGACTCCATGTAGTAGTCATCTACGTTAGCCCGGTTTCGCGGTCAATTATACGCGCTCGGCGCTCCCTCTACGAGATGTCATGAAAACTGTGTCACTTCAGCTTTTGCAACAACAACAACAGATGGTTCGTTACCCGATTCAATGCGGTACGCTATTCATTTATCTTGTTAATTACCTATATACAATAAAAAGTTGACATCTCTTCGTAAAATATTATGGTAATAGCGAAAGTCAAGATTATCACGTGAATGGAATTTATAGTCAATCATAATAATCATAAATCATCTGTATAAGATACGAAAAACTGTGTTTCAAACAATAGATTATAGCTCCTTTTTATGCTTTTCACTTCTTTTAGAAAATATATAGTCGCAAATTAGTATACAGCGTGAGACCGGAAAGGAAATGTAAAAGTGACTCGTAACACAAAAGAGTCACAAGTGAAACGAATGCGTTCTCGGTTTTGCGGTCAATCGTATGGAGCTCGTCACTTCTCGCGCAGAAGTCGTGGAAGTGTGTCACTCGCGCTCGCTTATTCAGCGCTTATCAGAGCAACAGATGGATGTGACGTATTTCAACGTTTTCAAATGTCAAAGTGCTTTTAAAGATTTTCCTGTTTCATGTGTCATGAACCAATTTATCCAGGTTTCAAAGTAGCTAATTGTAGAGTTTGTAATTGTCGAATAGGTCTACAATCACCAGGTTGCCCCGTGTATAAAACTGTAATGGTTGTTTATGCTGAGTTAGATGACAGAATAACAACGTTTTTTTTATCTAGAACAGAGATTCTACCTGAAGCCTATCACAGACGTGTTGCCACTCCTGAACTCCTGAACACCAAGATGGGCGCCTTATATATAAAGCAGCCGGCAACCACGGCAGCTCGAACCGCCTGGTCAAGAACCCCGGGATAGACGGCGGTATGTGGCCGCATACCGTCGTGAACACCAGATGGTGTGGTGAGTTTCAAGCTCACCTGGGCGGAGCCCGACGGGACAACGCGCCAAGAGGACTCCGGTTGCGTTCCGTTGGAGATCCCGGAGTCCTCTACGCAGCGCCGAGGACGGCCACCGGGGGGGGGGTTTTAGTGCGGTAAGAATCCCACATAACCCCGTGCCGCTCCCACGGCATAGGGTACCTTTTGAAGGTTTCCCCCTCGTCAACAAAAAAAAAAGCCGGCAACCACACCCTTGTGCAACCTAAGGAATGCTTCACGCTAGAAATATAAATGACGCTGATTACCTACCCGGTCAAACAGTACTGCTTCTACCACCTTTAATACTAGAGCCAGTATAGCAAACACTACAGCGTATTTGCTCTTCCCACATCCACACCGCTGAACACTCCCGTTGACCTCAAAACCGAACCAGTGACCTCTGCAGCCATAGCTAAACGCATCACCCGCAGCACCGCATCTTCACGCACGCTCGCTCGTCAACGAGCCGATCATGCGTAAGGGCCGCCACATAGGGTCCCTTCACGCAGCGCTGGACCCTTGTGCTATTCCTGTACTGTGAGCACTGGGCCTTATAATGCGGCGCAAGTTATTAGCGGACTGAGAGGTAATTATTGTTGCTGATTATACATGCATCAATTGTTTTTAAAAGTTAGGGCGTTAGTAGTTGGACTGTTGACGTATAGTGACTGAACTATGTCTTTTTTGTAGGGCACGTTGACTTGTAGGTCTTGGCTTTAATTATTAGATAGCATCCGTTAATCTTTGTAGAAGACCTTATGAGCGGTTTAAAATCATCTCATACTGTTGGCCTCTAACCCACATCTTCATATACACATTAGCATTGGTGCTGTGTGGTTAAGTATGCAATACACCACGTAGCAGACACATACGTAGGTGCAAACCTGATACAACAGTTTCCTACTTATATTTTGACAAGGTATGATAAGCTTAGGAAAAGAAAATCACAGAGGATTATAAGGTAATCCGCTAAGTCTACATTTTAAACCACAACACAAACCACAAATGAGCAAAGCGACCCGATTACATCTAATTGCTTTACCTTTGCGTGACTCAAGATAATTTCAACTGATTCAGATAGACATACGGAAACAAAAGATTTATAAAACGGATTTATATAATCATGTTTGTGTGCAATAAGCGTCAGAGCTTAGACTTATAAGTTACGGGTAGCGGATAAGTAGTCCGCCGCAGCGTCTACTTTACGCCACAACACAAACCACAAAGGGGCAAAGCGACTCGACTACATTTAATGACGTCGCATGCACACAAAGTCACAGTGTCGAACGCACACACACAACAAACAGTACATCCAGCGCCGCTATCATGGCTAACGAGGCTGCAAGATAGCATGCAGTTTGAAAGGCAGAAATCTTGCATGCAAAGAGTATGTTTCTTTGTGTTTGCAGACTTCTGTTCGAATAGGAATGTATTTTTTTAACTATTGTGAATAAGCATTAATTGTATCAACACTTAGCTGATGATGAATGAAGGTGGTAGAACCCTTTGTGGTTCGACTCCGGCGGCACCACCGCCGCACCTATTTCAGCCTCATAACAACAGTGTTAAGCGCTGCACTGTGTTCTGGTTTGAATGGTGTGGTAAGGGTATTTTCCGAGGCGTTCCAGCTTTGTCCTCAGGGGTAGCGGCGCATCTGTGACCCACCTCGAAGCCTATCTGGAGTCGATTACAGATGTCCATGGGCGGTAGCCACTTACCATCAGGTGGACTGCATGCTCGTCCGCTACTCTATATTATAAAAAAATCACCTGATATCATAATGAAAATTATTCTTACCGGACCACAGAGAGTTATGTCTTTCAAACGTATATGTAGGTATATGTATTTCTCATTATTTAACACGCCTTACAGCCCAAATAGATTAACGGATTTTAAAATATTATTTATTGTTATACTCATCCATATTGTGGAAGTGAATATACAGGCTATATTTTTAAGCAGTGGGACTTTTGTTTTCCATTATAATAAATATCAAGTTCTGAAATGTACACTTTTAAGAACAATTCAAATAGATTATGGAAATTATTTTGATATTCAAATCTAAAATAAGTTACAATAATAGACCGAAAATTCGTTTAGGATGGAACCTAAAAACACTAAAAATACATAGAAATACTAATTACACTTCAATCACCACCAATAACATTGCACATAACTGCTATGATCACAAACGCGTTACACTTCGAAAACTTTCAAGCATTGTCTCCGAAAAGAACAATAAAACCGTAGAGAAAAGTCACAATACGATTGTCAAGATCGAACACATGTTCCCTCCGGCGAGTGCAGTACATAATACATTTGTTACACTCTCAAATCATATTCCCGACAATATCATTTCGTGAGCCGACGTACCGTGAAATACGTCTTGAGTGACTCGGCGCAAGATGACGCCACTAAACTGATAGGTATGTGCAACAGGGAATGCTGGAGCTATGTTTGATTCTATAATTTGAAAAACAAATATAACATACAAATTCGTAGTAGTATGATTCGTGGTACTCGTAGCAGTAGTTAAGCAGCTCTGGTCTGATAAAAAGGATACGGTGACGCAGATACATTTTACAGGAGGCATGTCAAATAAGTCTTCAAGACTTACTTGACATTCCTCCTGTAAAATGGCTCCTGTAAAGACACATGTCCCCGGGCATCAATGACACTTTACCAGGTGGTCGTCAGTCTTTGTTGCTACTTCAATATCATGTTCCAAACAAACAGGTGGTCTGTACAGCAATGGAAAAAGTTGTATGGGGCTTTTCTTAAAATTTATCATGAATGAATTCCGTAATATTAGAGAAATGGATGTTCCATTATCGTAGTCAACCATTGATAGTTTGTAATATAATGATAGTTCTATGTCATAATGAATACGAGTACGTATTATGATTCGTATGTTTGTTCTAGTTATAAAATTGTGTGTAATAAAAAAATAGATACCCTTTTCTATGGAACCTGTTTAATTACTCAATTCAGACGTCAGATTCAGATGCTAAGATGATATGTATTCTTACTTCCATCTCACATCTTAAACTGGCAAACAATCCGAACGTAACCTATTCGTCGTCGTGCAAGCGAAACTTTCCCGATGTAATATTTCACCCCCACTCCGCCAACCAGCGAATCATGGAACTTCTTTCACAGTGATTTGATGATATTGCACTTTGACGAATCCTACCTCTATCGGGGAGAAAAAAAAGAAAACAGGATGACGTCACGATCTCGACGTTCGCGAGGGCTCTCCAACCCGAGGGGGTAACTATAAGCACTCCAGCCAAACTTGAAACCTTTTGACGTAAGGTAGTGCTTTCACGTTGATTAAAACGTATCGTTATTATTGTTTGTGCCTCTCTATTGTGACTTTTACGTTGTGCGTGTATCCACTCGGTCGGAATAAGAGATTTTTTATTGCTATCACTTTGTTTACCGTAAGCTTGGATATTTGGAGAAAACAAGGTGTATTTCGGTGTTGAACGCCACTTCATACGTGTAGGTATGTTCATTTTTTATTTTTATATTTCTCAACGTATTTTCTTGCTTTGTTACATTTTTATAGTTTTAAAAGAATGTTTATTTTTCCTTTTATCTTACTTGTTTGTAAAATTATATTGTTGAGGTTTTTGTGCCCTTCTCAATACTATATTTTAATTGATTACAAATTGTGTGCAATATAGTGTATTTAAGATTATGTACGATACCTGTTTATACAGTATTTATGTCATTTCACTAAGAATTAATCACGACATCATAACACTTTAACTACATTATAATAAAAGATCATTATTCATTTTCACATAATTTTAAATCAGGTTCCATTATCACATATTACCGGTATAAAATTAAGTTTTTTATAAAACGCTTTGTATTACCGTGCACTAATAAGAAATGCCATTAAGCAGAGAAATTGTTTCTATAAGTAACTGATTTGCTATATAATAAGTTTAGGTACTATATAATTTAGTTAAATTTATATTATTTTTATTATTGAAGAATATTATAGTATTAAAAAATATTTATTTCATATAGATAAGTATTAAAATTTATTCAATATAAATTATCTTTATGAATAAGATTTATACTATCTGGATGAATAAATAACTATCAGCATATATTTATTCATATAATCTCTCAAGGAACTCCAAAAATTGTATAGGTTTATATAGATTTTATACTGGAGTGTCTCGAGAAAAATTATTATTAACATTAAATTGATTACCTTAAATTAAAAAAATATTGGACTTACCTGTCAGTTACTCCGGCCAGTTTATAGTCCTGGACCTCCATGACTCCCATATACTGCGAAAAATCTGGAAACAAAAATATTTCATATTCAAATTCTGTACAGTTCACTCTCTAGACCGTAAAGTATTTAAGGCTCTTTATTAAAACTAAAAGTAGATAAAAATTTGGTGGTCCGGAACCCTCGGTGTGCTAATTCAAGTTGTAGTTGGCCGATTTTTCATAAAATATAACTGCCAAACGAGGATGCATTCCGACTGATGGTAAGCGATAACTGCAACACTTGGACTTACGTAATCAGCTCTATCCAGGAATGAAACACTACATGAAGTCGGTCACAGGTATAATGTTATCTTTTATGATTAAGTTGGAACATTTCTCAAAATTAATTCCTAAACTACGTTTCATTGATAGGTCTGGGTTCTGGCCAACTTCAACATTCAAACCTAATTGACACAATTTTCGTGGCTTACCACTTTTCTTACTGTCACCTATGTCAGGCGATTGCAGGCGCAATCGGCCTTAATTAATACAGGAGTAAATCTCATTTCCCAACCAAAGAAAGGTACTTACTCAGAGCCTTCGTCTATAAATTTTATAAATCTTGAAAACTCGCTACTCGATTATGGCAAGTCGATTATCAATTCAACCCGTTCGCCGCTAGTTGGATGTCAATATTCATTTACCGGGTGGCCACGGTGGCGCGTGATTTGCCGCCACTGAAGGGAGGCGCCGTGACGCGAATAGCAATCGCGTGGGGTGCATCGGACCCGTTCCGAACGTTTTGTTATTAATAATTCACGCGCAGTTAGAGGGTTATTACGTATTTGGTTGACGGTGCTAGGATGTCCCGCGAATAGACATTAAAGTTACGTTAGCGGTAATGGATGTAGAAAATTATGTTACAATTTTGGCGTGTTAAACGCGGCTTCATTTACTAAGAGCTACGCTTAGGTGAAATTAATTCTGATAGGTTTGAATAATTAACTGCTGTTCGCGAAAATATGAATGGCATAATCTATTGCTACGAAACTCGCCACAGATAGAATTTATAAAGATATCTTAATTAAGAGTATTTTCTTGCTTAACTTTAGTGCTTTAGTTTCAACTTCGCTTCATCTTTACAGATTGTTAATATAATTACCGTAAAATAAAATGATTTATCGCATTATTAAAACTAATTGCTTCATTCTAAGTCTATTCACAAAAATCCGAGCTTCAAAAATATGACTGAAATCGTCTGTTAAAAAGCGCTCAGCATAAATCCCTTCCTGGAGGACCAGGCACAATATTTTTTAATTTACGATTTCGCTTTCAATAAAATCAGTTATCGAATCTGAAATCGTTCATAATAGTACAAGCGAAAGTAATTTCCAATAAATCACACAGGAAAAGGGCTTTAACGAAAAAATCCGATAAAACCCGGATAAATTTCATTACGCTTACTGACTCCCATAAAAGACCTAATTCGTCGGAATACTGAATAGTACGGGGGGAGAGAGGGGAGTGGAAAAAAACGACGAATAGCCTCTCCCTTTCATTACTAAAAATATTACGGAGTCGACAGTAAAAAATGTTATACATTTCCGTACCTGCCTGTCGGATTGGTAGACGCACACAAAAGCGCAAAACCGACGCTCGGAAGAAAATTGAAATAGATAGCGCCATCTGTCTTATGTATTCCATAATATCCAAGTAAATAATCTTGTCCGTTCGAGGGGAGTTAGGGGGACGGCGGTTAATGAATGGGACAGATTTTGAATAATTAAAAAGGGGTACTTTAGATGATTGCTTATTTCGATGAGCGATGGTCGCGGGCCACCTCGCCGGTAAGTTATTTGTTTCAATTGGAACGAACTTTGAGAAATGTAATCACATTATGGAATATTATGAAAAAGCGGCTGGTAAATTGTTATTAATATTATTATAGGAAAGCTTTTAAGGTCGCTGAAAGAGGATAGAATCCATATAACTTTGTTCTATCTGACAATACATCCGTCCGTCTGTCCTATGTTGGTCTGTCGTCGATCTATCAGTCAGTTCCATAGATTAGTAAATATTACTCGCTCCTAACAAGAAAATGTAATCTTTTGACAATTGTCACTGTCATGTATTTTCGTGTTTGAAAAATATTAAAAAAAAATAGTTTTTAGATCATTTACGAATGAAACGGTATTTCTTCGCACTTTTTCTTCGATTTCGTGTCTTAACTGCGCATGTCGGCATTATTCCGCGTAAATTACACCATGACAGCCATTAAACTTCCTTCAATTACAAGGCGGTGAGATATCTATACTTATCTATGATCAGCCCATATAATATCCGATCCATTTTAATCAACGTTATCACTCTATACATTAGATATGCTTTCTCAAGGGTAAGTCATATTCTATGAAATCCTGTACTTCATACTGAAGTAAGTTGTTAAAAAATAGGTAAAAAGAAATAACTTGAACTACAAAAGTAGGTAGTTGATAAAATAGAATAAAGTCGAAACTAGTGTAAAATAGAAAATAGGACACGAAACACTTGACACTTTTTTAGAAATTGTTTGAATACCGTGATTAGAATACCGTATACCATACACAAAACATGTAATGAGGGAGACATTTCCTCATGGCTTTTATATCTCAACTAAATTCTCCGAAGTTGCTCTACGATCCAATATCAAATTCAATATAATCAGACTTCGTAGGTACGTTTATAAGCCTCAGTGTCCGATTAGCAGAAAAACGTATTCAATAGCCGTTTGATATTTCTTTAATATGACCTCGAAATATTATACCTGATAAAATATGTTCATTCCTTTACTGTTCATATACTTATTAAAAAATCTCACTTTACTTCGGTCCTGAGTTCGATATACTTAATATAACTTGTAAATTTTACTAGTTTTCACCAATACGCGAAAACACAAAGTTAAAAGTAGTCTGCACCCCTTCTGGCCAGAGAATATATATAATGTACATCCCTTTAACATTTAAATTAATTGGTAGAGGCAGTGGTGTAGTGGTTAGTTATTTTAATAGCCCATGGATAACACTTATATCACTGATTTATGTAAAAAAAAATTTACAAAAATATTGACATAAAACCGTCTATAATTTTTGGTCAAATGGCTACAGGCACATAGAGAATGAAAATGCACTGACATCAAAACACACCATATTATTTCATAGCATAGCAGTAACTTACGTAATAATATACTAACACGGTAACATCTTATAGGTAGGAAAATTAGGGAAAACTTCCAGGGCAACGATTGGCAACAAAGTTTTTTACGGCGTATAAAGACGAAAGTGAGGTACAAGTAAGTTCGGTACGCCGAAATCTTCGGTCGTTCTCCCCAGATCCGTCATTTGGGAGCGACGTGACGAGAGAAACGGAGAGGTTACTTACTTAATATCCGACAATGTACTTTGAACGGCTACCTTTTGAACATTGATATTAGAATACGATTTATTAAATAAAGAAAAGAAGAAGAAAGCCTACTTTACGTACAATACAAAAAAATTAAAAGTGGAAGGTGGTAGAACCCTTTGCGGTTCGATTCCGTCGGCACCACCGCCACACCTATTTCTACCTAATAACAGCAGTGTTAGGCGCTGCTGTAAGTGTGTTCCAGTTTGAAGGGTGTGGTAAGGGAGACACTTCCGAGACTTTTCCGAGGCGTTCCAGCTTAGTCCTCAGGGGTAGCGGCGCATCTATGGCCGACCTCAGGTAGGAATATCTAATCCTATCTGGGGTTAATTACAGATGTCCATGGGTGGCAGTAGCCACTTACCATCAGGTGGACTGCATGCTCGTCTGCTACTCCTATATTATTAAAAAAAAATGAATGATATGAGCCCTTTATTTATCAAGAAAGGTGCAAAAAGAGATTTTCTTCAAAGTTTGTGATTGTGTAATAAAAAGAAATCACAATGTCCATATCTATGGGCGTGGGTATAAACAGACGCTTTTTATATCGACAGCCCTACATGAAGATACCCTGGCCTTCCATGGACAAATATATACAAATTCAGACCCAGAAATGATAAATAAATCTATTTAGACCTCTTATGTCCTATCTATTTGTGCATACTATTTGTTTATGCCTATATAGATAGTCCATATACCAATAATATCCATAGATACTATCTGTATGGCCGGGGATCAAACCCGGAACCCTCTGATCGTTAGACCGGTATGCTTACCACTCCTATCCGCGGGTCTGTTAAAGATGGCGCATATGCACGGAGCGGACACCTGCTCTTGGCCCACGATATGTAGTGGCACTAATCTAATTTGGAGAAACAAATGTATAAGCGGGCGCCCGCCGCGTGCAACCGCGTACACGCTACTTGTCTATAAACGCGTCGTACGCGTGCCCGCCAACTAACGCTGCTCATACTATTTTTCAATATTAATTTAATATGCACCGCGTTTTCAAAATCAAATTGGATTCTACATCGGATTTAGTACGTTTTCGTAGACTTACCTAACCTTTAAAACCGTTATGGAGATTGTAAGATTGTAAAAAAATGCTTTTATTCCGAACCTAAAATTTATAATACCGCAACATATTATAAAGTAAATTATAGTCCTTACAACATCAAACGAAGTTCTTTTACACAAAGAAGTACCTAAAACCGATTACATAGTAAACATACATAAAATAAAGAAAGTGTGAAACAAGTAGGTAAGTTCGGTGGCGAAGCTGCGAGTCCCCGGGATCTCAGGAGATCCGTTTGAGGGCGACGTGACAATGGAAGCGGAAACGTTGAGCGCACATTGTACTTGAAAAGACCCGTGATTTATGTACAAGGCGAAATGGTCTAGGGTTAATAAATAGGGTTTTATTAATAAGGATCTGAGAAAACGAATATATAAAAAATAAGTATTTATGCAACGTAAAACTTTATTCATGGATTTATAGATATTGTACTAAATTGTCATCGCCTAATAATAATGATTTTTTTTGAGTTGAAATAAATTCTGTACTCTAACTCACATTATAATCCATATATTAGTTCAGTTATAAACGTAAGTAGTAGTTGGCGCCAAACTGCTAGTCCGCTTTGAAGTTGTGGCGAACAGGTGTAGTCAAATTTGCTAAGGTGACGCGATTCGTTTCTATATTCTGAGCAGACTAGTAGTTTTACGCGGACTATACATCTAAGTTTCATAATAACATACAAAATTCCACCTATCTTAGTTTTCTTATTCAAGACCGATCGACGTACTAGGGAAGCTCGAGAGCGGGCAAGTAAATCATTGAATTCGAACACTTCCGTGATTAAGCACGTGCTTTCCGTAAACGAACATGGCATGACGAATAAAATTGTAGGCTCAAAAGTTGCGCTCTAGATAATATTTAGAGAAGTTAGGGTAGAAAACGGATAGGAAATGACAATTTACCTGGGCATCAACTAAAACTGACGCGGGTGCACGCTCGCTTATTTGTATTAAAATAGTATGACGCAACGCGTTTTTAAACGCGCAGCGCAGCGGGTGCTCGTCGATCTCGCATGCGGACGATGCCTAATCACACAATATATGACTTCTAATAATCAAATGAGCGCCGTCACTACATGCCGCGTTTTGCACGCGTCAGACGTACTGCCGCGTGTCTACGGCCGTACGAAACGGACGCACGCAGTTACGCACCAGTTTTAGCTGACACCCTAACTTTAAATAAAAAAATATTGTATAAAATATTTCCCGTAGTCATAGTTGAACAGTATAAAAGTTAACGTGCTTTACCACTAGCTAAGTTACAACGAAATGGCTAGAAAAGCCTGCTTCATGAAGAAAAACTTAGTTATGTCAACTTTCTCAGTGATCGGTCAAACGATGTCGGAGTCAATAAATCTTACACAATATAGCAACTATCTACTCGAAAAATTGGTAATTGATTTTCAAACAAGTACGAGGTGTCCACAAAAGTTCCATCATACTTATTTTCGGGGACAACACTATTCTATCACGTCCCCTCTGAAGAGATTTTGATGGCGCTCATTTATTTCGCAACATAATATTCCGGGTCGATAAATAATGATTCCGGGAATTTATTTACGGCGTTCGACATTGACGAGGGAACTTTTTAACGGCAAAGAGATTTATGTAAGCCTTTTCTTTTAGCTGGCGTGATTTTTAATTTTATAGCCTTTTGAATAACCAGAATAGGTAGGGATGTAATGGAAAAAAAATCTTTTTACGAGAGTTTAAGGGAGAGGGAGACAATTTATTAAATAAGGGTTAACTTTAAAACGTACTTTACATATTAAAGTGAAATAAAAATACTTTTAAATTAAAATTTTGAGGCATCTAAAATAACAACTAACTTGCGGAAAAAATACTTGCGGAAGAATGTGGTTGCCAACTGACTTAAATATGAGGTGACATCTTAGTCTTCAGGTGTGGCAATGCATATGTGATCGACGCGAAAGAATCAATATTCTATATGTTTTTTACAGGTGTCCATCGACGACAGTGACCACTTACCATCATGCTACGTCAATCTCAGAAAGAAACATTAACAACCGAGCATAGATTAATACGTCAATAAATTCGTGTTCATTTCACTTTCATTATAATAAAATCCTGAGATTCGTCCGTCCACGTATTACATCTTTAAGGGCACCTCATTTATTTCGCAACATAATATTCCGCGTCGATAAATAATTATCCCGGAATTTATTTACGGCGTTCGACATTGACGAGGGAACGTTTTAAACGGCAAAGCGATTTACGTGCGCCTTCTTTCTCTTCCAACGTGATTTTAATTTGGAGTCTTCCTTACGATGAAACGTTTACGGGAATACAAATATTATGATAGACGTTGGCTGTTCCTGATCGAAATAATATCGAAAGTTTGAATATTGTATGAAAATTATTTTTACGTTTTCATCGTTGTATGGGCTAGAACCCTTAGTGGGTACGCCTTACCTATTTCTGCATAACAACAGCTGTTTTAACCTCCGCTTTGTTCAGGTTTAAAGGGTGTAGTAAGTGAAATAAATTTATCCGAGGCGTTCCGAATTAGTGCTCACGAATATGTACCTTACAATGCATATGTTGCCGACGTCATGTAGGGATTAAATCTTATCGGGGATTGATTACTTGTGTCCATCCGCGGCAGTACTACCCACAGCCCGCTGAACGACATGCTCAGCGGACTGTGGGTAGTACTGATCGACATATACCACGTGTATATTATAAAAAATATTTGTATTTAATTTAAGTGATAATAATTTTTATTTAATTATCAATTTAAACATAATAAAGAATAATAATGTAGAGAATGTAATAATGCACAAACTGAAAAGTATTTTATTATAAACATCACATTTTATTTACGAGAAAAAGAACACACATTTTTTTCTCAAAAACTTAAGAATTTAGAACAAAGTTTCTATAAATTTCCCTTTTCGCCTTCGCACGTGTTAAGCGGGGTCGGCGAGGCCATAAAGAGATTTGCACACAATCCGTGTACGATTTTTCCTCTCCCACTAATTAAGTTATATACTGCAAATAATAATATATTTAGTACTGTGCACGTTACTACAATAATGATTCTGATATATAAAAATCGAATTAAAATTTACAGAGGTTTATGCGTAAATAAAATAAATCGTACAACAGCAACAATAATACAATTGTAGATGCAACTATACAATATACATCACATTTCTATGTGATGAAAACTGTCAATTAATAATTACAACATAGTCGTACGATTTGATTTATATCTTTAAAGAACCTTGTACATTGAACGAACCACTGCTTGAGATGAAGAGAACAATGTTTAACACATTGAATGGTTACGAGCTTTGTAGTTCGACTCAAAACCACACCTTTTCCTCCCTAATCACAGTATTGTTTGAATGGTGGTGAGGAAAACCTATTTATCCGAAGCATTTCAGCTTAATCTTCAGCGCAGCAGTAAACATATACTATTAGGTGGACTACGTGCTTATTGGCTACTTCAATATTAATAAATAAACCTTACTGATGGCACTACACTCTCCTTTACAACACCAAGAGCATAGATGGGCACTTATAACTGTTATATATCGGATCTTTTGCTGATTTGACGTATCCTAAGTGAAGACGGATAGTGCATAAGCAACTTACACTTGAAACTGTACAAAAACGAAAGTATAATCGTAAAACGCGAGGTGACATTTTTTTGAAAGGGAAAGTTTTTCGCGTCGTTAAAGAGCGCCGCCTACGGGATTTCCGACCCCGATGGAAGGGAATTGGCGAAATAAGAATTGGTCATATTTCGTCCTACTTGCATACTTGTTTCAAAAGTTTTTTTAAGCTTTTTGTCGTCGGAGGACAACAACAACAAATTTCATGATTGTTAATATAGTAGGATATTTAATAAGTAACGTTCGCTATGGCAAGACGAAATCATTTAAAAATAATTATTGTCGAAATGTGTAGTATACCTACAGTCGTCAGTGTCATGGTCTTACAATGGTCCCACATGGCAGGCGATATCGTATGAAAAAACTTTTTTTGTTTTTATTATGTACAATACAAAAATAAAAATGTAAATACAAAAATAAAATGATTTTTATAATCTGATTAGTTCTTATATTTCATGACCAAATTTATTAAACCAAAAAACAAAAAAATATTAATAATATTTATAAAAAAATACTAAATCCATAGCATACAAAATTGCTACTCCTATTCCTACTACGAAATCATAACAATACGGTGTTAGTTTTTGTGCTCAAATTAAATGATTTATAGCACAACGTTCTGCTTCTTTGAATCTCCGCCTCGAAGAAGCACTACGACCTTTCTGTAGGCGAAGTTATGTAAAGTCACGTTCACTATGTGGGTCGATTTCTATGTTTATACTATTTGTATTGTTTTTTTTTACAAAAAACATCTTTTGAATGACATTGTTTATTTTTATTGTTATTTTTACCGGGAACCAGAGATAAATCGGAAGTTTTTTTGTGTAATTTTAACCGTATTCTATGTTCTTGGAATGTATCAAAATAAAAACGTTGTTTTCAAAATTCCTCGCCTGTTTTACATAATAAGGCTAAACCGTCAAAATAGCTAATAATATAATTCCCAATATATAAAATGCGTGAAATATGAAACTGTAAATTGATTTCATTCTATGCAATTTAAATGGTGCTTAAATATACTTGTAAAAATTAAAACCTAGTGTTGTTGGCATACCGAAAACGACAACAGCTGTTTATATGTTCCGTTGGTCATATTAAGTATTTAGTTTCGGTTGTCATGACACAGCAATCCATAACTTATTGAATGCCCTAGGGCGTTAACCGCCCGACGAATTTCTGTCAGCCGAATCCCATTGGATTTCCGTTGTAAACTTAAGTGAACAGTAGTAGAATCAGTAGTAAAGTTAGATGCTCAAGTTCAGGAACTTAGGTGTAGGTCAGCACTAAAACATGATATATATTCAGCAATAAGCAATAAAAGTATTGCGTAAAACAAAATGAATATTAGGTAGTCACTGCATTAATTTGAGGATACTATCGATTTTGCCTAGAGAAGATCAGCATTTGACAATGATTTCATACTGCAATTTGTTATTTTCTATCTTAGATAGAAAACATTTTGTCCCTGTTGTGCCGGGACCAAAGGCTACGGTATCCTCTGCCTGTCTTAAGAGGCGACTAAAGGAGCCCCCCTTTGTCCAGGGTTGCGGACGGCAAAAGTAGGAGATCGAACCGACGGGCACTAGCCTTCCTTCCGTCCTTCCCGGGGTCACTAGACCCCGGGAAGGACGGCAGTATGTGTGGTCGCATACCATGGTGCACACCAGACGGTGTGGCGAGCGTCATGCTCACCTGGGCGGAGCTCGATGGGGCAAAGCGCTGGAAGAACCCCGGTTGCGTTCCTTTGAAGATCCCGAAATCGTTACGCGGCGCCGAGATCGCCCACCGGGGGGATTTTAGTGCGGTAAGAGTCCCACATAACCCTGTGTCGCTCCCACGGCACCAGGTACTTTTTGAAGGTTTCCCCCTCGTTAACAAAAAAAAAGGAAACATTTGGATAGATTAAGTATTTAGTTAAGTAAGTTGCTATATTTCGCATGTTGTGACCACAAATTTATCTCACAGAAAACAGTAACAAGATTATGGTATTTTAAAATAACGAGACTTTCACGTTCGTTAAAAGTGATCTGCATAATTATGAAAGTGTTCATTAAAATGTTCACTTAACAAAAATTACATTCCCAAAATGAGTATCAAAATCAATCATTCACAAATTTGCATCCGGAATCCAGTTATCGAGTCAGGAGGTAATATCGTTACGTTTAAAATTATAAAATTATCCCACCATGACTCCCAGTACCAATGAAATTTGTATGTAAAATTGCATGCAAACAACCAAATCAAATTACTTATCGAAATGTGGATTTTATACTTTCGAAATGTTATGCTTGTTCGAATTCAGATAATATTCATGTGACCGAATTTCGAGAAATATGCAGTTTCATTCATATTCAAAGCTTTTTGAGTGGATTGAAAAACAAATAGAAATGTATTGGTGAATAAAATGTGGAGCATCGTATCCATTTACATTTAATATCCTTAAAATTATTGAATACCAACTGAGCTGTCTGCGCTGAATATGTTTCTGTAAAATAAACGTGTAAAATTTCGATAAGAAAAATCGGTTTAAATGTATTTTGGAAATGAATTTCAACGAACGACGTGAAATTTCGTGAATACGATTACATTTTTAATAAATATAAAATTATTATACAGTAGCCTAGTAATCGGATTAAGATTTTTATACAATTTTACATAGGTACAGTGTTATTATTTTTAATGATTTTACTCTTATCATCCCAAATATTTTTTTATATATTATACCTAAATACCTAATGGGCCGGTACGCCATCGACTTTTAATTAAATGAAGTATAGTCCGCGTAGAACTGCTAGTCTGAATATAGAAAAGAATCGCGTCGCCATAGCGAATTGTATGACCACATCTGCTCGCAACAACTTCAGAGCGGACTAGCAGTTTGGCGCGGATTATCTTATATATAAAATTCTCGTGTCACAATGTTAGTTACCTTACTCCTCCGAAACGGCTCTACCGATTTTCACCAAGTTTTATAATTATGCGTATTCAGTAGGTCTGAGAATCGACTGCTATTATTTTTTATACTATTAAGTGATAAGGGTTGTTCACCCCTAACATTTTTCTATTTATATGGCAGCACAACGTTTGCCGGGTCAGCTAGTAACTCTATAATTTTATTTTTATTTTTTTTGTAATATAGAAGTAGCAGACGAGCATGCAGTCCACCTGATGGTAAGTGGCTACTGCCGCCCATGGACATTTGTAATCAACCGCAGATAGGATTAGATATTCCTACCTGAGGTCGGCCACAGATGCGCCGCTACCCCTGAGGACTAAGCTGGAACGCCTCGAAAAAGTCTGTCTCCCTTACCATACCCTTCAAACCGGAACACAGCAGCGCCTAACACTGCTGTTATTAGGCAGAAATAGGTGTGGCGGTGGTGCTGCCGGAGTCGAACCATAAAGGGTTCTACCACCTTCAAATGCGTTCCTTTCAATGGTTCAATATGCATCTTTTCGCTGTATAGATTAATTCAAGATCCCAGTGTGAACAAGACCTTACGCCGTCTTACTCTTTCCTTGAGGTCATATTTTCTTATGCCTGTCCGAGACACAAAAGTGGCCGGCCTGTTAATCTTTTTACGTCGACTGCATTATTTTAGGGTTGTTTCCGCTGAACATGGGGCGCTTTTACTGAAATAAATTGTAAGACTTTCCTTTTACGTTGAAGGATTATTTTTGTCTACAATACACCGGCCTTGTAGAACACAATTGCGAAGTCGTGTTTTAATTATATAGAGTAAAAGTATATATTAATAAATAATTACTAGTATTATAATCGTTGATGTAATCGTGTGCACTTCCTTAATGACTTTAACCAATAATATGTTTATTATTATAACATAACTATATATCATTTTAAGAAAGTTCTTCTAGAATAACAGATGAAGCTATAGTCAAGTTATCGATAAATGTATTTTTTATATTTTGCATAAGTTTTGCCCCCATTTAAAATGAATAATTGTTTTTTTAATAACTGAATTTTATTCGAAAAAAGTATCAGAATATTTTCAGATATTGATGTACCTACGTGCGATACAAAAAATGCGTACAAGAAAAAAACCCATTGACGATATTTCAAACTTGCACGATAAAATTCCATCTCCCATCGTCGGCTCCATATTTGAAGGGACGTTGTCCTTTTGTATTTTGCGAAAAAATTTCATATTGCAAATATCTTTAACTCCACTACTATGTTGAAACATCCCTTAGGGTGTTTTTTACTCTTTTTGATTCTGGACTTTTGAACTTTATAATTTATTTTTACTTGACTGAAGCTGAAGGTTTTTCTTTTTACAGTGTAAGTAATTTTAATAGCGCGTGCTGTGCTCGATACGAGTTGATGAATTTCATCATATATAATATAATATATATAATTTTATTATATATCTTTAGATTTGCCTTAGTAATGCAATTGACAGTGGATACATAAAAATATACATAGGCGTCTTAATTTTGCTTATTTCGATGTGTTATATACTCAGTCAGTTTACCTATTTCGTAAAAAAGTTGAAACAAACATTTAAGTTGAGAACTCACAAAGCGTTTATTTCCGGCACGGATGTGGTACCGCAACACTCGTAAAAATATGTAATCTAAATATATATAACTCAAAGGTGACTGACTGACGTAGTGATCTATCAACGCACAGCCCAGACCACTGGACGGATCGGGCTGAAATTTGGCATGCAGGTAGATGTTATGACATAGGCATCCGCTAAAGGATATATAGGACATAAAGGATTTTGATCAATTCTACCCCCAAGGGGATAAAATAGGGGATGATATTTTCTTCTTCATCATCTACTTCGTAACGCGAGCGAAGCCGCGGGCATAAGCTCGTTGTAGATATAGATGCTGTTTTCACGATGCAATTTATGTCCCCGCTGTGTCCGGTTATCTGACATTTTAACTATAATAAGTAATAGTATATCGATCTTTCCGTCGCACTAGCAATCGCGTTCCGCATATTCTACGAATGCCTCCGTAGCCGTCGCTGTTACGAAACCACATTAACTTGCGATCTCGTGAGTACTGAAATAAAACAGCTATTCCGCGTCCATGAGTGGGCGAGGAAGTAAAACGCTTACTAAGTTGTCACTAATATTAGCCTACAACGTTTAACAACGATCGTTTTAATTTATTACTTTCCTCGCGTTTTTGACGTTCATTGATTCATACAAAATTAACCGCTCAGTACTCATTTACATAAATATCTTTAACCGACATTTATTATGAATGCCTCGTAATATTAAATGGAACTCTTTGATACATTCCTAGAAATTCAGATTGCTATTCTATGTTGCTGTTTGATAGATCAGTCAGATTACAGACGTACCAGCTGCTTGACTTGTTTACTTTAACTTCCTTAGTTTAATCTCATATGATATTTGCTGTGAATTACTCTAACATGATTTTGATTTAATCGGATCTTGGCAGAAGTCTACAGTCTTTAAGCCAAATTAGGAAAGGTTTCTTTACATTCAGGTTATATTTTTGCAGCTTTAATTTTATTGATATTAGTGCTGATAAAGCTTAAAAGGTAACTCGAAAGTAAAAATAAATTAGATCGTTCTTAAATCAGAAATCATCAATATTTCATTTACCTTGTGAAATTATTACGTAATTCTAATGTCAACTCGTAATACGTTTCACGGTATTGATTAGTCAATATTTTGTATATAAACATTAATAATTTATTAAAAATACCGCAAAATGGACACGTATCAAAAATCCTAATCCAAAACCGATCAACAAAAAACGGCGTGCGCAAAACGGGAATCGAATCTGTATTCCGATCACAGCAGCCAATGATTACAGTTCACCGCAATCTTATGCTAATGTAACTGCTCGAAGTTCACTTGCCTTGATTTTTTCTACGTCACCGGCTTGAGACCGCGAGTAAGTAAAGCCGAGCAAGTATAGTATGAAGAAATGTTAAGTATGTGTAAGGCATCGATATACTACTAATAAAGACGTAGATGAGTCATACACGTTCGAAATTTGGCACATGATTCATGGGCTAATTGGCCTATGACAACTTAGTCACGGGCCGCGCGCCTCTCAGAATGGTCGTGTCTATGTCAAAGTTTCTGTGTTGAAAAGTGATTAAAAATGCCGTCTTGTGTCATGATATTTTGCACAAACTACAGCGGAAAAATCACCCAAGGTGGTGGAATCACTTATCATTCGTAAGTATTTCAATTTCAAGAAGTTATTATCGATTTTTCAATAATTCAAATTACATTTAGCGTAAATATATGTCACAGATAATAGAGCGAATAAAAAGATGGGCATATTACTAAGTGTAAAAGAGAAGCGTTATGAATTGTGCGTATCCATGTATCATAGATTAAATTAATAAATAGTCCAGAAGGTACATTATTGGTATATATATCGTAAGAAACTACACAAATCATTTACTAATTTGAAAGTTATATTTATTAATTTGATGTTTAAGTCGATATTTTTTCTAATACTATTTCTGTGTAGTGATTGTATTTCTGTGTATGTTTTAGGTTCCCATTAAATGAAATAGGGCGACTAAAGTGGTTGGACATTGTTTGCAAGGAAAGAAGGGAAGACGATTCGCATCCAAATTATTAGAGTCGGACTTGCTCTGAACATACCATGGACGATGATAATTAAATCTTACAAAACCAAAGAATTTATTTTTTATTTTGCCTGCATCCAAAAATCATACTAGTAGTTAATCATAAAACACTCTTGAACACCCTTCTCCATTCCATGCAACATTCCCGCAGAGACACGCACTGAATTACGTATTTTTCCCTTAATACTAATACCATATTAAATTAATGCATATACGAATTTATTCTCTCTATACCAAGCACATTATAGGTAGCTATTCAATTAATTCATATAGACGGATCAGACTTAAACTCATCTTTAACGAATAGTCATCATGATTGCCACGCATAAAGTTATATGTTTATCCTTTTTTTTGCATATTCAGTTAGACGTGCCGTGTTAGAGCACCTAATATGCCTTTTTTTTTTTTTGTTATCGAAGGGGAAACCTTCAAAAGGTACCCGACAACGTGGGAGCGACGCCGGGTTATGTGGGATTTTTACCGCACTAAAACCCCCTCGGTGGCCGTCCTCTGCGCTGCGTAGAGGGCTCCGGGATCTCCAAAGGAACACAACCGGAGTCCTCTTAGCGCGTTGCCCCGTCGGGCTCCGCCCAGGCGAGCTTGACCCTCGCCACACCATCTGGTGTGTACGACGGTATGCGACCACACATACCGTCGTCCTTCCCGGGGCCGCTGGCCGGGCGGTTCGAGCTCCCACTCTTGCCGCCCGCAACCCCGGAAGCCCCCTTTTAGGCGCCTCTTACGACAGGCAGGGGATACCGTAGCCCTATTCTAGTCCCGGAACTACAGGGACAACCTAATATGCCTAGGGCTCGAAATGAAAGAAGTGGACTGTATTTTAACTGTTTAATTGGGATCGGTTACAAATTATCGCGAGCGTCCGTCTCTGCCCACCGCCGTAGGCCAAGTGGTCGAGGAGTGGGGCGACTGGCCGCGCGCCGCGGATGCCGCCGCCGGCGCACCTATCGCCCGCACATTAAGAGGCGAACATGCCGTCCTACTTGCTCCTCTTGACTATTTATTAGTGTGTTGTTTAAATATAATATTTATAAAGTAGTGTGCCACTAACAATGCCGTGCCCGATGAGTGCCACTAACAAGCGCCGATTGTTTTGTTAGTAACCTATCTACGTCTTTATTAGTAGTATATCTATGAACTTGATAAACAATCTTTGTATAGCCAGAAATTTTTCGCTTCTTCTCCATATCGAAACACCTTGTGAAGTGGTGGTAGATGCAATTACATTAAAAAGAATAAAGAACCTATTTTGAATAAAAAATTGATTATATTTTTAAATTGTCTATTTTAAACCAATCGATCTGTATAGATACATTATTTAAAGATAAAATAGAATAAACCATAAAATCTACATATTTTGTATCAGACTTTTAAATTATATATTTATATAATAAATTATTTAGTTAAAATGTACTATAAAATTTCTACGTAAACGGCGCACTAAAACATGTCAACAGTTTTGTATATTTTTTACCTTCTGTCCCATTATTTCTTTGTCTTTGACAAGCATGCGGATCAATGGATAAGTGACCATATGTCCTGTTTTGAACGGTACAGTCCCTTTTTTCGATGCTTCGTCCCGTTGTCTCCGAAAAGAACCTCGGGACACAAAATTGGTCCGTTTTCCCAAATAACAGTAATGATAACTAAATATTAAAATCCATAAATTTAAAATAACAATGTTTTAAAAGCAAATTTCCGCCATCTTGAATTATTAGTAACGTTTAATTAAGTAACTTCTAATTAAATAACAATAAATAGTAAAATTGTGAAAAAAGCATGGGGTGCTCCATTTATCAGTTTTCGAAAAGCGCCCCACACTTTTTCCTCAATTATACTATTTACTGTTCCTTAAATAATCCCTAGATTGAAAATTATTTTCTACTTTTTAGTTGATTTTATCATAATAACGTGTTTTCAGTTTTTTAAACCATATTTTTTCAAATAAAAAGTAGTTGACATAAAAAAATCGATGTCCCGTTTTGACTGAAGTAATCATTGGTCACTATATTCCATGGTCAATATCTACGTTGGCGTACACTTTAAACGCAATGTCAAACACTAGTTGTCTTTTTTTATCACATTGTTCTAATAGCTCTGTCCCTTAGAGAACATTTGTCTAAGTAGTGAAAGGTAAGTAAAATAAAAAACGTGCATGTGTGCTATCAATGGAGTTTCGCTCAAGTTTTCGGTCAAGTTAGTACGGGTATAACCTGTCTATAAGTATAAAATGTCATTGGTGTAAGGGTATATTTTCATTACAATACCTTTTAGTTAATTTATGTTAATAAGAGTCTGCTTAATTGCTGGTGAGAAGCAATGTAGTGGGAAACTAAATAAAAAGAAAGAAGGATATTAGGTTTTTAGAAAAATAAGATGTCATGGAATGAATTATCAGAGACAATAAATAATTGATTTGTAATTGAATAGTTTATTATATAAAATAGTATTTCAGGAATAATGTAATCATATGTAAGCTATATGTACATACTTAACTTGCTCTTTACTTTAATTTACAAACGTACAATGTATGTATGTGTCTATGATTCTATGATTTTGTTTTCCCGTTTATTTTTTTATTTTTAACAGACTTTTACTTAGTATTTGATTTCGATAAAGTAGCAACACTGAGAGAGTTGGCCTGTCAGTTTTAAAAGATTTACTTTGTGTACTGCTAAAACTCTTGAAAATAAATTAAATATGAATTCATTATAATCATCAAGCTTGTCATTTGTACGATCCCACATGTATGTATATTTTTATAATATTGAAATAGCAAACAAGGCAGTAGTCCACCTGATGGTAAGTGGTTACTGCCAGCCATGGACATCTGTAATCAACCCCAGATAAGATCAGCGGATTATCTAAGGTCAGCAGGAGATGTCTTCCTATCTTTGAGAATTAAGCTGGAACGCCTCAATGAACTCTTGTTTGCTTTAAAGGAGAATGCCCATTCATGGTACTGATTTTTCTCATGCGTCAAAATGAAAGTAATATTATTTTTTTTTATTTTTTTACATAATCTGTCGATCAGAATAGTTTCTTTGAACAGGGGATTCCATTTAAGATAAAATAAGACGAAATGTTGATTGTTGTTCTTAAAAATTTAAATGGCGGAATTTTATACTCGGAATTCAATAAGATCTATTCGTGTTTTGATTAATGATTTTTCTCATGCATCAAAATGAAAGTAATATTAAAAATTTTTTTTTATTTTTTTACATAGTTTGTCGGTCAGAATAGTTTCTTTGAACAAGGGGGTTCCATTTAAGATAAAATAAGACGAAATGTTGATTGTTGTTCTTAAAAATTAAAATGGCGGTATTTTATACTCGGAATTCATTATTTTAGGTTTTTAGGATTATTTTAGGTTTTTTTACCTACTACCTTTAAAAGTAAATGGAATATGTTAGTCGAACTACATTATAGATACCTACTATCAGTTAAAACAAGGGGGTTCCATTTAAGATAAAATAAGACGAAATGTTGATTGTTGTTCTTAAAAATTAAAATGGCGGTATTTTATACTCGGAATTCATTATTTTAGGTTTTTAGGATTATTTTAGGTTTTTTTACCTACTACCTTTAAAAGTAAATGGAATATGTTAGTCGAACTACATTATAGATACCTACTATCAGTTAAAACCGACCATCTATCGTCGGATATTTTCGATTTTGAGGTTATGTAACATTTCGGTAAATAACTTCAGAACCCGGGTGCTAATCTAAAAAATAATTATTGGTGGTAGTATTTGGTTAATTATACATCGTCTATAACAAGTTTCAATTTGATGCAAGTCTGGACGGCGGTCCATACTTTCATGGGCATTGTCCTTTATCGTTATTAAAATAACACATTACTGTCCCACTGCTATGCACCAGTGTCCTCTCAGAATAAGAAAGCCAATAGCTGTTGCTAGACTTCTCACACCTATTTACCAAATATTTTATTAATGAAATTGTAGACACGTAGGTTTGCTTACGTTGTGATAAAAGGCATTTAAATCAACCGAATTAACTGTTAATTCAGCAATAACAATTAATTACTCTTTGTATTTTCGTATCATTCTGCATACCTACAAGTCTTCTACATATAATTCTTACTACAGTAACGCAATCAAAAGCGTATAAAGCCACAGAAACCGACCAGCGGCCACTAATCTCATCGTATTGCTACGACCATGTTTTCTCTTGAATAATAAATATTTTTCGACCCTCTCCGTCGCGGGGAGATAATCTCCATCGTACCTACTTATTCGCCCTTTAATATTTTGGATGACACAAAAGAACTTGCGTATACACGTCCGATACGAACTGGCAGTAGATTCCACTAAAAAAGGTTGACCAATCCTTTATCGACGGATTCCAATATCGAACCAATGTATAGAATCACTATGGAGGGCCGGCCTATTCATGGCCCCGATGGTACAGTCGCTTTAATAACGTTTACGGTACGCTCGGTACGGCATTTTTATTAAATTTTTATTCAGTCCACCTGGGTCTTTTAAATGGGAGAGATACAAGGAAAAATGTATTTTTGTTAAATAAAAGAATTGCTTGTAATTAAAATAATACAGTTTTAAATTTATGTGACACCTGCTTTATATTAGGTTATATTTTTATAAATATCTGTGTACATTAAATTTACGGAGGTACTTATCAAAGTGACGATATAATTTTAATATATATAGCATAATATACAATTCCTAAGACATATTCTTGGGTTTGCAGTAAACGTGCATTTACAACCATAAAAAAGGTGTTTTTATGTACCAAAGGTTGATTCCATACCATGTGTTGCGTTGAATGTAGCAGTACATAATGCACTACAGATGCGTTGCTGCCCTCGACAATAAATAAATCATGAAAAATTTACGATATTACTCTTCAAATTAGAAAAATCAGTAGGTACTCAGGTGTGTTAATAAAGTAGGTGTGGTTGCGGTCTCGCCGTCATATTTTTATGTGGTAAGAGATACGAGTATGTACTTGTCCGAGGCATTCCAGCTTAGTACTTAGGGTTAGCGGCGCACCTGAACCAGATCTCAGGTAAGAATCTAATCTTATTCGGGGTTAAAGGTGGCAGTAGTCAATTATCATTATGTAGACTGCATGCTCGTGTGCTACTATGTATGTATGTATGTATGCGTCGTATGTTATAATAAAATCAATACGCGAAAGGGTTTCACGAACAACACATGTAAGAGTAAATAATTTTAATTTTAAACGATATATACCTTTATTATATTTTATATAATAATAAAAACCCTAATTAACAAAGTGTAACCCAAGATAATTGCCTACAAATTTTAATTAGAACGTAATTGCTCTGGTAAATTATTTATATTACCATAACAAACAATTAAGATAAGAATTTCACAAGTGAAATATCTCTAGAAGAAAATACAGTATCTTTACAATATTCCAGGGATATTTACTGACTGGTTTCCCAATGAAAGTTTAAGCTATATTGTCGTCAAAAATGAATATTTGAATTACTATAATATTTTCTTATAATCCATTATTTTAAGAAAATGTAAAGATTGTTTTACAGTCTTAAATTTTCAATCGAATACCCTTACGATAGGTACGTTATGTGGCAATAACACACAATCATAATAATCATCAATAGGTGACATAAAAATCATTCATTTAAATATGAGCCTCAAAGGGGTAATAACATTTATTCAAAATCACAATCAGTATTATGAAGAAGAATGATAAATACAGACTTCATCATTATACTGTTTCCTTCAAAATCAAATTTATAAACACTTTTTTAATATTTCATAGATTATTCAAACGCAATGAAACAGGTCATTAATTCCACCCTTAATAGATGTCGAGATAGGCCAAATACAAACTACGTAGCGCACTGCAAACGATAAACATCCCCCTTTGACTCCGTCAAGAGCGAGGGATGAAAGAGATCGACTTAACGATTTTAATAAGATATAAACGTCAAAACATCAGTACCGATTGACTGAAAAGGCGTTACGCCATAAGCAGCTCTTGAATTATGACTAGCAAAAGTTCCTAGCTTCGTTTGTAATTTATGGATATTGGTGATATTTAAAATAGATTTTGTAACACCGATAACATAAATTGAATATGATCATGAATCATAGACGATAAAAATGGAGAAAACAATGGGAATGCAGTATTTAAAAATAACAGTATACTTAAAAACAAATTTTTAGGCGGCTGCAAAGAACAACATGGTTTTCAAGTACATATATAAAGCAACGCTCATACGATTACCTATGTCTAAATTTTTGGCATCCGAAATGGCTTGAAGGATTTTTGATTATTATAAGGTGTCGTTGGATTCATCTAAATTGCGGGAGTGACAAAAACTTCCGAAAATAATTTCCGAGTTAATTCATTGTTATTAATTATGATATTATTATCCACACCCGAAGTACGAGTATTTTAAGAAATAATAATGATATCGTGAACAGAAATAAATACCGGAATATATTTCTGTACAGTGTATTAAGATTCTACTCCATTAAATTGAATACCATGGCAACACGATTAAATTTCACACAGGGCGTATTGATTTCCAACCCCCTCTATTTGATTCGAGGGTTGCAATGGTATTCAATGTACCTTTCGATCAAGGGCGGGTACTATTTAGAATTTGTTTCTTTTTTTTAAAGCAGTTCAAGTAATTTTTTGATAGGTACATTCCTGGAAAAATGATGGAAATAAGATCGTTTGTAGGTGATATGAGTTGAAGGAGGTCTTTAGCCAGAAAATAGGGTCCGTATCTCAAGGCTTAAAAATGACAACATTTTCTCAATATTAACGTATTACTGTCTCACTACTGGGCACGGGTCTCCTAGGAGAATGAAGGAGTTTGGGTCATAGTACCCAGCACTGGCCAAATAATCCAATTAGTAGAATACACACACATTTACGTTGATAACACTCACTCTCAAACCATCCGATAAAACATCAGACAGCACGCTCGTGTACTACTCCAAAATTATAAAATAAATAATTGAGACTGAATTCTAAATAAAATAAGTTTGTTTTGCTAAATAATCTATTGATAAAACTAGTGACAGACTACAGTTAAAAATAATCTTGAAGTACTTAAATTAAAAAATATATATATAACTGAATGTTTCTTAAAGACGTTTGTGAGTATCTGTACCAACTTGTATCAATCTACGAGAGCTCCACGGACAGTGGACACGTTATGTTATTGTACACAAATGTTATTGTGAATATCCCGGAAAACCCTTACGATAATCATATATAATTATCGTTAATGCTTTTCCGTTTGAGAGTAATTCAAGGAACCTAATATGATATGATTAATATAATTTTCCAAGAAAATAACATATTAAATTGGAATACAATTTCCACGTATTTCTGTGTCTCAAAAGCTGTTTTAAACGGTGTTGTATTTTTCTTTAAAGGTATGGAAGACATACTAATCCGAGATGTTTAAACTTGGTCCTCATAGGTAGCAACTAATATGCGGCGAAGATCAGGTAGGAATTTAATCTTATCTGGTGTTGATTACAGATGTCCATGGGCGGCAATAGCCACCTACCGTTTAGTAGACTGCGCTGGCCGTTTACTATAAAATCAATCTATAAAATTTTTGCTTAAAAAAGATCTAAATTTGTCAATTTTTAGTAGATCAAAACTACCAAATGTCGACCTTTGATAGGCAATACATTGGACACATTAATTATTAATAACAGGCTTCATACGGAGTCCCCGGGAGTGTAATCTCCTCAGGCATCTACGATTAACCCCAGGACCCAAATATTAAGGTTAATTACAAATATCCAATGACCCTGGCAACCAGTAACCAAACAAGCTGATTACTGCTCCTTTGCTATCTCAATTTCATTAAAATCCATACAAATCAATACGAGCAGTCTCTGAAGCCAGTTAAACCATATCAGGTGCACGATCTTCCAACATCGTTCGTTGGGGGAACGTGCTCCAGCTAATTTATGAAAAGAAGCCAACATAGTACGCGGTAAATTCTATTTGATTAATTCTAAGGCAAACCGATATTCCATTAGTGTTCGATCCGTGTTTACCGTTTAACCGCTAAGGGTTGTGTACACGCTCGCGTATTTACGATTTTCTTTTATGAGATTAAAAGAACATTCAATAAATTTAACACGTTTACGATAATAAGTACTTTTTACTTGCTCCGAATAGAGTACTATTATGAATGTAGAGACCCTCAAATAATAAATTTAAAATATTAAACTTATTCGTCATTTGTATAACCCTAAATATTGTAAAACACTTTAATGGAACCAAGTGACAAGTAACCAGAAACGATAAAACTTCTATTTCTAATAATGAAACTTTACATGAAAAAAATTTGATCCACCAAAAATATTTGTGGCACAGTTTTTAACAATATTTAACTTACTTTTTAATTTTCATCTATGGCATATTATTTAACTGCTTATTTAATTTTCTTTTTAAAACAAATACAAAAGATATAAAATGTCCAAGATGCTGGCAGGATTATGAGTGTGACAAACTTGTACGGCCCATTCCCGTACCGCACAATATCCCAGTCCGGAACCAATCGCGCAATTGTCGGAGCCTAAGGTATAAAACAAAAGACGCCCAACCCCGACCAACACTCGTCCGTGACGCTCGGCGTAACTCACTTACGACTATTCAATTTGGGGTGTATTTTTTTGAATCAATTTCCCGGTCGACTTGGTGTGTTCGGATCACGGGGCCCGCGTTCGTGCGTGTAGTTTCATGACACCGCGACGCGACCGCTCAACGGAAACGGATCAGATATTAATTTCGGATCAAGGAAAAAAATAAGGATTCGAAGGCGACTTTGTCCCGCGATGTGCAAAATAGTGATTTAGCGGGATCGCGTTACGTTTGCTGATATCGGAATGGCTTTGACGTCTGTTTTCGCGTGTTTTCGTACAAGATACGCGGTTACGAGTACCACAGAAAATATCATCTAAAATATTTCGATCGTATGTATAGAATTTGATCCAACCATTGAAAATTCTAAATTAAAGATGAAAGAGATTTATTTTATCTCAAAATATAATAAACAGTATTTTTATGTTCAGCATTCTACCCTGCCGTGTATTACATCACCCTACTCCATATTTTAGAATTACGTTAATACAAACTTCAAAATGTCGCGTCCCACTTTTTGCGACGAATATTCACGTAACAACTGTGATTGCAGAAGTCGGTCTTCCAGAACTTTGTGTGATTTCTACAAAACATTCCCGGGAGTTCGGGATTGTTCCCTTCCGAGAATTTCTAAAGGCGGTTGCCTCTCAAGATTTGCATACCGTAGTTTATTTTATGCAACGTCAGATAGCTGCAAGATAATCCACCGTGGTCTCTTTGCTGTACAACCCTATTAAAATGAATATTTCCAGTACATTTCGCTTTAATGTTGGTATTTATTTCTTCTCTTAAATTACCTCTTGCTCAAGGCATGAAAAGAGTATAGTATAAAATAGACAGATAAAATAAATTAAAAATGGTCTTGCTTTTTTACAAATGAATATTATATTTGAACTGAATAATTATGTAAAATCAAAACTAAAATTAGATTGTTTAAAAAAGCAAAAGTAATAGAGATATAATATAAAAATGGAAAATATGCACTACAGATGCAAAAAATTAGGAAATAATTAAAATTCAACTTAAAATCAAACTCATTATACACGTGATTTATACCATATTCAAAGTCTGTGTTAGGAATTACTAATTCATATCAAATTATGTTTATACTACATAAACATTTCGTCGACGTTATTGATAAGTTATTAAATGCTAAGCAGCATTCAATAACGTTTGAACTTCAGCACTTATCGGTGTAATAACTACTGACAGTATACAGATTGCCTTGCAATGACAATGAAACAGCGCTTCGTATATGCCATGCTTATAGTTGGGGAGCCCAAGAGGGGATTTCGGGTGTGTCTCGAGCGCGGCAGACTAAGATATGGGAGATACCTTACACCCTGTAGTGTATCCTTAACCACAAATGAGCTTTCTATGTCGGGAGGTTTACACTATCAAAAAAATCGATCACTGGGCATGCTCGAGCGCGGTTAATTTTATTTTTAATATAAAGGAAATAATGCTAGAAAACGGGAAACATTATAGTCTGCCGATAACCCTCGTCAAAGTAGTGAAAAAAAATAGTCATTTTAAAAAAAGGCACCCTGTATTATTATTCTATTTGAAAGTGTCACTTATTAGCATGAATCCTTGGGAAGTAATGATGTATCACAAACTAAAGGAAAAAGTTATTTTTTAGGAAAATACATTATTCTTCATACATTCTCATACTATTTTTTTCCAAATCGTCAGAATAAGAAAACTTCCCGCTGAATCGAAAAATATCATATAACCTTTTCTCCATTTAACGTCTAATCTACACAATCGTATAGCTCCCAATGACGCTCGACTTTGTACATATTTAGCATCGTGAGCTCCTCTACTATATGTTGTAGCAGAGCTTCGTCTATTGCACGCTTATTATAAGTCGCGGCACAATAGCGTCGGTATACGGACTCAGGTGTACGATAAACGTAGTACACGATAACGTGTAAACAATTATGTGCTAATGAATGAATAAAGGGTTAATTCATGATTTCCTCGTCAGTCACGAATACTACAGCAGACGTATTGTACGATAACGTAAATACAATTACCTGCTAACGAATGATTAAAGGTCTCATTCATAATTTCTCCCACTTAAGAGTGCGGTAGTGGACGTAATGTGTTATAAAATAGGCATACACAATTACATATTAAAAAGTAAAAAATGGTTACCTCATTTCATTTCCTGTATGGCCTAATGACTTTTTAGGGTTTACCCAAAGGGTAAAAACGGAACCCTATTACTAAGACTTCCCTATCTGTCCGTCTGTCACAGGGCTATATCTCCGGAACCGTAATAGATAGACATGAAATTTTTACAGATAATTCATAACCGTAGCTACTATAACAACAAATACTAAAAATAAAATAAAATTGAATACTAAAGGGAGTCTCCATAGAGATATAGATATAGAATTCAATTTTATTGTATGCAACAAACCGGTATTCTTCGGCATTTTCGATCTAACTGTTAAACAGTACTAAGGAGACGGTTGAAATTTTTACAAATAAGTGGTATTATAAGTGGTATTATAATAAATACAAATAAGAACCATAAAACAAATTTTAATAAAGTTATTTTAATTTTATTATATGCTGTTAACGTATTACCATCATCTCCACAACGCCATCAATTTTTGTGTCATATAAGTAAGTATTGTTGAAAATGTACGTATCATTCATCATTACTCCAACGCCATCTATTGTTGTGTTATATAACTAAGTATTGTTGAAAATATTAAAATGAATAAAAATAAGTAAAATACAATGAACATTTGGTGGTACGGAAGCCTCCATGTGCGAGTTTAACTCGTACTTGGCGAATTATTATTTCGCATTTTATTTCTACTATGTACTGGCAATATTTGCTTTTCCATAATACAATTTAACTATAAATTTGCCACTACCTATGAAAACTCTATACTTTTTGCGTACAATACTAAAAGTCATATCGATGAATCGCTAAAAGCGAAATTCCACTCTAATAGCATTCGTATTTCCCCGCACTTATCGTTGTAATACCCACCGGCATTGCATCGATTGCCCCCGCAATCACAATCTATCCGCAATAGCGCACCGTCTACACTACTGTCGTTATTGTCGGGGCATAATGACGATGGCGGTCGGATACCAAAGTAGACAAAACCGTGTCATGGTAAATATTGTATGTATGTAATGTAAAATATTTTTTTCGTTGCGATCTGTTTTTGCCCGACTGCCAAGGAAGGGTTATGTTTTTCGCGCGTATCTTGTATGTTTGTCTTTCTTTATTTCATCCGATCTTACAAACGGCTGGATAAATTTCGACAGTTAAAGTGTGATTATATTCGTCTCAATGACCCGAGTTTTCTTATATAGGTGTTAGAAAAAAATATCAAAAGGGTGAATTTTTGGCGCGAAATAGTAACACATTTAAAAAAAAAGTTAACCGAACCTATCGAGTGGGGCATCAAATGAAAGTAAATTAAACGTAGATTATAAAAACATATTTTTGTATATATAAAACAGCAAGATGACTGAGTGACTGACTAATTAAATGACTTTTTCATTTTTCAGAAATCAACGTACAGCCAAAACCGCTCATCTTAGAATTCTAAAATTTTGCACATGGTTTCGCTATATAGCGTAAATATTTACTAAGAAAGGCTTTTTGGAAATTCCACCCCTAAGAGGGTAAAATAGGGAAAAACAGTTTTTTTGAAATCCTTTAATTTTGAAGCAACTACTATAAAATTTAGTATTTGGCTTTCTGGGTAGGAACAAAGACACGTCTATTTATCCCCTTCCGAAAAATCAATCCCGTAGCGGGTAAAATAAGGGTTAAAGTTCATTTGAACAACCGTAAATTTTGAAGCAAACACTATAAAATGTTGTATCAGGCTTGTTGGATAAAAATAATGAAATTCTACCCCTAACGAGGTAATATAATCACCGGATAGATCAAAAGATCGCAAAAGAAATCCACCATTTACGATCTATTTTTAAAGATCGTAAATAGTGGATTTTTTTTGCGAAATAGTAACACGTTTAAAAAAATAATATCAAACCTATCGAGTAGGGTATCAAAGCAAAGGAAATTAAAAGGGTAGATTACACATACATGTATTATATATTACATTGAGATAACTGTCTGACTTAATAAGTAGTATTGCTGTGCCAGAGATCAACGCTAAGGGAAACCGCTGCACTTTAGAGTGTTGGAATTTTACTCATAGGTTATTTATATAGAGCGTAAATGAGCACTACGAGGATAAAATAGGATAATATTGTTTGAATATCTTTTGATTTTGAAGCAGATATCTACTATGAAACTTTGTATTTAGCTTTCTACATAAAAATAATAAATAAATATTTCACCGTTTTTGCAAATTCTACTTCAGCCTGTTTAGTGCAGTCGGGTTTTTGATTTTTTAATTAATTTATTAAGAACATGTGTAGATTTTTTTACTTTCTCTCTTAACAACAATTTTTAACCAACTTCAAAAAAGAAGAAGGTTTCTCAATTCGTATACTTATATGTTTTTTTTTTTTTTTAATATAATATTAAACAAATATATTTCTAACCAACAGTTAGTGTATCAGTATCAGTAATATCTTTTTTGTCGCAAGATTTAAAATCTCTCGCTTCTCTCAGGATATTAATATGTGTAATATACATTAGTAGATATAGTATTTTTTATCGTTTCACGATTAAATTTATTTTTATTTTTATGACACGAAGTAATAGCTATCTATTTCATACATATATATCAAATAGACTGCCAAATTACCATCACAATTTATTTAGAAATTCTACCCTCCCAAAACAGCCCCATATTGTAAACATCGAAATATGAAATTATAACGCCGCTGCATGGTCACCCCATAGAACTGTCAAAATACCGCCCAGAGGTGATTGATTGCGAATTTTTTTCCCTTCAATCTTCATTTTATTGAAATTGATGGCTTGTTTCGCTCGCCAGACGCAGTTATTTGGTAATCGACTGGTTTTAGTTATTAATATTAGAGCTACCTCTTTATATTAATAGATTATTGCGTCACTTTTACATCCCTTAAAGTCTTCATATGTACAATGGCTTTTTACCACGCTTATATTAAGTCGGCCTGTATGTATGTACATATGTAACGGAATCTTTGAACTCGACTTTTACCCACTTTGAACCGTCAGGTTAATTTCAAATTTTCAACCTCTAATACAAAATATTATAATTATCAAGGACCGATGACAATACACGATTTAAATAACTTTATCCCATTCACCTCATCAGGATTAACCTTGTGCGATTTAAGCGTGGTTTTTGATTTTAAAACTATAATTATTACTAGGTAAATATACCTTTTTGATGCAGACATTTGAACATTTTAAACGTAGTGGAGCCAATTAAAAAAAATACAGCTAAAAGTAGGACAATTGTGTTTTACTGTTAAAGCAGCATGCATTTAAGTACCCTTAGAAGTTAGTTTTACATAACCGATTATTATGACTAAAATGAAATATTTTTGTAGGAATAATTGTATCGCATACAATCTTGAGCGGAATAATAATAATGGCGCGCTAACAAAATTTAAAATTTTCACATTCTACTACAAAATATTTCACGTTTAAGTAACTGCATAGAGAAGTTATAGAAAAACGACTTAAAAAGCAACCAGGGCAAGTTGTTTGCCGGAGAACAAGAAAAACTGAAGACCCACCAACTCGGAACTGAAACCTCAGCTCACCTCTGCAAAACTTTCTACAGTTCAACTTTGTGGTCCTTTCAACCTGCACTAGTAGGATGTTTTAAGCTACTGCTAACGTATTTTTAACACGTTTTTATTAGCTTGGGTTGTATGTATGTATGTATGTATGTAAATAACAAGTAACGGAATCTTTGAACCCGATTTTTATCCACTTTGAACGTTCATCTTAACTCAAAGTTTTAAAGAATTATCAAAAACCGATGACAATACACGATTTTAATAATTTTGTACCATTGTCCTTATCAACATCCTCAGGATTAACGATTTTCGAGGCCAGATTGTTTAAGCGCCTTAGAGAAAGTTCATCGCAAGTTACTAGATTGCAAATAATTATTGCTTTTTAGTAGTTTCAGTAACAGTTATAGCGTGATTTTGAGTTTAGAAAATAATAATTTTATTTCCCTATAACTCAAATGTTCTGAAACATATGTATAATGCCCTCTTGTAGAATGATTTTTAGGATTCCGTACTCAAAGGTTAAAACGAAACTCACCGCTGTCTGTTCGTGTGTCAATCGGCTTATCTCTTAAACCGTAATAGATAGACACTTGATTTTTTTTACAAACGATGCATAATGGTGGTCGCTATAACAACAAATACTAAAAATTAATAAAACAAATATAGTTCAAAAAACTAAAAAACACGCTTTTATGATAAAATCAACTAAAAAGTAGAAAATAATTTTCAAAGTGTGGGACGCTTTGCGAACCTGATAAATGGAGCACCCCACGCTTTTTTCATAATTATACTATTTACCGTTCCTTAATTGATTCTTAGGTTGAAAATTATTTTCTACTTTTTAGTTGATATTATCATAAAAGCGTGTTTTTTTAGTTTTTTGAAGTATATTTATTGTATTTATAGTAGAGGTATTTTTACGTAGGAGCGCAAACGAATATCAGTACACCTGTTGGTAAGTGGCTATTAGCGCCTATGAACATGCGAGATCAAGCCCACCTATGATTATGATATAATTGTAAGTATTACCATCGCCTAAGTGTGACACTAGCCATACAACTCAGATGAAATTAATTTTCTATATGTATTTGCATCAGATAAGAAAATATTACGATAAGGCTGAAGAAAATATTACGATAAAGCTGATCGATATAATTATTTCGAAATAAGTGTTTTCTTGTATCCTCAATAAAATTTGATATTAGATTATTTCAAAGAAAAGCAGTTTGAAATTATAAAAAATCATATAAATTATCTTTTACAACTCAGCGTATTTATAGACTTTATCGAAATATGAATACCAGGAAGCCCACACACACACATTTGCTACGAATGAAGAGACAAAATCTGTGTCTGATTTTGCATTTTATACATAATAATATTGGAGAGGATTACAAGGGATTCCCTAATTGACAGTTGCGAAGGTTGGCGCGTAATTGCGTTAGGAGGCTCCACTTCGGTAGATTAGGCCGTGTTTCAGATTGGAATGCTCGACTTTGGGCACAGTTGGAACATAGCAGAATGGGAAATAATATAATATTGATTTTTTTTAACTCTGCGATGTGACTTAGAAATGAACGTACTTTGCTTCTGCCAGAAATGGAATTAGAGGTATACGTGACCGTAAAATTTAAATCATGTATATTTTCTATCGACATTAAAAAGGTAAACCTAACATATTATTAAACCATTTTTTTTGCGTTTCTACACATGTACGCTAAACTATCCGTTAATTATTATTGGAGAAATTTGAATGAACGCAAGTAAGCAAGCTTTAAGATTTAAGCTTTGCCTACTAAAAAGATCAACATTACTTCGACAAATTTCAAACTTTAGTAAACTAAATTGGTAAAAAATATTGTCAAAAATTGATCATTACGATATTTTTAAACCTACGTCTAGTTAACCACGACAAGGTAACCTAACCAAGTACAGTAACCCTTATCATCTCAAATCCCTCGCCCCGAAATAGCACATTTACGTTGGAAAATGCCATGCCATTCCATTCATTAGCCACTGGAAGCCCCATAAATGGATAGAAGCCCCACAGTCGCGTTGCCATGGCGACGGGTGGCTAGACTGCAGAAAAAATCGAGACGCAATACTCCTATTTCAATTAGGAGCGGAGGCCGTAGCGGTAAATAGAACCTTCGCTTTGTTGTGTCTGCGCTCGGGTTAAGTATGGTCTGCTTATAAATAAACTGTAATTGCTTTGCTACAACCATAATTTTGTTTACTTTTACTTATTTTGACGCGAAGGAGGAACTGTTCATGTCTATTTTTAGCGTGAATCGGTTCCACGTTTCGGTGGAGTGTTTGGATGTGGTGCTGATTTAATATGAAGCGACTGTTTTAGTCCTCGGAAGTGGCAACGTATCTGTGATCGACTTTAGACGGAAACCCCGTTTTATATGACATTGGTTACTGATGTCCATTGCTATTGTGGCCACTTATTTAGATGGACTGCATGTTCGTCACACACTAAAAAAAACACGGTATTTTAACAGTTAACATAAGGATACCCTTTGTCAAGGGTGTCATGTCATCAGACGCACACTAATATGAGTACAGAAATAACCACACCGAGACCCAGAACAGAAATCTGATCTAATCTTCATAATAAGGTCTGTCAATTCCAGGACGGAACGCAAAAACCTCTGTGTGTTACATTGTCAAATATATTAGAAGATGAATATTTTATTTCCACTCGTATCTATTAAGTAAAGGAGTTGCTATATTATATTAACTTAATCCATTCACACGCTCGGCCATAAAGACGCTAACACAATCAACCCGAAGTGGTCTTAACCGATCCCATTTCATTTTATGTACTTTTACGAAACCGAAAATGCTTATCACTACGTACCACAGATAAGTTGGAGATAAGAGAGGTTAATACACAGTGTAAGGCACATCCTAAATTGCGAAGATTTGTTTATTTACGTACTGATTTATAATATTTATGTAGCAAACGAGCATACCAGTTCGTTTGATGTAACGTGGGTACTGCCGCTCATGGACATCTGTAATCAATTCCGGATAAGATTTGGTTTCCTTAAGGACTAAGACGGAACGACTCAGAAAATTATATCTCCCTTATAACGGAATCCCTTTAAACCAGAACACAGCAGAGCTTAACATTGCTCTTATTAAGTAGAAATAAGAGTGGCGGTGATGCCGCCGAAGTAAAACCACAAATGGTTCCATCTTCAGAATCAATTTTGGGATAAGAGTTTTAAAACTAAACTGAATAGTAATAATTTAGAGCTAGGGACGACAAAATTATATTCCTTCCCCACACTTTTCAAATTATGCAGCGATGCAGCAATAGGCGGCGGAATGACCACAACAGATGAACAAATAAGTTCAATTTTTAACCGTATTAAAAAAATAGGAGAAGGTTCTCAATTCGACTGTATTTTTCACAAAATAGTGCAATAATTTCAACTGAATAAAATAAAAGCGCAATAGATTGCATCTCGTTTAATATGCAATCTCCAGTCTATTTTATAGACACATTTTTCTGAGCACGCCGATTGCATCTTGCAATCTCGGAAGATCGCGGGCGGCAATCAATCCAAGCGGCGTTGCAATTTACTTATCCTTGTAAATAAGAATCAAAGATGCTGGGCGGAGAAATATGTAAGAAAGAAAGACTTGTAAAAAGTACTTAATAGGAAAGTATATATTAAGGCCCCAATTATATCTAGACTGCGTCCATCTTTGAGCGGTCTTGTTATGGATATTAATGTATTTACATTCAAACATATTGTATTTTTTTTATTTACTCTTTATTGACCATGTTAAAAACAGTGTGGTGCAAAAGGCGAACTTAATGCTAAATAGCATTTTCACCCAGTCAACCTTAGGGATGTGCAGAAAAATTGAAGGCGGTACAACTATACTAAAAAAAAATGTATAAAAAAGTATTATTATGTTTGCCATAAATGCACCATTACTGCTTTAGTTCACGATTTTAAATTTATTGACGAATCAATGAAAATTTATGATCAAATTGATGAATTACCTAAAGGTATTTAATGTTGATCTGGAAAATTATAATATCTAACTATATCCATTACCAATCAGGTGGAGTACGCACTCCTTTAAAAAACAAAACAAAATCGAATTTAGAGGGACTTACCTCATTGACATGTCAATAACGAAAGCATCCCAAACCCACATCAGAGAGACACGAGTCACTTTAACGACACCATTCGTTGAGAGGCGTCACGTTAGAGCGAAGGATTTAAAGTCCCGCCCCACTTTATTTGGAAGTACTCCAAAAAACTTGGCCGAAATAATCTAAACTTGTACTGTACACGGCGCGAACTTTCCACATCGGCTAAGTGAAAAGTTAGTAGCGAAATTACATTTCGTCAAAAAAACGAGAAATATTTCGACGTTCCTCCGTGTTAAGAATATAAGAGGCTTAAAATAGGATCAGATTTCTGGTGAGAGCCGCCGAGGGTGTTGGCTCAAACTTTTTTCATTCGGGGAATAGCAAAAAAATTGGAGAAAACCGTTTGATTCCGCTCCGGGAACGCAGCTGCTCCAACAGTTCGGAGCCTTATTCAAATAGTATCATCTAATCCGTTCGAATACCGAGAGGAAAAAGTTTGTGTGTGCGTTAAACGTACGGTAGGAACGTTCGCGTCTTGAGAAATAGATGAAGGTATACGTAATAGTGCTACATACGTAAAATAGTATGAAACGTTTGAAGTATCTATTTTTTTACATGCCTAATGTATGTCGTACTGCTGGCCGCTGTTCGTATCTCAAAATCAGAGGTTTAGGCTATATTATGCTGGCCAAGTTCGAATTAGTTAACGTAACTTTTATACCTTTTTTTAAAGAAACTCTCAGATGTGTAAGTTTCTTCCCGATACTTTAATTTATCGTTATTGTAATCGTTAATTAATCTAATGCACATAACTTAAAAATCAAGTGTTTCAGGCCCGGGACTCGAACTTCCGACTCTCTAATGAAGAGGCCCAAATTCAGTAGGTTATCACATCACTGTATTAAATACACTTTCTAATACAAATTATAATGTACTATGTGACAAATGATTAAATTGTTTCAAATTGATTGATTACTTAAGAAAGTTTTAGGCATATCTATATCTTTTCAAAACACAATATAGGCATACAACAGATATTAAGGTACTTCTAACCCTAAGTTCCCGACGAAGGTATTCCCAAGGGGCGCATTATAAGATGGTTCCAGAGTATCCCTAGGCGACTGTTCAACCATAATATCTAATCGGATAGGTATAAACTTGTAATAATAGTGATTTACGATGTTAGATAAAGCTATTACCTTTGAATATGATTTCGGACTTGGTTGAGTAACAAGCATTAGAATACAGTGTCTTAACTACTTAGTCAACGTCTGGGAAAGTTATATATTACGATATTTGCTTTGTTGTGTAATATGTATCGGATCGTTTAGAATTTTTCCCGTTTATTTGGACTACAAAAGTTATATCCTAGAGATTTATTTCCATCCATGAAATCTTGAATATATTTATGTACTTACATGTATACGAGTATGTACATACATGCAACAGAGTGTGTGTGATTATATAAAAACGTTTTCTACACTCATAGCTCCACGCTAGGGTTCCCTGTGTCATAACCACCTTCCCAACCCTACATGAATAAAACCTATCAGTAACATAAATACATTATTTAGATATTTGTCTGCCCGGGGATCGAACTCGGAACCCTACGCGCGCGTCTGGGCCTTAGTGTTTGTGTATTCGTCTATGTGTATTTTTGACTATTTGTACATCCTATATATTGTAACCCAAAAATTTACTTAATAAATATTATGAATTATGAATTATATCCATAGCACCCATGATACAGGGACTCCTAGTATGGGAATATGAAAGTATAAAGCGTTAGAATCTTATATAACCAGGGTTACTCCAAAACCTTTCAGAGGTTAATATTATACACGACAGAAATCCAGCCTCATTAATCTTTGATCAGAGAAGGTTAATTAATAAGCTCTCAGCTATGTATGTAATTGACGCTTACCTTTGGCAGGGTTAATTATTATTATAATTCTGGTTACAATAAGGCCAAGTAGGGTAGAATATAGTATGCTTAATCAATGACATAGATGAGATAGTATTAAAGATAGTTCGGCATGGTGCCACTGTAATACCAAATTTTGGATGGGATTGTTCAAGTTAAGGGTGAATAGGCTACTTCTAGGTAAGCGTGTTTTGTCCAGGGCTGCATCTCAATTAACATCGGGTAAGATTGCAGGTAAAGGTAAGCTTATAGTAAGATAAAAAAATCTGCCTTGTAACATCAGTGTTATCTATTGTTATATTCTGATATGAAAAATACTCTTATTATTATTTTTTTTTATATAATATAAGAGTAGCAGACGAGCATGCAGTCCACCTGATGGTAAGTGGCTACTGCCGCCCATGAACATCTGTAATCAACCCCAGATAGGATTAGATATTCCTACCTGAGGTTGGCCACAGATGCGCCGCTACCCCTGAGGACTAAGCTGGAACGCCTCGGAAAAGTCTGTCTCCCTTACCACACCCTTCAAACCGGAACACAGCAGCGCTTAACATTGCTGTTATTAGGTAGAAATAGGTGTGGCGGTGGTGCCGCCGGAGTCGAACCACAAAGGGTTCTACCAAAAGGGTTATTAGAGGTTAACAGATATTTAGAGCGATTCTATATCGCTCTAAATATTTGTTAACCTCTTACCATAAATGGATGACATGCTCACATAAGAATTAAAAAGCGATTATATAGTACTTAAGTCATGTTCACTGAATTATAATAAAATATTCCGACCTTTGCCGTATACGAAGCAGTAACAAGAGAGCATTTAATCTACTTTACTTTCAGTAATTCTATCCCCAACAACGCTTTGTATTCTCAGACTTAGCTACGCGACAAAGACAATGATAGAAAGACATGAAGTAGAATCTATCGACAAAAACGAAAATTTAACCGACACTTGTGCAAGCAACAGGTCATAAAAATAACTCGGGCATCTCTCGAAACTCTCACAATATCCGCTCATTGTGGAGCCGTCGAAAATGAAAATGGAACTTTCTCGATTCCCTATCGAAGTTTCGCTCTAAACATTGATTGTGAAACTCCCTCTGGGCGGTCTCAAAGAGTTCCGTTGTGCGAAACAGACGAGTGATTTGTTGCGAACGAATGATGGTTTTATGTGAGCGGAGTCAAAGCTTTGTTTTCTTTTCGACTTTGATTGCGAATGAGTGGTCGGCCTTATGTTTAATAATGATAGTGGACTCTGGGTAAACGATAAGAGTCGCTCATGGAATCGTCTACTAGTCCTTAGAAGTCTGTTAGATAGCCATACGCTTCTTCTAAGGACAATTGGCCGCAGATTCGACGCTTGCCCAATGCGGTCATCAATAGAAGTAGATACGTACTATTGGTGTCCGCTTTTAGTTTTATGATTGAAACAAAAAAAATCTATGTCGTTTAATTAGACTACTAGTTATATAGCTATTTAATAAAATATAGAGTTTAAATACTTACTTATGTGCGCCAGCTTGCCGATTTTTGTAATATCTGTAAAAACATGGAAAAGCTGTAGTCATTATAATATGTCATGCAGTGTCAATACGACAAAAAATATACATTAATAAGGTAACACTTATCCGAGGCGTTGCAACTATGGCCGATTTCATATAGGACTTTAAATTTTCCATGGGCGGCAGTGACTACATATAATTAAGTGGATAACTCACTGTAACTCACGTAACAAATCTATAAAGTAATATATGAGATAAATATACTTATAACAAATACATGCTTATATATAAAAAATGCAAAATTAATTTGAAAACGTCAAACCATCCACCCAAAACTGACATCAGAATTTTGACGGCTAGTTGCAAAACCGTATCTCAGTTTGGGGTTTTATTTTGCGGGAATAGGGTGGAAAATGCAGCAATGCTAAACCAGCTGAACTCGGCAGCTTGTCAAGATCACGTCATCGCAGCATCACACAATTATCTCTCTAATCGCTGAGAAAGTGATGACAGATGCTCCCCTAAAATCAAATAATGAATAAAACCACGCGACTAAGGCGTTTTGCTCGCTATTAACGAGAAAAGTTGAGCGCAATGCGACTCACTTTTTTAAGGGTTGGCACTGAGATTCGCTTTTAGATAACATTTTTTTATTTATATTTTTTTTTTCTGTTGAGTAATCAACTCTTAACGTGATACTATATATTTTTTCCACAGTTACTCAATATAACGTGTGACGAGGTTTGATATCATAACAAAATATAAAGTTTTAACGCTTTAGTCTATAGTTAAAAGTCATGTTAAGGTGTAGTACTTTACAATATTATGAGGCCGAAACTATATTTTGTAGTCTGTAATAAAAATAATAGTCAAGAATATAAAAAACTATTACGAATATTTTAAAACACAAAGGTAAAATAATAGCCGCTAGAACCCAAGCAAAGCTGAAGCTTATAGCCATAGAACATTCCTTTTATAACAATGAATAGTAGATTAAATTACGTGGTTCGTGTATCCAATTACTTTCATAAAAGAGGAAGCTATATTTTAATGAAATAATAATATGAAATGCGTTTTCGACGGCATTCTGCATCTCGGCACATATTTTTGAATATTTAAATAAATAAAGAAGATTGAATTTTCACTTGAGTGTCAAAAAACAGCTTTTTACTTAATGCATAATATGAAAGAATATGTGTACAAAAAATGTCTGGTCAAAAATGTCTGGTCCGGCTTGAAACGATTTTGATTTTGAACGATTTAACTTCAGTTTGATGATCTTATAAGGAGTACTTTTATATAAAAAAAAATGATTAAGGTTCCGAGAAAAAATAAAACCCATAAAATTTCCCACGTATCCCGCTTTTGAAAATGGTGCGCTACTCGTATAAGTAATAAAATCCTACTTTAGAGCAAAACCGAACCTCGATCCAGATTTGTGTACTCGACAGAAATTTTAGCAATTCTCCATACGAGTGATATCTGGAGCGGCATTATCCAGCTAATGAATGGCGGCCACTTGGCTTTGTTCCAAAGTAATGTTATGAATCTATTCAACTGTCATTTCATCTTTAATAACTAATATAACCGCGCATCCCGGCTAATACGGTCCCGGTTATGATTATTTCGAGATACTGTGCGCTAATTCGACTGCTATTTCTACACACAATTGTACAAATTTCATTGTGTTAATAATATATCGTGTTAAAGTGAAATTATTGCTACAGCATGAGCAAAACGCAAACTGGCAAAATGTCGTATACGTCGATATATTATTTAAAAATCTGACGGTAGACGCTTCTTTTGATGTGAGGTAAAAATATAATTAAATTCATAAAAGGTTTCATTCGTTCCATAAAATCGCGTATTCTGAGAACTATGTAGTTACGTATTAAAATGCGTCAATTCCGTGATGGTAATAGCCTAAAATGATATAAAATATACGGGAACGCTAATTGCTGCGCTTAAGATACCGCGTCCGCAACTCAACTCGCAAGTGATTGCGGCGCGCGAGTGTCAGCGTTTCTGGTCATCTCTCGTTAGAGCTCGATAACGAACGAGCAATTATAACCTTCTTTCGATTTAAAATTAAAATAATAAAGGCGGCATGCTACCCGCTCCGCTTATAACACCGCGCCCACAATCTACTCGCAAGTGATTGCGGCGCGCGAGTGTCAGCGTTTCTGGTCATCTCTCGTTAGAGCACGATTGTGAACGTGAAATTAAAACCGCCGCTTATCGACCGCCATTGTCGTCTCAATAGAACCCCTCGCGTATGATGCTTTGTATCCTTTGTTCATCAATCTTGATATATAACGAGTTATTGTTGTAAAAGGTTATATTGAAGTTAAATAACGGATAAATTACATAGTATTTCTAAATAAATTTAAATAAATAAATAGTAATGGAAACAGTAAAATCTGAGTTAATAATGCATTTTTGTGACGTGTTAACAGGCCTCAAGCTGTCAGATCAATACGGGATGGGACGGGATGAAAGGAATTGAACCAGATAGGACGGAAAGCTAAGAGAAGGCGTGAAACGGGACGGGCGAGAATGAAACCTAAAATTCGAATACTGCGTAATAATCGAACTCTTAATTGTCAAACCAGTATCGAAATCAATAACTAAGGGGATACTAAGGGTTGTCCGGAGATTTTTCAAAGCAATAACACCGTCGATATCTATTAGCAGACTTAAAAATCTGTACATTTTACGTGTTCTACTTGGATTGTAAAATCATGTACCTACAATTGTATATAAATACTTAGTATTCCTTGTCGCTATCTTCAGCCCCACTAATGCAGCCTCACCTATCTACGAATGCTGTTTGCTCGTCTGAGGGCCGCCTATTATGCAGCATCCATTCAGAGTCCTCTTTGCGAAACAATCCGTCTCCACTTTGAACAATCCTAGTAATTACTTGCCGAGAGCAAGCGTACTTGCACGTGTATTCTGTGGTGTATAATGGGTGGTGTATAGGTGGTGGATACGACAGTTCATTTGAAACAAATAATATTACACGATATGTAAATTTTATTGTGTAAAGGCCCTAACGGTCACTTATGACAGGTATTTTTTATTTAGATAGTTTGTATTCAATTTTGTTATTTCATAAGAAAATGCGATGGAACATGTTCATTGAAATACCTATATTCATTTCAAAGGAAACCATTTTTGAGATAAAAAAGTTGTTTTTAATGTATTAATCATAGGTGATGATTGACCGTTAGAGCGGTAAGTTATTATTTGATTTAATTTAAAAAATCAGTCAAAAGTCTATGCATTTGTATAGTTTAAAGCATTCACTACTTAATAGTCACCGAACAACTTTTGACAGTCACACGTTAAATATTACTTACCTTCTACATCTGTGCCAAATAACAGCAGTGATAAGCGCTGCCGTGTTCTGATTTGAAGGGTGTGGTAAGAGCGACATAATTTTCCGAGGCATTCCAGCATAGTCCTCAGTTCGCGACGCATCTGTAACCGACCTCAGGTAGGAATCTAATCCTATCTAGGGTTGATTGCAGATATCCATGGGCGGCAGTAGCTACTTACCGTCATGTTGACTGCATGCTCGTATGCTACTCCAATATTCATTAAAAATCGTCATGGGCTGTCTATCTAAAAACAGCCCAACCTTTTCCCATTATCAAAGAAAACTGCAAATATAATTCCCTCTCTGAAACCAAGACGGAAATACACATACGCGGTTCCTTATGAGTAACTTATGACATAAGAGCGTGTTACGTACATGCAGCGGCATTCGTTAACCGATACACTAAGCTAATTAGCGGCGAAGACTTACCAACATCCTAACAACGTATCATGTTGCTAATAAATTCACTTGGAACGCTTTATGCATGCTGCTATATACCGGTATTATTATGTGAGAATTGACAAGTGTTATATTATGTGTATTTATAAATAAGCTGTATTTAGCTACCGTCTAGTGGATTTTGGGTAGCAAACATCTTCGTCTATACTACAATTACTAAAAATACTACAATACAGAAAAATACCAAATCTTTTCATCGCAATTTGTCCAAGCAAATAGGTCAAATATAATAATGTATTATACACAAACTCTAAATTGAAATTAAAATAATAAATACCTTACCTACTTGGTACTAAACTTTTCAGGTCTGTTATTGTTTTAAAATATCTAATAAGAACACATTTATCGAAAAATTATGTTTTTTTTTTTTGCGACAGTAGGGTTTTTTATTATACAATAAGAACCTACTTATCTGAAGAACAAGAACGCATACAAACTAAAATAATTAAGAGTATTCTTATCTGTCAGTTTGTCCCTTGTTTATTTATTTTATGATTTAATTAGAAAATTGCTAAATAAAGCCACTAAACAAAAGCTACGATAGTCTTATATTGTAAAAAAAAAAGTTATCTATGTCAATAATATATGTAATGATGAGAAACACGTGGAAATTATGATAAGTATAACTCAATTATAGGAGAATCATAATAACACAATCTCATTAATAAGTAACGAACGCTTTCCTCCACGACCACGAGTAGGTATCCATACCTAAAGAGGATTTGTAATTCTCATCATAAAAACAAAGGGAAAATAAGTCTCTCTCGGTAACATTCAATAGATATGCCGTAATGAAAATCTATTTCTGTTGGAGTAGGTTTAAAATTTGTAAGGGTGGTCGTACACTGGACTCGTTGCAACAATTTTTAGTACAATTTAGAAGTAATAGCTCAGTGGTTTAAAACTCGGCTTCTCAATCTGGGGGTTCGAGGTTCAAGTCCTGGGCATCTTAATTTTTCAAAATGATTTTTTTTAACTTAAAATGAAACCGCCAAAGACAAGTGCGAATTGATAGACTTCACAATTTTTTGAAAAATTAAAATTTAATTGAAAATTAAATTTTGCAACATCAAGATAATAAGAAAATTCTATTCTGAGTGAATGTTAAAAACATACAGAATGTGCAGGCTTTGGGTTGCCTATTATTTACGTGGACGAACTACTGGGTTGTCAGGTATAAACAGGTATTTCGCTGGCAACTACTTTCACTCATGATGATAATAGATAAAATTTTATATCAGTAGAAGCGCTGTTTTATTGTGAACACGTTGATATAGGGTTGTCTGCAAAATGAAAATTAATTTTTCAAAAAATAATTAAAATTATCCTGTCCAGGATTTTTTTAGCAAACCCATTTTTAATGTATTACCCAAAGTACTAATTTCGTTATAAAATGAGTTTCATTCTATTATCAGCTCGGTCCAGTTCGATTTAGCTTCGGATCTTCTACTATTAAAGAATTCTCAGATATGTAAGTTGTTCTCATTCGCTATTATAGAAAGTAAGAAATGATTTATACATATAACTTTGAAAACAATAGTAATACACACATAACTTTGAAAGATAAATGGTACGAGTAGTATCTGGGATTTGAACGTAGGACCCCCGACTGAGAGATCCACTTTTTTCCTTCTTTACGCGATACAATTATATTGGTTTTATGTATTTCCTGTGAGCTTTCTACCTAAATAATGCTTGTATGGGAGCTTTTTCGAGTGGATGCTGCGTTGAAAGCTGTAAGCGGATTAAAACCCAATGAGGGTACATATGACAGTAACTGGAATATCCACCTAATATCAATATTTATAGAATTCATTTCTCCATCCCAACACCATACTTTTATCTACATTCGAAAATATCCAGTCCTCTGTTTGAAGTCCTGAATACGAAATGTGGCTTTACTTATTATTTTCAATAAAATATACGTCATTTAGTTTTGTTGTGGACGCGAATTCGATTCCCAGGAGGGACAAAACATAAAGGATTCTTTATATTTTATGTGATTTTTGTTTATGGAGGTGGTCGAACTCTTTGTGGTTCGAATTTAGTATGACCAATGTTATGAATTTATGCCTTATGACTAATGTATAAATTGTTGACTTATAATATAAGAGTAGCTTACAATCATGCAGTCGATATTTTATGGTCACTGAGGCTCATGGACATTTGTAACCAATTTCATATAAGTCAGGAGTCGTACTAAATACGATCAGCAACGTTTGACTCTTCAGAAAAAAAGGAAAGAGTCATGTTAAGGTGCCTTACCGTACACTTCATGCCAGAACACAGCAGCGCCACGCCCTTGTTATACTAAAAATGTAACGAAACTAAATAATTCTATGGTTTCCAACTTACTTATCCAAAAATAAGAATCAAAATCGACCTCCAAAAGTCACGGACCACACTCAATAGACTGGTACAACACTTTAAAATCACCACTAAAAATTTCGGTCCAAATCAAAAAAGAAAAACCGAAGTCAAAAAACTACATATATATAAAAAAACACACAACACAAAAGTAAAAACTAAAATTTCAATTACATCGCCCCGCCATTTGTCTCTCAACTGAAAGCTAAATGTCAGAGCTTTCAAATCATACGGCAGTCAATTAAAGCTGACCAGTTTGAATGAAAGCGCGGAGGTTTTATTGACATGGAATTTGGATATTCGGCGAAAAAAGGAATTTGTACATAATAGATTTAAAAATGGCGAAAATAAAACAAAATTCTATTGAAATTATTTAGGTTACATTTAATAATACACCTATATCAAAATTTTATACAAAGATTTGATACTTCATCCAAATGGCATATGTAACTAAAATGATTGTTCTACTATATATTGATAAGCAGTAGAATACCGATAAGAATAATTACTGTCCACGTTTTAATAAGTTTTTTTTACTTATGAATGATGCTTGACTTTATTTGGGTAAATTATTCCTTTATATAAAAAAGGAAAATAGTTTTACCTACCATCAAAAAATATATAAATAAATACTTGTATGTGAATATTTCTTCTAAATATTTATAATGAAACACGTGGTATTTCCACTTAAAGCACTTGATGTGTGCTTCGTAAGTAACCGTCGCAGGTGGGGAGGATAAGAGGAACGACTATCACATTATTTAATTTTTTGAGTTTTTGGAGATCAGTGAGACAATCAGAAATATCGTAGATATTATAAACCTTTAAATATATGGAATATATGATTATATTATATATATAGAATATATGAATATATTATATATGATTCCAATTATTAGTTAATTAGGCATTGACCCAAATGGTATCACCGCCACACATTTCTCATGAAGCAATTGTTGCGTTTCGATCAAAGGATGTGGATGTCGGCCGTAGTGGTAACACATATGTGATCGGTTTTACGTATTGTAGAACATATATGAATATGAGTTACTCATGTGAATGACTGGCAGTGACAAAAACAGGACTGTATTTGACTATTGGGTTTATGTTCAAGTTTGGCTTAGCACGCACTACGGTTAAGCGCAAGCGGAATAGATATTGCCGAAAACGCACGAACGCATACGAACACGGAAGGCGGTTGACGTTTGGCTTAATTTTGTTTTAGTGCCATCATGGTTTTCTGGCGAACAGCATGTGTTGTGGCGTTAGTTATATCGCTCGCCCAATCGAGACCGAAAGAAAAACCGGATGCGGTTAAACGAAATGAGGTCAAAATGTAACAATTTACGTTTTACGGTCATCTTTAGGCATTTATATAATTATAAAAATTGTATGAAAATAGGAAAAAATATACGGAACCATGTATTATGTTAAAACTCATCACAACACACAAGAACACTTGGCCCTCTACTTTGACACTTCATACTTTTATGATGATGCGCTAGTCTTAAAGAAGCTTTTAAGTAAGAACGCAACTAACACTTTCAAAGAGAAAGTGCATATTGTTACTATTTCTTGTACTCTCAAATAATCGCTAATCATTTTTGAAAAGCACCTACCATAAAAAATATAGTTGAAGTACTTTTATATTTCCACAAAAGTTTCATCTAAACTATGGACCTAAAATCATCGCCATTATTCGAATGAAACTTTAATACAATAATATACTCGAAAAAAATAATTACACAAATCAACCTCAATAAATACGTGGAAACCGCTATCCTTTGGGATAGCAAAGAAGAAAGGTTCAAGAAGTTCAAGAAAAATTACAAGGCAAAAACCTTTTTTTAGCTTTTTTAGGCCAGTAAAAATATGATTGTCAAATTCTTAAGAAATTACGCAAATTTTAATTTCATAACAAAAATCAAAATATTACTAATTAAATAACTAGGTAATTTAATATATTTCCTTAAATACATATCTTTCGAGTTAGATTGTAAAATAATTCACAAAATATTTTGTTTATATTCAAAGTTATAAAAAGCTAAGATAACCTTACAATGACATACCAAATTTATTCCAACTGACGACAAACGAAGACTTGCAGATACTCCAAACTTTATTAGGAGTACTTTGCAAACGCTTAAAACATCGTCAAATCGATATTCGCGAACGTACCAAACCGTCTAATGGAATTTAAAAGGGCCCTTTAAGGAAATTGTCTTACTGTCAGAGAGAATCGACTTAAGGATTGATTGAACTCAGCGGGTTGGTATTTTACTGAGTAATATAAATTACTAATATCGATCATTTTCTTCCAATTGCAGAGGGTAATGTTTTTAGAGTATATGTGTGTATTTTGTTTCATTCTATGGCATGCCCTGGAGCCTACACGGCTTGACGTACTTTAACATAAATGTGGTGTAGTTAAATTTGTCTAAGTTGTGGGAGTGACGAAGGATATATTTAAGCAATCGAGTTTTTTGTTTTTATAATAATTATATAGTTATTACAATGCTATGTTTAGTGATCCTTAAGGTATAAATTTAAAACTAGTCAAAAATGCCAAGATGTCTTGTATATTTACGTTTAAGCTTAACAAGAAAGTAGTGCAATTTTATTTGTAGATTATTTATTCGTAAGTTTTTTTTTATTTTTTTATATCTAAATAAGATTAAACTATAAGCAATAATTAAGTTAAACATTTTCAATTACACGCTAAATTTTTTTCAGCCCCAATTAAAGTTAAAAGATCTTTACTAATTTTAATTGAAATATCGTTAATCGCTTGTGGTGAACTAAATTGGTAACATCCGAGAGAATTTACATCGCCCTATAAAAATGCAAAAACGCTTGGAACTCCGTAATCGTATTTTATCAAAGTCAAATCGTGTTTCGACATTGTGAGCTAAAACTCAACTCTGACCTGATTGCATCGCAAATTGTTCATGAATAAATAAATACAGTGAAAGGCTCTTAAGGATTCCGTTACAGTGCACTATCAGTCGATATCGACGAAAACGGTTTGATTACCTTTAGTTTACAAAAGTAGTGAAGTAGTATCAATTGAAGAGTTCGAGGTTTAAATCCTAGGCATGTCTAATTTTTAACCGACTTCAAAAAGGAGGTGGTTATCAATTCGGCCGGCATCTCTTTTTATGTATGTACACGAATTACTCCGCCGTTAGTGGACCGATTTTAATAATTCTTTTTTTATTGTATAGAGACGAGCTGGAAGTTGGTCCCATTTAAATATGGTTAGAATCCCTCGATGGACTTCAGAAATATGTACTAAACCAACATTTATTTCAATTTTTTTTTTACTTTGTAGTGACATAGAAGTTGGTTGTATTTTTTTTAAATGCTTTTTATAAATTAATTATCACTTGATTTAACGGTAAAGAAATACTTAATGAAGAAACCTAACCTAACCTAACCTAACCTAACCTAACCTATACCTGAAAGATTTTTAAACAATCTCAAGGGTAATATGTAAAGTGCAACAATATGCACTTGGCCAGCGTGGTGGACTAAGACCTAATACTTCACATTCTGAGACAAGACTCGTACCCTATAGAGGGCCAGTAATGATAAGATGGGAATGATATATAGAAAAATTAACTAGGGTTGAGATTACTTCAGTTCTTTGCTTAACTCAAAAGTTAATTTGCTATTCCTACTTGAATTACAGCGAGATTTGGAAGTTAATTTGGAGAGTAGATAACTTCACTAATTAAATTAGATAAGTAACTGTCGACAATTATATCAAGACTGAGAAATATTACAGTAAATGACAGAAACTAGAATTAATAGATTCGTATTATTAATATTGGCCTGTCTCATTGGAGTTTTAGGTTTGAATCTCAGACAAGTAGTTCCGATTAAATTAACATGTTTTAACGTTGAAGGACAACTTCGTTACGAAACCTACATTATTGAAAGTTCTTTACAAAAGTAGTTAGAAAATATTGCGAGTTGATTAACTACAGGTGTCCACGAGCGGCCGTAGCCACTTACCATCAGATGGACTGCATGCTCATCTACTCCTATTAATAAAGAAGAATTACTTGGGGGATGAGCATCCTTCGTCCGTAGGTTCTGCCGGTCGAAACCCTACACGTGTCCCCCGGGTGGTGTTAAACGGAAAGCCACACACCGAGTCACAGGCGGAGATTAAATAACCTGTACTCGATTTAACTCGAGACGGTTACGGGGACCGAGAGGAATTAGATACCCTCGACCAGACGTAGAAGGTAACGGGAATCCACTACGATTATTCCCAAGATAACTTCAATGCAAGACAACAGAACAAGTCTTAATTCAGATGTATTTCAAGCAATTTCAAGTGACTGCAAAATATTCATACACTTCTCAGAAATTGACTCGAAAAAATATTAACTCAGTGTCAAGGAAAAGGCACGTGACAGAAATACAGGATCATTACATTGAAATGTAAGCAATACTGTTATATTTAAATTGGAAATATGAGATTGGCTTTATATTACTTGGTGGTGCTGCTAAGAATTTTTTATTTATTACGTTTGTTTTGGAAATGATGAGGTTAATTTACAATTTTACGGGCAGAAATAAATATTGATGCGATTTATGTCTATAAATATTAAGTGACTTTTTTATTTAAGTTCAAGTTGTTCAGTTCTTTTGTTTTTAATTGTAAGTAGTCATTGCCGCTTATGGATATATCTAATCAACTCTTAATACAATTTCTTCTGGTTAAAGTCGGTCACCGGTGCATTTCCAGTCTTGTCCCTGTAGTTCCGGGACCAAAATAGGATTACGGTATCCCCTGCCTGTGTAAGGGTTCGTACACAAAACTGCGATGCGACGTCGCATCGCAAAAATCTGCGAGCTCCCTCGACGCATCGCAAGAACTTGCGAATTGATTCGCATCGCACAGTGGTTGTTGTTGTTGGTCACCCTGAGAGACGCTACGCCGCACGATATCGCATCGCAGCAATTCGCATCGCAATTTTCTGCGTTGCGAATTCGCATCGCGTCGCATCGCGGTTTTGTGTTCGAGCCCTAAGTCTGAGGCGACTAAAAGAGGCTTCCGGGGTTGCGGGCAGCAAGAGTGGGAGCTCGAACCGCCCGGCCAGCGACCCCGGGAAGGACAGCGGTATGTGTGGTCGCATACCGTGGTGTACAACAAACGGTGTGGCGAGCGTCATGCTCACCTGGGCGGAGCCCGATGGGGCAAAGCGCTAAGCGGACTCCGGTTGCTTGGAGATCCCGGAGTCCTTTACGCAGCGCCGAGGACGGTCACCGGGGGCATTTCAGTATTTTTAGGTACATTTCCAGTCTTAACGACTAATTTTGAATGCCTTCGCGGGAAGTTATTACTACTACCTTTAAACCAAAATACCGTGACTCTTAGTATTTTTGATATAAGATAGAATAAGCACCATGTAAAAAGACGTTACGTAAAAATACTTCACAAACCATCAGTTATAGTAAAAGGGTGAAAGTAATTTATTAATATTCTATTTCAGGCAAAATCTTACAAAATCTATTCTATTTTAGTTACGGGTAACGTATTGTCATGGACTAACTTTTATGTATTCGATGTAAAGGGTTTGGTAAATCGAGCGACACACATTACCACAATTCAGAATAGGTATTTCACATAGGAATTTTACTTTGAGCAGTTTGAGCGTTTCCGTACTTAGAAGGGCATATAAAGGACCTTGTAGGGTCTCGAGCGGTTCCAACTTCCGGTACTACGTGAGAGGTACTCCATATACCACGTTCATGCTTTGTGGTGCACATGCCATGTTTCTAGATACGTGAGAAATATAAATATAACAAATTATACTGTGCTAATGTGTCCTGTCTTAGTCCTCAGAGGTAACGACGCATCTGTGGCCGACTTAGGTAGGAATACAATGTTATCTGTGGTTGTTCATTGATGTCCATGGACGGCAGTTGTCATTTACATCTGGTGGAATACACTGCTTATATGCTACTTAAATGGTATACAATCATCATCAACCCATTATTGTCCCACTGCTAGGCACGGTTCTCCTCTCATTATGAGAAGGATTAGGCCATAGTCCACCGCGCTGGCCAAGTGCGTATTGGTAGGATTCACATACCTTTGAGTTTCTTTTATATCAGGTGTGCAGGTTTCTCGATGTTTTCCTTCATCGTTTAGCAAGTGATACTTAATTTCTAATAAGCTCATAACTTTAAAAAATCAGAGGTGGCCTGAGATTTGAACATTTTCTTAATCACTAGACTATCACTGCTAGCTGCTAGCTATAAATGTTATAAAATAAAAGTCATAATCAAAATAGCGCAAAATTGAGTAAAGCCCTGCTGGTTGTGTAGACGTTTGGTAGTTTTTTTAAGTTAGCAGATTGGATTCATGCGATAATTGAAAAAAAAATAGACATATTGGTCAATAATTCTTACCTTCCTCCGCTAATCTGTATTGACGTGAAGTGTGTTCTAATCCTTTTTCAATTGTAAAGCGAGACCGATGTAACAGTAGTATTAAGTATTACAACCAACAATCAAAATACCACACAAAAATAGGTCAAACCTAGAAGTGTAATAATACGTAATGACAGCAGTAACCATCCCCATTTCCAGGTAGTAAATGATTGGTTGGTCGATACTCATAAATTTAAGAGACCGTATACAATGCTTTATACTGCCTGTTACGCCGTAGAGCTACGAAGTCGTAGCGTGATTGAACGTAGCAACATAGGCGTTATAAAAAGTGTAGGATATTCTTGATTTCTTTGCAGTTAAATTATTTATTGAGACTATTATTTGTTTTTTTTCATAATTTTTGCGGACTTTAATGAGGAGCTTTACGGCCGCACTCCATCATGATGAATTATCTTTAATACTAGAGATTATAGATTTCAGAAATATTATTCTTCTATAAGTATTTTTGTTAAATTTTATGTTTAACTTTATAAAAAATATATTGAAGAAAAAGATTCACAATTCAGTTTATACATTAAAAATAGATTTAGTTTTATTATTTTACACTTTATATTCTTAATTTTGATATTTTAACATTAGAGGAAATTAAAACTTTCTGCGGGGAACACCCATATAATTGTGTCTTAAGAAAATTTCTTAAAATAAGCGTGAATAAGGAAGGTTAATAACGACGAAGCCTAAATCACAATTCTGAGAGAAATATGATTTAGGCTTCGTTATTAACCCATGCCCAACAGTGGAACAGTAATGGTTGACGACATGAATAAGACAGTGCACACGGTCTCCTAGTTGGTCACCGTCGGTCAATACGTAGCCAAGAAACTAGCGGTGGCTTATCAACTATTGATCTGATATCGATTACTACGTTTATGGGCCATTTATATATTACGATTTTTTCACGGTACTACGACTTATCGTTACGATAATTTATAAAACTAAGCAATTGTTATGCCTTAAACAATTAGTATAGCAAAACCAAGTTATTTGTAGTATTTAGCCAACTAGTATAGTATATTTTTACATACACACACATACATATTTCATGAATATTCAGTACATAGTAGAATATATTTTAATTATTTTAAAGACATGTATTTAACGGTCTAACAGTACTAAACATATTTAGGGAATCAAATTACAATTTTTTTTTTATAAAGTGATTCTTGTTTATGTAAGGTAAAAAATAATTTATAAAATGTACTTTAAAATTATTATGAAATAAAAATAATCCTAATAAAACTATGTTTAAATGAATTGTCACAACAGTATTTACATCCTTCATAACATTTTAATTTTTACTAAATTTTGAACTGACCTGTATCTAATCGTTAGCAATTTTGAACTTTTTACCATTCCAGCCTAATGTAATATACAAAATAAAGAATCTGTATAGATAAAAGTAAACGATTAATCAAATAGGTGCAGATTTACATCGAACGACTAGAGGCAACACTAGATTAAATCTCTAACATATTCAACATCGTGTCGCACGATGTAAACAGCCCAGCGGACTTCCCGCCAAGTCAAAGCGAAGGGAAATATTAATGAGTGGCGCTTTCCTCGTGAATAAATGAACGAATTTGCATCATTTGAAAGTCGATTTTACTACTTTGGTTTTGAGTCCATTACAATCTGAATGTTTAATGGCATCGAGGCGCTGCAGTTCGAAAATCGTCCATTATAGCTTAAATTATTTATAGAATAAGTGCCACTTGTAAGTACCGAAGTATACGTCATTGACATAAATAAATTGAATGGATTTTTGTATTGTTATTACGTGCCTGGATTGGAAATTTCATTTATCAAGTAATACTCTGTCGTCAGTTCATTACAATCTCACTACTGGGATCAGGTTTCCTCTCAGAATAAGAAGGATAAGGATGTAGTCCGAGTTAACCAAGTGTATACTGGTAGACTTCATATACATTTGAAAGATCTCTCAACCCTGCACAGGTTGCATCACAAATATTAGTGGTGCTAGGTAATACTCATCTAAAGAGTACTAACAGTAAGCCGTAGCTTAATTAAAATATCTTGCTGCCGTAGAGTACAAGTACTTGTACTATTGCTGCTACCCTTGAGACGTAAGCTGAAATGCTTTGAAAAGTATGTCTCCCTTACCACACTCTTAAAACCAGAACCCAGTAGCGCTTTACACTTCTGTTACTCGCTTGAAATATGTGTGACGGTGGTACCTTCGGTATCGAATCATTAATAATATATCACTTTCCCATAAATCCCATTAAAATATAATATAAGGTATCGTATGCGAATCCGGTACTCGTATTATGAGAAATGCATATGTGTCGACACGCAGAACAATAATACCGAATGTACTAATTAATATCGAAGCTGTAAATAGATCGGCTACGGGCCACTGCACTTCCCAATAATAACTGAAACAGTTAAACAATAATAACCATAGTCACTACCTTCATAAAGTTCAAAATAGGCACAACACTATCACGCCATACAACACTTACTACCATTGAGTATTGAACTTAGTACACGAAACATAAGGTCGAAATTGCAGTGAAAGGGAAATCATATGATACAGGCTGTTGTGAAAATCACACAAGATTTTAATGTTAATTTAATTATCCGCCGTTAATATAGAAGCCCATAGGAACTGTGACGTTCGGTACGAATTCACAGGCAGTGGCTTCACTCAATTTATTGCTACATTTGCATTGTTTCGAGTACATTTGTGCTTTTTGGGCTTATACAGGCTGATGTTTTTTTACTAATGGACGTCGTTACTTCGATCATATTATTTAATACCTGTATGACATTCGTACTGAATGTAAGTACTCATATTTTGGTTATTTATTTACAAATAAACCGAAATAGAAGCATTTCGATGTCATGTATCTTATGATATGCTTTTAGTGAAAATTCTTTCGTGATTGATATTTTTGCGTTGTCAAAAATTTTGAATGTTGACATTATTATTATTCTGTCTATTCATTGTAATTACAAAATAAAGATAATTATCGTTATATATTAGGAATACCGTCGCATAGCAGTCATCTCCTGGTTTACAATTTTTCATCTAAATATAAATATATATAATTTTGATATTAAAAATTGTCAAGTTTCAGAAAAAAAATGTAGATTGCTTAGTAATAGATATTTAGTCTGTGAACCCTAAAATATCCCTTCACGCGCAAATACGCATGTACTCGTATTATTTCTGTGTATGTAATAATATGCTTTACAATGAACTTTCACAGAGTGCAATGATCTCTATCACAAATTGAATATCGCTGTATAAAACACAACAATATAAATTAATATACCAACATAAATTTGATTAAACATAATAAATTACAGTACTAATATATCATTCAGTCATATCTTCTGCGGCAATAATAGAAGCTTTGTATTCATACAATCGGTTAGCCGGCTGACTGCCAAATGTTTAATTGTGCTCATTCATATATTAAATTGAATTAGTGCATCAATATAGTTTCTTTGTGCTATTGTCGTGTCACATTAGTATAATATTCAACAGTATTAACCACAGTGCTATTCAAAAGCTTTCACTCAATAGAAATATGTGAGAGAATTTATACACAACCATAGCAAGTAGCGCTCATTATTATCAATCTCATGTTTAACAACATCTACTGTATTGCAATACAATAATAAAATCATTTTAGTAACATAACGCAAAAGAGCTACATTACTATTAAGAGTAATAATTTTATTTTGATAAAATTAATGTACTATTATTTTTAGCTTAATGTGTAACTCTTTGAGGTTCGACTCCAGCGACACCACCCCCACACCTATTTCTAACAGCATAGTTAAGTTCTGATGTACTCTTGAAGGGTGTAGTAAGGGAGATATACTTATCCGAGGCATTCTTGTTTAGTTCTCAGAGGAAGCGGTGCATCTGCGGTTGACCTCAGGTAGAAATTTAAACTTATTTGTGCTTGATTACACATTACACATGTCTATAGGATACAGTAGTCTTCATTGTCGTCTTCTACTCAAATATTATTAAAAAACTAGCTTACCCGGCAAACGTTGTGTTGCCATATAAATAAAAAAAAAGTTAAGGGTGAACAACCCTTATCACTTAGGGGTATGAAAAATAGATAGTAGCCGATTCTCAGAGCTACTGAATATGCATATAAAATTTGGTGAAAATCGGTAAAGCCATTTCGGCCTAACATTGTGACACGAAAATTTTATATATAAGATAACTCGAATACAAACTATAAACTGAAACGCATCGTATATTCTATACAATAAGGATATACTGAGACTTTAACTACTATCCAGTAGCACAATAGACGCGTTATATAAAATAGTTTTTAAAACACCTACAGCTTTAAATTCAAAGCTATTTTATATTTCTATCTTTCCTTTATGTACTGTATAAAGGCAAGAAAGGTAGTTCAAGTGCTGTAACAGGAAGCAATTTCAAATACCAGGCAGCAATTACGTACCTGCTTCAAAAGACGTCTTTAAGCGACGTAACCTATAAATTCTGAGAGAGGTAAGTCATTTTACACTAGATTCATGATTCTTAAACAGGTATTTAGTACAATGTATTTCAGAAAGCTATATTTTATATAGAAACTTAAACTAATTAAAAAAAAAAACAAATAAAAATAGTTACTATAAAATATAGAAAAATGTTATTTTATATTTCAATCTTTTCTTTATGTACTGTATAAAGGCAAGTAAGGTACGGCACTTGAGCTAGTGCTGTGACAGGAAGTAATTTCAAATACGAGATACCAATTATATAGCTGCTTCAAAACGTCTTTAAGCGAGAAGCGAGGTAACCTATAAGTTCTGAGAGGAAAGTCATTTCACACTATATTCATGATACTTAAACAGATATTTAGTATATTATACTTAAGAAAGTACTCGTAAGTAACTATAAAATAAAGAAAAATGTAACTGAGTTGAGATAAAGTGAGTAATTAAAAAGTTATCGTATAATAGCGCTTTGAATATGTACTAATTTAAAAGCTATTTTATATTTGTGTATTTTATTTATGTACTATATAAAGGCAAGTAAGGTACGGCACTTGAACTAGTGCTGTGACAGGAAGTAATTTCAAATACGAGACACCAAATACGTAGCTGCTTCAAAATATATTTTATATCACGGCGTGCGTAAATGGACGTTTTACGCACGCTTCGCGTGCGCAAAACCCCCATTTCCGACCCCGTAATATAAAATTTTATACAACACGCGGACGAAAAATGTTTTTCTGACTCGTGTGATTGCAGTCCTCGCCTGCGGCTCGGCCTGCAAACTCACACTTGTCAGAAAAAAATTTTTCGTCCTCGTATTGTAATGTACTATTTAAGCGAAAAGCGATAAATTCTATAAATTCTGAGAGAGGAAAGCATTTCGCAATGTATTCATGATTCACTAAACAGCTATTTAGTGCATTGTATTTAAAGATGCAGATACTTCAATATAAAGATGTAAATATATATCGAAATAAATTGAGTTTTTTTTTATAAAATTGTAGTAGCAAATGAGAATGCAGTTCACCTGATGGTATCAATCATAGACATCTGTAATCAACCCTATATAAGACTGGATTCCTATCTAAGGTTGACATAGATGCGTTGCCACCTCTGAAAACTAAGTTGGAACGCTTCGGATAAGTATATCTCACATAACATACTCAAACCCGGATGTAACAGCACTTAATACTGCCGTAATTAGTTAGAAATCGATGTAGTGATGGTATCTCTGGGGTTAAACCACAAAGGGTCCTTCCAGGAGAGATAGAAGAAGACATGTATTTCGACAAAAAGTAAAAAATATAGACATAAATAATAGCGCTTTGAACATGGACTTATTTGGAAAATGTTTTGAATTTCTACCCTTGTATGTGCTGTATAAAGGCAAGAAAGGTACATTGAGTGCGACAGGAAGTCATTTCAAATAAGACACCAATTACGTAGCTGCTTCAAAAGACGTCTTTAAGCGACGTAACATATAAATTTTGAGTATAGAAAAAGCGTTTTCTACACATTTAAACATTTCTAGTCTTAGAATTAAACTGTAATGTATCAAAAAATAATTATAAATGTAAATGTATCTATGTATAATCTTATATATAAAATTCTCGTGTCACAATGTTAGTTTCACCAAATTTTATATGCATATTCAGTAGATCTGAGAATCGGCTACTATCTATTTTTCATACTCCTAAGTGATAAGGGTTGTTCACCCTTAACATTTTTTTTATTTATATGGCAACACAACATTTGCCGGGTCAGCTAGTTAGGTATTAATTTCATTTTCATTCTATAAAAAAACAGAGACTCCTAACATTAACAATCTGATATTAAATGGTTTCAACGATCCTCTAAAAGGTGGTAAAACCCTCTGTGGTTTGACGTTGAAGGCACCATCAACACAGATCTATTTCTGCCTAATAACAACAGTGTTAAGCATTGCTGTCTTCTGGTTTGAAGGATATGGTAAGGGAGACATCCTTATCCCAGGCGTACCTTAGCTCTCACGGGTAGCAACGCGTCTAGTGCTGTTGTTTTTGCGTATCGGCTAATTTTTTTGACATTTTCAAAAATTCGCTTCAGCTATATACTACGCGCCAAATGTCTGAAAACCATCTTATTCATCATAAAATTATAAAATCTATGTACATTTCCAATATCAGACGTATTGCTATGATACCTTTTCTTTTGGACACAGCAGAAATAGCCTCCCGCGCAATAGCTACACTTTTGACCGTTACTCCACACAGTCTGGTTCAGAATCAGTAGCGTAGCTAGGTAACCAAGGGCCCTGGGGCAAATTAAAAAATGGGGCCCCACTGCTATGTAAACGGATCAGGTTTTATCAAACAAAAATATGAAATATACAAATACTTTAAAAATGCTAAGCATTTTTGTGCACTGCAGGGCAGGTAATAAAACTATTAAACAGTAACAACATAAATTTGAATTTCTCTCAACTCATGTCACGATTAAAGTGGGGTTGCAACCTGTCATATTTATTTTGAAAATGGGAGAAATTTCTTAAAGTTCAGTTCGATCGAGATTACTGGTTCGAGGGCCCCCTGAGTTTGAGGGCCCCAGGGCATTGCCCCACCTAGCCCCTTGGTAGCTACGCCACTGTTCAGAATCATATAATCTAACGATTTTATACAGTTTCGGCCGTAGTGCTATGATACATGGTTTTAGTCGTGGGCTCTAGTACTAAAATGGCCGATATAACACTGAAAATGTAAGTATATCAAAATGTGTCACTTATATTCTACTATTTACGTAATAAAAAGCAATAACAGGTACTAAGTAACATAATTCAAAAAAGTGAAATACGAACACCAAAGTTATTCAATATCGCGAAGTAAATCTCCATCAGGCTCCAAATGGAATTACAGCCGAAAGTTAAATTAATAACGAGGAAACAAGGTTTCATGCCACTAAATGAAATGTTTCGCGCTTTCCAGTTATTTCGGATACTGCCCGAGGCGATATCAATGCAAATATATAATGCGGTGTATCTTTGATTAAAACTAACATAAATTCGTTATGTTTATTATGAATAATACATTTTATGTGTATGAATTAATTTATACTTATTAAAAAATAAATAAAAAAAATGTTTTTAGTGTCGTCTTGTGGTTTTCGTATTCATTTAACAAAACAATTATATTTGATATCCTTATTGTGGTAGTATATAAAAAATAATTGTTACGCCATAAAGATGGTATCCGCCATATTGAATGTAGAACGTCACTTAGCTATAGATACTTTGCGTCACATACAGTGGCACATAAGTGAAAGAAAAGCTTGTAAAATGTTCACACAAATTAAATGTAACTTCAATCATACTTTAATCTAAACAAAAAATATATCAGAGGAGAATTCTTATCGTTTTAAGTGCACACAAAACATCGCCATAATCTTTAAGGATAGTAAAGAGTTTGTAAGTAGCCTCAAATATTACGGTTGTAATATTTTTGAGATGGATTACATTTATCCATGAGTGGCAGTGACCAGAAATAATGGCTCAGAGACATTAAAACAAAATTATATTAATCACATATATCTGGGTAAACTTAATTACAAAAATAATTAGGCAAATCATATTTAGGTTTTGAGCGAATAATATTTACATTCCATTTCCAAGAACAAAGTCATAAGTAGAAGCTAGTTTATGTATAAAAATGTGCAAACGCATAAACATCAAAGATTTATGTTATTCGGAATCAAAATTAACACAATCTTTGGCGCCATTCATCCGTACAAAAGTGTTGTCGCCGCTGGCCGCGTGCCAACCCGGCATACTATTACGAGATACTACTAGATAATTCAATGATTATAGTAGGAACTGTACCTGGCTTGAAGCGGCTATCTTTGTTTAGCCTAAAAGTATATTCCAGTTAAGATGTTCCAGGTTTGTTCTCCGGCTAGGTAGGCAAAACGGTAGGAACATATTCATATTAAATTCAAAGTTGTACTAATGGCGATAATCATATTCCATAAATACTCACAAATGTATTCCTTTACCGTTAGTAATATTTTTAATTAAAATAAATATATACATGCCATATAAATAAAAGAAAGATTTCAACCAAAGTTTATTTTACCAGCGTCGGCTCATAAATTAAATTTAATCGGATTATCCTAAATATTATATTAATCCGCAAAATTATGGTATTACTGAATACTTAAAACTAAATACTCATAATAATTATGGTAATAAAATTAATTACTCATTTCAAAATAACTCATGAGCTTAATACACGAATACCTAAAAGATTATTCGGTGAAAGTCATCATGAATCTGTTTATCAATAAACTTCATTCTAACAACCACGAAATACAAAACAATAGTTTCAAATAGAATAGGTACTTTCTCCACATTCCACTTTCTAAAGTTGTCATAGCAGTTAAAACAACTGCACTAATTGTTTTGGAGTCCATCCAAAGACATTCTTAACCGAATTTCACGGGTAGTGAGATGCATACAATATTGTTATACCGGTACGAATTTAGTGGGTAACAATTCTGTAATGAGGTGCGGGATTAGGACTTGAAATATGGTATATGAATGTTATATCCCTGTATTCCACGGTGTAGAATATTATAACGTAAACTGTCTTACTGTTATTTAGGGATTCTCTCAGGATGAGAAGAGTTTAGGGTTTACACACGTTTTATAACTCTATGGATAATAGGCCCTGAGACCAAAAAAGATAGATTTAGCCTTAAAAATGGAGTATAGATTATTTTAGAAATGCTTAATAGGCAAAACGGTAACTATAGTGCCGATTGCTTTACGATACCCGACTAACGCTTGCAAAAAAATGAAAATTTATCGCGTGCTGTTAAGGGCCCAACTATACGATTGATACTCGTAAATTAAATAAATTGCTAATTCGTATCGTTTACAAAGTCTACTATGGCGTTGAAACCATGAAAGGCGACTAATAATTGGTAAATTTCAAATACCAAATTTTAAAAATATTAATATAGTATGTCAGAAATCTAGTATGGTAGAATCCTTTGTGGTTAGACTCCAGCGGCATCATCGCGACACCTATTTCTACCTATTAACAGTAGTGTTAAGCGCTGCTGTGTTCTGGTTTGAAGGTGTGGTACGGGAGACATACTTTTCCGAGGCATTCCAGCTTAGTCCTCAGGAGTTGATAACAGATGGGTTGATAACAGGGTGGCAGTAGTCACTTACTATCATGCTCGACTGTTACTCCCATATGATAAAAAAAAACCTTTTTAAATAACTCTCAGGCATGTAGTGCTGGTTCCTTACAATGTTTCAATGGAATTTCAAAATGGGTTGTCTGCATACTTTTGAGCTGAGATCTAGTCTAAATGGCAGTAATATTTTTGACTACTAAAATGGAGTACGGGCTTAAACCGGAAGAATGTTAATAGCGGGAAATTTGAAAATCGTAGTATGAGAGCAGTTTTTAGGGAACTAGACATTAAGAATGTCGTACAAAAGTATTTTCTCCCACATGTGTAAAACTCAATATCATACATATAACATTTAATAATGGTACTATATAATTTAGTAGGTAGGTACAGTGGATTTATGTAAAAATAAGATTGACAAATTTTATTGTCAGTACGTATATTATATTTTTAAAATATTTTAAATATCAATGTATAAATTAATTAATTCTAGTTTTGTTAGCGAATCAGTTGTCGTGTTTCAAATACTATTGCTACAATGTATTAACTAAGTTATGTACTTTAACCTTTGACTGAATGAGTCACCTACTGACCTGACTGGGTCATCTAGTATATTAATTTAGATCACTATTTCTCAAAGTGGGCGATAACGCCTCCTTGTGGTTAACGAAAGCCAACAAGGGGGGCAGTAAGGGCCTATGAAAATTCGTGATTTTTTTATTTTAAACTATAATAAAATTTAATTTTTTTCCTTCTCTAGTACATTAATTACCCAGAAGCAAATCAAAAAAATCATTGTTTTCAATGATTGGTCGATTAATTTTAAAAAAATGTTGGGGGAGAGGCTGAATTATCAGGAGGCACGGCAGTGCCTCCGCCAAGTCGAGCCTTTATTTATTATTTATTGACTATAACAAGGGTACAAAAGACGGACTTAAAAATAAATAGCATTTTCTGCCACTCATCCTTGAGGATGTGCAGGAATTAATCGAAGGCGGTTCAGGAACAGGAACAATGGATTCTCAGTGCGAAACAAATAGTTTGAGAGCCTCTGACCTAGATCCTCAGTTCTATTAATTCAATTAAATCTAGTGTAAACACCGAAGTGCTGCCACCCGATCTGCGGTCACCACGCGCCAGGTGCCTTATTGAACTCGACCGGTCGGATATTCATGCTACAGTAATTTAGTATAACATTGTTAGTTTAACTATACTAATTGTATCCTATGGACGCTGGTCAACGGTAAATTGGTTAGCTTGTTTATTCGGAGGCAAAGGTCGTCTTTGATTTTCTGTTTGGTATCTATGTGTTGTGTGCTTTGACAATCAGTGAAAGCCACTAGGCTATACTGATATTAGGCTAACCACTAAGTTAAGACAGTTGGCCCTTTTGATCGAGGGGTCCGAGGTTCAAATCCCAGGCACGCACCTCTTATTATCACTTGCTTAAACGGTGAAGGAAAATATCGTGAGGAAACCTGCATACCTGAGATTTTATAAAAATGTTTCAAGGGTATGTGATTTCTATGAATTCGCTTTTGGCCAGCCCGGTGGACTATGACCAACCCTTCTCATTCTGAGAGGAGACCCGACACCAATAGTGGGTCGGTAATCGGGTGATGATGATGATCCATATGCTACAAATATCTGAATATAAATAATATTCTTTTCAAATGTCGCAGGTAGGGACCACCCTCGCCATAGATTCTTATCCTATAATCTATCTAATGTTTTGTAACCATATCAGCCGTAGAAGTAAATGCATTGTGAACATTTGGAACTGTAAAGCTATAACGGTTCTATAGATAAAGCGAAAAACGCCGAAAAGTAGCAGTTATTTTGTTTTTGTATTTTTGTTATACATACTCTGTAAAAATTTCGAGTTCAAGAGATAGAGCCCTGTGACAGACAAACAGCGGAGGATTAGTAATAGGGTTCCGTTATTTCAATTTGAGTACGGAACCCAATAAAATTGATTAAATTATTATTAATATTAATAACGGAGATAACCACCTACTAATAATTATTCTCGATATCAATTCCACGTACAATTTGGAAACAATTGCCTGTATTATTGCGTTTTACGCCACCATTGGTTCATTTAGATTTTCATCAGCCAGCGACGTTGAATCCCTCTAATCCCGACCTCATTTCAAAACTATTAGCCACTAAATTTGAGCGGACATAACGATATTGTATGCATCACACTACCCGTGAAACTCACTAAGTATGTGTTTGGATAGACTCCAAAACAATTAGTGTTGGGAGGGCAATGCGGATGTAGTTTGTTCCGGCCCGCTCCTTCGTTTGTTTAACAAGTCGGTTTATATTTTTTATGGGAGGGAAATAGGAAACTAGCATGTAATTTAACTGGTAACTAGATCACAGACGTATAAGAATCTAATCGATACTAAATATTATTGAAATCATAAAGCAAGGCATAAAACTCCGTAGTGATCTTTCATCATCAGATCTATCATCTACGAGTATATCAGTTCTATCATCAACATCAGCGCTATGACGTTTACCTGTTTATGGCATATAGTTGATTTTTACTCTTTCGTGGTTGAAGCAGTTTTTATAATAAGTAAATCACTTTGTCCTATTTTTAATTATTTTTAACCTCTTTGTTTTATTCTTCCGTGTATTTCTAACTATTATTTGTTCTTATTATATTATTACTTAGTTTTGTACTGTAGTACTGTTTTGTAGTAAGTATACTGCAATAAACTTGTTTACTTTATTTTACTGCACATTTTTCTCTTACTGCACCCTACACAACAAAAAACTGCAGCGCCTTAGTACAGCAATATAGAAACACTGCTGTTGTAAGGCAAAAACAGTGGCCCATAATGCCTTCGAATTTATAACACGAAGAACTACAACATTTGATTTTACATGTGAATTAACTTAGGTTCTAATGCAACAAACGAGCGTGCAATCTACTTTAGTTATTCTCGCTAATGGACAAGTATAAACGAAATTGCAGGTTCGCTACACACTCGCTTTTATTTGGGTCGTTAGTTTTGTTTTCTATTTCACACCCTTCACTTTTGACTTAATCACGTTAAGTTTGTATTGTGTATGTATTATTGTAAGCAGTAATAGCCTAGTGGTTAAGAAACTCGGCCTCCCGATCGAGGGATCCGAGGTTCAAATCCCAGGCACGCATCTGATTTTGCAAAGTCATGTGCGTATTAGAAATTATCACTTGCTAAACGGTGAAGGAAAACATCGTGAGGAAACCTGCATACCTGAAAGATTTATAAAAAAAAATCTCAAATGTATGTGAAGTCTATCAATACGCACTTGGCTATCGCGGTGGACTGTGGCCAAATGCTTCTCATTATGAGAGGAGACCCGTGCCCAGTGGGACAGTAATGGGTAGTTGATGATGATGATGTGTATGTATTACGGTAGAGCCAAAACAGTAGATGTTGGAATACATTTCTTGAATGAATAACGTATTTTTTAGGATTTTAATATTTGATAGGATCGAAGTAGTAAACCAGTATGCTGCCTGTCGGTAAGAAATATATCGTCTCCCCCATGCAATTCTATATTTAATTCTATATTAAATAGGGGTTCTTCCTCCAGTCAATCACAGTTGCGTTGCAACTCCTGAGGAGTAATATTTTTGCCTCATAGACAGCCATATTTTTTATTATAAGTTATTTTATAAAACGGCAAACCTTAACAGGAGGTACTCAAGTCAGGTACACTATCGGAAAATTTTTCGCAATACAATTCCTTTCTGTACTTAACTCTTAAAATTAAAACTTTTTTAGTAAGTAACGTCATTATAAGAGACAAAATAAATATGTTCTCTCCCAATTTTCATAATTCGAAAATTTTCAGTTTCAGTTTTATTTTCAGTCAATTAATTTCGTGTCAAGTACGAACATCTGTCCAGTTATTTGTTAGACAACGCGCCGTGAAAATATAATTCATTTTTATTAACAAGCATCCGTAAATACGGAGACAGATAACGAATACGTAATTATAGATTTTCGTCAAAAATATCTCGGCAGCGAGACGAACACTAACAAGCATTACTGTCGAAATGTAAACATTATATTTAACTACTTCCTGAACCAGCAAACGTTGTGTTTCCATATAAATAAAAAAATATTAAGAGTGAACAACCCTTATCAATTATGATAAATAGACAGTAGCCGATTTTCAGGCCTACTGAATATGCATATAAAATTTCGTGAAAGTCGGTAAAGCCGTTTCGGAGGAGTACGGTAATTAACATTGTGACACGAGAATTTTATATATAAGATTTAACTGGTTTCTTCATACCAAAGGCTTAACTATATACAAGTAGTAGTAATACAGCGAACGTAGAAAAGAACTCTCTCGGTCGGAAGGTCCTGGGTTGAAATACCAGGCACCTATACACCTATGTTTTGTAAATTATGTACGTGTTATAAATTAATTACTTATTATTTACTATAACGATGAAGAAAATTATCGTAGGAAAAATGTCCTCAAAACCAAAATCTACCAATTCGCACTTGACCAGCGCCGTGAACTGTGACTTAAGTCCCTCTTACTCTGAGAGGAGAACCTTGTCTAGCAGTGGGATAGTAATGGATTGATGTTGCAATCTACACAGAAGAAAAGTATCGTTTACACGTCATCAATTGGGAGTAAGTCTGTCTCAAATAATGTCAGCTATCAATTTATGCGAGATGCTTTTAAGTAGTGTGATGCGAGATGAACGGTTTTGTATAAAAAATCTAACAATGTCAACTATTAACTATTTGGATTACTATTGTAAATACCATAAACCATTCGTAATTTGACTCAGGGAGCCACCTTACTTATCTTTGCAAAACTGTTTGATACTTCTGTAATATAAAAGAAAAAACTATTTATGCTATACTCCTCTAAATCGGTACAAAGTATTTTTGAATTTGTAATTCTAATTTTTATTGGCTCTGAACAGTGGCCAAAAATATATTGTTAACGTAACGCATAAATAGTAAACAAATGTTTTTACGAAGAAGTATTACGTGACATATTAGTAGGTGTGTTTTTTTTATAATATAGGAGTAGCAGACGAGCACGCAGTCCACCTGATGGTAAGTGGCTACTGCCGCCCATGGACTTCCTATGATATCCTATCCTTCCTTGGATATTCCTACCTGAGGTCGGCCATAGATGCGTCGTTAACACTGACGACTAAGCTGGAACGCCTCGAAAAAGTATGTCTCCCTTACCACACCCTTCAAAACGGAACAAAGCAGCGCCTAATACTGCTGTTATTTGGCAGAAATAGGTGTGACGGTTTCCGAACCTTCCGTTTTTTCTTCGTGTTCACTAATATGCATAGCCCTTTTGTAGAATATACGGGATTTCCGTGGCCAGGGATCAAACCCGGAACCCTTACGTCAGAGCGGTATGGTGCCTCCGCCACGCGGGTGGTCAGGAACAAACACCAAACATAACATCGTTCCCTAACTGACCTATCATGACGCTAATATATTTTTATTTTCTCTCTACAAATCTTTCAGAAATACCGGGCAATACTTCAAGGCGTGGTTGGCAGCCGTGGGAATGTTTTCTTGTTATTTAATGCAAAATTGATTTTTAAATAGCTTGTATGTCATAGATAGTTTCGCGACTTCATGCCTGTTTAAGCTTTTGTAAATATTATTGACGAATGACGCAGTGCCGATGACGCCGATCTGTCACGCAGTATATTTCAGTGCCAGATCGGCCTAGAAAAACATCTGAATTCATAAATTAGGTATCTGTCCTAGGGTTTGTAGTTTGCGTGCTCATCTGTGTGTGTTCTTAGAACCCACGATATTGAATATTTGTTAGTATGAGGCTAAGGCTATTTTGAAGGTGTCATTCGATCTGTCTTCATCTCAGAAGTGTCATTGGATTATTTTTAGGCCAGGAGTACGCAAGACGTTTTATAGTTACGGATGTCTACATCTTTTCAGTTATTTTTCTGTAGTAGTATTTTTTTAATCAACAATGATTTATCCAGGTATGAACCCAGGAAATTATTTATTCCAAGAGGACAAATGGTACTTAATACGTGCATAATGGTGATTAATATGTTGAATATACTTCAGAAAAATCAAACACTGCGTTCATTTTAAAAAGTAGCTTCAAAACCGAAAAACGAAAATATCTTCTTTCCTTTTTGCCTTTATTTTTTTCGATGGGTATTGCATGTACCGTGAAGTAATCCGTACCAGTTATGGACATCTTAATTAGTGATTATTAAGGTTAATTAGTTTCCGCTGCTGACGACATAAAATGCCCAATGTATCACATTCTTTTTGGCAGCTCATTTCTAACAAAACTAATAAAAGCGTGTTTAAAAAATACAGCAGTCTTATTACTTTGCAAAATACTCAAGGCATCAAGCATCTAATATTTTAATCTGGAACACCTACATCGTGGGTTAGCGACAGAGTTCACTATCTGTGCATCAACGATCTTATTGCAAGACGAAAATAATTATAACCCAAGGTCACGCCCACGCCGGGAATTTTATTTCCCGACGTGCAATCGTGGTTTCATTGCAATATTTTCGATCGAACGACTTTGTTTTTCACCTTTCCCCGAGTATTGTTCTGGAATGATGCACTAAATAATGGGTAAAGTGTTTGCTAATGAAATACTTTCGAAATAGAAGTCTATTAGCATTCCTTGTCTTTTAAAACAATGAAGAAAAACGTGATAATAAAAATGTGTTAATAAAAGTATGTTGATGTTGATGTAAATCATGTTGTGGATAATGTGTTAATAAAAAGATGCTATTATACAATATACATTATTATTTTATTCGTAAATACTTAAAGCTATATCTGTAACTCTTCAATTTTTTAAATCAATTAACAGTGAGCTTGTATATTTATATATCTACAATATGTATTTTCGGCGTCCACAAATTATTTATTCGATTTAAAAATATATATAAACTATGAATTCAGAAGTTATGTGAATATAATAATAATGGGTAACTGTACAATTATAGTAATTAAAATTAATTAAATTAATAAGACACTACTTATTAATCGCGTGACGTAATTGGAAATCTAAATTAGTAACGTTATGAGGAGGGAACGCTGCGATCCAATTTATCCCTCGGTTCTTTGTAACGATACAGTACTAGCATGCCATAATTTATCTTATGTGTCCGAAAAAACAAAAATATTTTTTTGCACAACAAGCAAGCTTCGCAAAACTGGCACCCGTGTAATAACATTCGTATGTCGCGAATGGAATTGCACTTTTTCTTATTTTGAACGTTCCGTTAAAATTTGTGAAAACATAATTTTCAAGACTAGTTTTGCTTTTTTGAAGCCCAACATAATGTTACTTCAATGAATATTGTACACTATAAAACATCTTAAGATTAAGAATGGTTAATAGTTTTAAATAAACTTTTTAAAATTGACTCCGCAGACACTATCGCCAATCCTACTTCGAAAAGCAATATTAGCTGTGTTCTAAGTGAGGAAAAGGGTGTGCTCAAGTTTGCACATCATTACAGTTGATTGTTTGGTTATATACTAGCAGCCATAGGCGGCCGCCCATAACTTTAATAAATGCTCATTTGGTACTTCCTACTCCTGTCCTCATTTCCTAGAAAGATATTAATGCCATTTGCATTCGAGTCGTAGATATTCAGGATACGCATGAAGAAATAGACGACTTCATGTGTTATAATGGTAACGTGGCAATACGCCTAACTACACTTATAGAACGGTACGATTCAATTATATTTTTATATATTTTACCTACCTATAGACTCAATGGTCATCCTATGTACTATCTAAGCAATCTTTATCTCTTCTAGCGCGATGCGTTGACCTGCATGTCTGCTTGATAACTCATAGGTCACGTTTATAACAAAGCATATTCCATAGTGAGTAATTTTGTGGGATTATTGCAATATATTTGTTTTTCTAAAATAGTATAATCTTCAATCCTTCGATACTTAAGGGAGGGTCGTCATCAACAGTGGGATGGAATTGTGAAATAATAAATATAAAAAGAAAAACAAGTTAAATATATTGATTGTGATAATGAAACGAAACTTATGATAATATTCATGGTGATGACAATAATGATAATAGGAATATTATCTACTGTTTGATTAAATTCCCGGGTCACGCTATTAGTTGATTCGGCTGTTTATTAATTCGAATTTGAAGTTGGGAATGAATACAATAATAAAGCTTAGAAACTTAAGTACTACAGGGACAAAGTCCCTGTAGTACCGGGACCAAAATAGGGCTACGGTATCCCCTGCCCGTCGTAAGAGGCGACTAAAAGGGGCTTCCGGAGTTGCGGGCGGCAAAAGTGGGAGCTCAAACGGTCCAGCAAGCGACCCCGGGAAGGACAGCGGTTTTGTGTGGTCGCATATCGCTGTAATCATCAGGGGATGTGAGAGGAGCGTAAATTGCTCTCCCCAGGGCCCGATAGAAGGGCATCGCGTTAGGAGGACTCCGATTGTGTTCCGTTGGAGATCCCGGAGTTCTCCACCAAACGCTGAGGACGGCCATCGGGGGGGTTTTAGTGCGGTAAAAATCCCACATAACCCGGCATCACTCCCATGACGTCGGGTACCTTTTGAAGGTTTCCCCCTCGTCAACAAAAAAAAAAAGGAACTTAAGTCACTTACTTCATTATAAACAAAATATGAATTTATTCTCCACGTAATATAACACCTTGTTTCTAAAAAAAGGGAATGCGTTGACCCGTATACCCTACTCGTGGACTCACGGGTCATAAAGCTTTAAACGGGGTGTGTATCGCAATTGATTAGCCACGTTATTTTTATAAAAAGCTATTTTTTATTTGTAATGGAAACATGATTAAACTTTTAAATAAAAAATGTAACAAAGTGTTATTTTACTTTACGACCTTTAAAAAATTACTCCTCATTGGTTCATACTTGTGCAATCCTAAGACAAACTTATGTGAGACATGTATCAATAGCAGACCTCATACCCTTACCATGAGTTTTTACGTTTTGACAAATAAGATTGTTTTGGTATTTGTTTACGTATTTGCCCATATACTTTTCAATCAGCGCCGCTAGCGGATTATATCAGAACTATAGTGTCAGTAACATTAAATGTCTAAATTGACAAAATGGCGCTTTATGTTTTGTCTCTCTTTTTGCGAACATGTAAGGTAGACAAAAATACTTGAGCACTTATTGTTACGTTTACTCAGTCTACTAAGAACACAAACGGAACAGAATAATGGATTGAGTAAACGTAACGTAAGATTATAGGATGTTTTGAAAACTCATGGTAAAGGTACAGGTTAGACTCTAATGTTATCTGCGATTTATTACAGATGTCCCTTACCATTCAGCTTTCTGCTTCTATATTATTACAAAAAAATTGAAATGCATTCTGCTGTTCCTCGTCTAAAAAATTAAAATATAAAGAGAATATTAAAACTTTCGTATTTCTTTATATCAATTAGATAATTTACATTACAAATCTACAAGACTGTTAGCCAATTAATCTTTGCAATTTTCTGATGATTAATTCTAAAGATCGTACGAAAAATGTTTTTAAATACATCTTCTCTCGAACATTTTGAGATCAAACGTTTCTTTTCAATAGTAGACAATGCCGACAGCAAGTATGTTGAACGTTTTACAAAACTATTTTAAATTTAATAAATAGCAATTGAAGTCTTTGCAATTCTTCATTGTGCTCGTAAAATTTGAATAAAGTCGTAGTGATATTTTAATCTTTTAAGCAATTTTGAAATAAGAATAATTGAGATATTTCATCAGGTACTCACGATACGCGTTTTTATTTTTTCTATCGTCGATGTTTTATACATTATATACTTATATATTTTTGCCTAGGTGCCTCTAAATTCTGAACATCGTATGGTATTATATTTTATTTAGTTTAAATGGTTTTACGTCTAGATATTTGTTACTAGGTAAGAAATATAGCACGGCATCAAAATATATTGAAATCTATACTGAAGTTTATGAAAAAAACAATTACAAGAAAATCCACTGGCATTCTTACCGGATTCAGTTCAGATTAGTCAGGTCCGGTAAAAAAATAACATTACGATAAGCTAAAGAATCCATAAAAATCCAACAAATATTTGCTCATATAAATTGTATGAAGATTGAAAAAGTACCGCCTCCGAAGGACTTCTTGAATGAAAATTATAAATTTAAGTTTCTTCGTGTGAACAAGACCTAACAGTCATCCTAGTTCAATGAAGAGATAGCAAGTATAGCACCATTAGCAATGCAAAATTTATCAGCAAACAATTATCAAGTGTTGCGTAACAGCTTTACGATCTCAGCTCTTAGTTCCTTGATCATAACTTTTGTTTATCGAGGTCAGACTATTTTAAGGTCTGTGATACACATTCTGTCTCGTTCTCGATTAAATTGTAAGATAGGTGAAAATATAGTATAACTCGTTTTAACATGCGGCTTCTTTTTTTATAATATAGGAGTAGCAGACGAGCATGCAGTCCACCTGATTGTAAGTGGCTACTGCCGCCCATGGACATCTGTAATCAACCCCAGATAGGATTAGATATTCCTACCTGAGGTCGGCCACAGATGCGCCGCTACCCCTGAGGACTAAGCTGGAACGCCTCGGAAAATTCTGTCTTCCTTACCACACCCTTCAAACCGGAACACAGCAGCGCCTAACACTGCTGTTATTAGGTAGAAATAGGTGTGGCGGTGGTGCCGCCGGAGTCGAACTCTAAAGGGTTCTATCACCTTCAAAAGAATTCACTCGCGGGTGGAGGTCGACGACAGATGATTTTATCTACCGATCGGAAACAGTATTTTTTTTTAATAAAAGATACCCTATATCCTTTATGGACCTCTGAAAAATCTGTATACAAAATTTTATGTCAATCGGTTTGATAGTTACGGCGTGAAAGCGTAACAAACAAACAAAGAATCTCATTTTCGCGTTTATAATTTTAATTATGATGACAGGCAGAGCCTTTACTATGTTGTTCGTCTGTAGGTGTTGGTTAAATGAGTTTTCTCTATTGCTCCACCTGTTTTGCGCCATAGTAAATATTGAATATTGTCACAGTTCATATAAGTTTTAGTGTTTGTTGGTATAGCAGTTAACTATAGAAGATCACAGATTTGATTTCCGACCTGAACCGAGGAAATTATAACTCCAATGTGTTGACCGATTAAGTAGATACCTATGTTCCTACATGTTTGTATTTTTAATGTACCTGAGACAATATAATCAACTTATTTTATATCCAGTGTGCTATCTTGAGCTGATAGATATTCTGAATCCATGCAACCGAAAAATTTTTTATATTTCATATACGTCATATATATCTATAAAATAGATTATGAGTGTTTACGAAAAATAAAAAATAATTTGTCATTTTATACTGTTATTTTTAAAGTTTGTATCTCAATATTACGCGGTATTGTAAAGACCCGCCGTAATAAGTATGTAATTCAATAACACTTAATCGCATTTTATTGCCGCATGCAGCTCTATATTTGTACTTGCAAGTGACTTGCATTTTCCGTTTACATATAATATTATCTTCATTATTTCATTAAGAATTATGATATACAAATACAAATAGTTCTAAAATAAAATTGAATGATGTCTGCAATTTTTAAACTAAGATCTTCATTGAGGTAAAACGCTGTTTACTACCCTCATATTGTGACTTGTATGGAAAGAGAATAAAAAGTCCGGCTATCAATTTTAATTCGTAAGTTCTTCGGCTTACGGTTATCTTAGGCCGTCTGAGTCAATTTTAAATTAATTACTGATGTAATATATGTTATTATTTACGTAGAAACAAGGACCTTCCGTTATCAAAAATAACAAGAGTACACGTGGTGTTGCGCACGGAGCTAGACATAAAAAATAATAGAGGAAAAGTCCTTTTTTAATTCATTTCTCAGTAGAACTTTCGTAAGTTTCCGATCTTAGAACTTACCCTATTCAGAAGAACAATCCAAATCACACACACATTGACAGCACAGACACAAACAAACACAAACCGGAACACCGATCCGAATACAAGTATCGCCCACGTGTTGCGTTGCACTGAAAAACTGGAAAGAAAAACAAATTCATGAACACACTACGCTCCACACTTCGCCGCAAGTAACTGACAACTGACCGTACATTGCCGTGTAGACATCAGAACAATTTATTTCATATACATCGAACGCATCGACATATACCCGATCGATTGTAGCGGATCCCTCGTGGTCACCTACGTCTGCCGTCAAACAGCAAGGGGAACATCGCGGCGATATACACGATTGTACTTTTGACCTTTGTGCTTCAACTACCATAGATTATAAATATGGCAGAGACTGCATACAGCTAAAAAGTCAAAAAATATTCTAAATAAAATGTGTCAAATATAAATACGATTATTTAGCTGTTTTTTAAGTGGACGGGATTATGAGCTTTTGAAATTAAATCGACGTGTTGTTTAGACTATTCATTTATAGGACGATGTATTGTTTCACATACAAGTATTTTTGTTCATTCCATATTCAAATTCTACCGAATCTGGTATTCATCTGATTTTGAATTTTGAAGATAGAATTCATCTTGAGTATACTACAAAATTGTGGATGCTGTTAGGACAGTCTGCATGTTCCCTTCTTTTAACACGCTTTTATTAGCTTGGGTTGTATGTATGTATGTACGTAACAACAGAGTAACAGAATCTGTGAACCTGATTTATATCTACTTTAATAGTAAATCACAACATTTAACATCAGGCAGTTCGTTTTCTTTCTGCGCTCATAGACTCAAATGTGTTTTTATTATTGTCTTCTTTCATCTGTAGAAGATATTCTAGGAAAGTCCTCAAAAGGGATAAACGATAACAAGAAAATTTTACGCAAGATTATATTTGGGCTAATATTAACTTCAAACATATATTAAATGGACCTCAGTAAAAATCGAAAACCGAGCGCGCGGGCGATATAAATGAAAGTTCACGCCCACTAAAGAGGACTCTGGCCACAGATACTTTTTTATCTTGATCGTGAATCTATTTTTGAATTTCTGCCAATGACATATTTTGATTACCGTTTTACGCCAGTCGCATCGGAGTTGGGTCGTAAATTTTTACTTTTTTCGTTCCGAGAACACAAGACATCCGGGAAGCTATTCATGAGAGTGAGGTGTTGATGTGTGATGTGATAATAGAGTATGTATATATCGTGGAATACTTTTGGGAAAAACAAACGTAGGAAATATTCGGAACTACTTAATTCAAGCTTGTCCTAATGGTAAAGTTGACTTGCTACCTATACCTAATAATGATTGATTACTAATTAGTGAGCTTGCTAGCATATTTTTCTTAGGTAAATATAAATGTCTGATAATTTTAATGTAATAGGCCGCATCTTTGAGAACTTTACGAACAAATCATATAAATGTACTTTTTTTTCTTTACTGTTAAATCAAGTGATAATTATCTTCTAAAAGCACCTGCAAAATGAGCAAGTTCGCGGCTTTGAACCCCGGACCGACACTACGCATGAGTAAAACAATACTGGTTAACTCAATCTCTAGTTCACTTTCTATTCACTTATTTCTAAAGTTCCTTTTAAATTTTCCTAATAATAGATTTCTTCCTTTAATATGGTCTGGAAATAATTGGGGCTTTGTTGTTTTACAATTCCCAGGCAACACTGAATCAATATTAAATGATAGGTCAGGGATACACCGGGAATTTTTTAAACTGTATTTTGTTTAGATTAAAGATCTTGCTGTCTACTTGATAGTACGTAGTCACTGCTCCACATGAACAACTGTAGCGCTGCTGGGTTCCGGTTTGAGGGGTGTGGTAAGGAAGACATACTTTTCCGAGGCGTTCCAGCTTGGTCCTCAGGGGTAGCGGCGCTTCTGTGGCCGACCTCAGGAATATCTAATCCTATCTGGGGTTGATTACGGATGTCCATGGGTGGCAGTAACCACTTACCATCAGGTGGACTGCAGCTCGTCTGTTACTCCATATTATATATTATAAAAAAAAAAACTCTATATGAAACAGCTTTTACTCGAAGACAATCACTGAGGCGTTGCTCTTCTTGAGGACCAGATGACCTTGTACCTTGTCAGTCTGTGATCAGCTTCAAGTAAACCACTCTTTATGGAGTCGAGTACAGCTGGTTCACCGGTCGTAGCGATTACTTACCATCGGTGGGTGCATATTCGTTTGTTACTCCAATCGAAATAAAAATTCGCGCGAAATAAAAAAAAAACTATATAAGAAAGTGCTCCTTTATACGTTGTCTCCCAGTGTGTAGCCCGCCTTTCTAAGGGTAAGGACAGCTGAAAGCAAATGACGAGAATCGATATGGGGTTAATAATTGATTGGCGAGACCACAGCCGGCTCCAATCCGTAGTAATATTTGTATTTATCTATGTATTTGAAGTTATATTTCTTTAGGTAATTTGGGAAAATTATGACAGTTTGACATGAGTCAGCTCCAAGGGAGTCCCCATAATATAAGGAATGTGTTTTATGGATGTTTTTTGGTATTTTAAAACATTGTAGCATAAACGATAGGTACGATTATAGTTGAAATTATAAAATTCTAAAAAAAATATAAGAAAAACACGATAGTGTATATTTAATAATTGAAAAGAAAAACATAGGTACGTTCATCCGCTTTATACGTTACTCTCCGCAGTCCGATAATAAAGCATAAGAATAATAAAAATATTATCGAATTATAACTGTAGATTTTATGTACTGATGACGCACGAACTGACACAGAATAAACGGTACTAAATATACTCGTATTTGTTAAAAATTAAAAATATATTATTTGGGTTTGTTTCTGTGTTTAGGTTTGTAGGTTTTAATAAGAAAGACTTTTATATACTTTTTCCGAGGCATTCTAGCTAGTCCTCACGGGTAGTGCGCATTTGTGGCCATCCAAGTAGGAATCTAATCTTATCTGGGTTTAATTACAG